>JAZKJV010009610.1:0-313235 GCA_037367405.1 Ottelia alismoides | reverse complement strand
TGGAGACCTAGGCATCTTGATGAATAGGTCGACAAGGAATAAAGTAGGGGGAGATAAGGGTCAAATACCAACATATTTAATTCATTCTTTATTCATTTTGGGACCTATTTTTAGTTCTACTTTTTATACATCACATAAAGAAACTTTGTACATAAAAGTGGTAGATAATTTAATCAAGAAAAATACAAAATTGATTTTACTGAAAAATAATGTACAGATAAAAAGTTATGGTCTGAATAAGATTCCAAAACTCCAATTTCCCAGACCGGTATCTTGCAAATAAAAACTCGAAATGTACCAAACTCACCTTTAATTGTATATAGCATAAAATGATCTATTTAATGGAGGTGGTTTCGTATTTTTCGGAGTTACGATTTGAAAGTTGAGTTTTGGACCCTTGTAGTATACTTATACAGATTAAAATATTCAATTTATTATTTATTCATTATTTTTGTATACTTATATTTTTATAATATTACAAATATTACTTATAATATATTTGTGCATTAAAATCAGAATAAAAACCTAAATAAAACTCAAAATAAAATACCTGTATATGTATAATACATAGGTATAGGACCTATACACATACCTATATAAACCACACTTTCATTTTATTAAATATACAAAACACATCAGAAAAATAAAATAAAAATATATTTATGTATATGAAAGTATTTCATTATTTTATAAAATACTAAATAAAAATAAATAAATTAAAATCACAAAATAAAAATAAATAAATTAAATATATAGGTAATGTGCCTACATAGGTCTAAAAAGGAAACTTATAAAAATATACCTCATAAAAATAATTAAAAATCACCAGAAAATAATTTATAAAATAATAAACATTTTTCGTTTAATAATCAAACTTTAATTAATTCATTTACTATTTTTATTTGAATTTACAAAATAAAAATCACGGATTTTTCCTGGTTGGTCCACGTGGACCAACCAGGTTTCAGCCCCAGTTGACCTCGGTCAACTGGTCGTTCTTAGCCCTGTAGACCCTGTTAGGCCTTGGTTTTCGACAATTTTTGTCGATTTTTCCAGGTCGAATCTTGCATTTTTTCGTATCGCAATCTTCAGAGCTTTTGACCCTCGATCTTTGGTCTTTCACGACCAGGGATTAGCTCGAGGATTGGGGCATCGTGCCGCCCGTTCTTCATCGATCTAGGAGCCTCGCCAGTCACAGGGTCAAACCAAATATATGGGGCACCCAACTTTCCATTTGAATTTGAACACCTTCGGTCCACCCTTCCTCGCTCCGCTCGTGCTCTAAGCCTTCCTGGATGTGACAGCTCCAGCGGCGTGTATTCAGCCAGGGCAGAGGAAGTCAAAGGCGTCTCCACCACCTCCCCCAACTCCGGCGGTTGAGGTACCCTTCCCTCCGGTCTACACCATCAAGGAAGCCATCTCCCCTTCTAATTTTTTATGCATTAGTTTAGCCTTAGTCGTAGGATTAAAACCCTCTAGAAATTTTGAAATCCATCGCGTGAATCGCCCGATTGATCATCCTCGCCGGAGCGCACCTCCGACCGTACTCCCAGCCACCGTTCCACGCTACATCTCCGCCATTGCGAGGTCTATGCAGTATGCCCTGGACCTTCTAACCATTTTTGCAGGTCAAAGAGAATTGACTCGCACCTGGAGGCGATTTTGGAGCCTCGCCGGAGTTCGCGAAGCCCCCCAGCTCCGCCAACCTTCCGCGAGCACCTCGGCCATCGCCGAGGCTTTCTGAAGCCCCCAGCAGCTACAGGACGACTTCAGGATGCCGCAACCCCATTTTGAAGCCCGAAGCTCGTCGGAGTGCAGAGATCTGGAGCGAGGAAGATCGCATCGCCGGCGTTCTTCCTCCGTGCGCCTACACCGTCGGATCGGGGAGCGCCCTCCAGTTCGCGCAGTAGCCGTTGGATCGAGCCCGGTCTCCACCGTCGGATCTTCTCACGAGGATCTAATCCTAGCCGTCCCGGCCGAAGCGTCATCGTGCAAGGAGGTCACGCCACGTGTCCAAGTGAAGACTCCCAGCCGTCAGATCTCCTTCGCGAGGGAATTTTGCAAGTATACCCTCGCGACTTTTGTAGTTTTACTTCAGTCCTGAAACTTTCCTTGGTAGTATAAAATTTTTGTAAAATTTGCAAGTAGGCCCTCGAACTTTCATATTTGCAGTTAGGTCCTCTGTCACGTCACCTCACGTGACCTGTTCACGTTGGGTGTGGGCATTTTGCAGGGAGGCCCTCGGCCTTTTGTCTATTTCGTTTTAATACTTTAATTTTTGTATTAAGCGTTAAACTTTTAGAACAATTGCATGTCATCCCTCAAGGGTTTTGAAATTACTTTTGGGTCCCTACCAGGCGCGTGCAAGTCACGCGCCCTGGTGGGTATTTTGTGCCGATACCCTTGCGAGTTTGGACATTTGTATTTGGTCCATAAATTCGAATATTTAGTGTTATATTTTGTGGAAAATTGTTTGTATGCCCTTGGACTTTTGTGTATTTGCACTTATACCCTCCCAGGCTGAATCATTTATGCTTGCTTGTTCTATTTATTTAAGGCATCATTGTAACTTGAAAAATTACACAAAAATTATGCTAAGCTCCTGCTAACTTGTACTTTCACGCCATATAATTAGATTTCATTTTTGTTGCATTTTCATATTTATTAAAAATAAAAAAACATGCATTTTCATACTGTTTGCATTAGAAAACCCATAAAAATTATAAAAACGTTTTGAAAAATTCCAAAAAATTATATTTTATGTATTTTGTCATCTACTAGTGTCAATCCAAAAACCACTAAAAATTGCAAAAGAAAAATCTTACAAATTAGAAAACCCTAAAAATCTTTATAAAAATCTAGAAAATCACAGAAAAATCACAAAAATACAAACTGAGTTGTTGTGTCTTCCTTGTTTTCATTGTATATATTTTAAAATTAATTTGAGGAATTTTAGGTAATGTTTAGTATTTTTCAACCTCATTTTAATTTCGGCCAGCAAGTATATTCACTGTTTTCTTGTATTTTGCCTATTTAAAATACCAAAAATATTTTGAAAAATTCCCAAAAATCACAAAAATAGTAGAAAAATATAAAAAGACCAAAAACATTTATTTCCCTGATTTTTGAGCATTTTTCTCATACTTATACATATCTTATCTCTAATGTATACTTATATTCCTTATCTTGTGTATATACTCCTATATTGAAAAAGAAAATATAAAAATATAAAATATAAAAAGAAAATACAAAATCAGTAAAAAGAAAATCAAAATACAAAATTAAAAATAAAAAATAAAAAAATATATATAAATTAAAAACCCACAAAATCTTTTGCATTGCATAGTGTAGACAACACATTCACATTCTCACTTACATACACACTTGCTTGATCTATCATGTTTGCTCCCTGAGTTCGAACTCTCTGCGTACTTGCTTGCTATACACCATTTATGTAGAGTTAAAACTAAATTTTAACTTCACATTTATTTCTTATCGCTTGATTTTTAGTGTGGGATTAATTACAGTTTCTTGTGGGTCGCCACAGCGACGTAGTAGTCCCGCCTTGTGTGGACTATTTAGAGCCTCGATAAATCGTGGTTATCAATGTGGTCCAGAGGGGGAGGCGAATTTGGTTCAGCAAAAACCACGATCTTTGAATGTCGTGGAATATTTTTACTTGGCAAGTCTACCAAAGTCGAACACAGGGACATGGATGCTTAATATGTGCATCGAATCTCGATTTGTGAAGCACAAAGTTAATTAATTTCAGTTTCAGGTCCAAAAGATGCCATATGGTAATTACAAAGCAAAGCCATGATGCGTGCTATTTTTTAATTTGATTTTTATGCAAGTTAAAGTGATACATGAATGATTGTGCAATGTTACAAGTATGATCAATACATGGCTACAATTATACCCTAAAAATGTGAGCAACAAAATAGAAATGAAATCAGTGTCGTATTAATCATCACATTAAAAAGCGGTCATCAGATCAAAGCAAGATCAAGAGAGCAGGGTCCCATTTTTCTCATAAAAATTCACTTCAATTAAAACAATGTTAAATGAGACAAATAAACAGGCTAAGATGTAGAGGATAAAATAAGGATCAAAACGACACTAAAATCATGCAATTTGGACCTACGATGCTCAAGTTATGCTAAAAACAATGCAGGGGCATAATTGTAATAAAAATGCAAGAAAAATAAAGGATAAATATTGCATTTAGGTCCCTAAAGGGACCTAAATGCAATTACCAAAAACCGCCTGGGCCCAAGTGTAATTTCACCATTGCGCATAGGGGCATTTTTGCAATATCTGAAATCTTGGAGGGGCTCCCTTTAAATTCCCAGGCACGCAAGTGAGGCACGTGCCTGGGGACCAAAATGCAAATATCAATTCTTCTAGAGTCCTTCGTGCAAATTACCCAAGCCTCACGTGCGGTGCACGTGAGGGCCCAGGCTCGGGAGGACGCTTCAGGCTCGGGACACGTGGCTACAAATGTTGGCTCGGGTCGAGGTTCGGGCGACCCGAGCCAGTAGCTTCTGCTGGAGGTTCAGCGTGCCCACGTGTCATCATCCTAGCCGCCTGATCCCGAAGATCGGACGACATCTGTGCTTTCTCCATCCGTCGTGGGCCACCGGAGGAGGCGGGCTCCGGCGACACGCGAACAGCTCCGCCGAGCTCCAGAGGGTGGTCTGAGGGTCGGCGAAGATAGCGGGAGGTCTGGCGGAGGTCCTGGAGTAGGTGCGGAGCTCCACAGGTGTCTGGAGTTGCTCGGCGAAGCACGGTCGTCGGAGGAGGAGAGCTCGAAGGTGCTCCGACATGAAGTTCGGCCATTGAAGGTTCCAACGAATGTTAATATAGCCGAAGCATGGTGCGTAGGAGTGCGAAGGTTTTGTGAGTGAGTGGCGGTCGTGGAGGCGTCGAGAGCGATGGCCGGTGGCTTCTTTGCCGACGGAGCGGGAGAAGAAGGGGGTCGGAGCGGGGGAGGATCTGGAGAAGGGAGAGGGAGTCCGCGAGGGTGACTGGTGGTAGGCGAAGCTCGGAGGGTGGGTCAATGAGGGTGGCAGCGAGTAATGGAGTCGGGGAAATTCGGAGAAGATAGAAAAAATATCACCTTGCCGGAGCAAGGTGCTGGGCGGAGGAGGTGGCCTGGGATTGAGCTCCACTGGAGCTCTAGGTCGTCGCCCTGGCCTGCCCGACCATGGCAGGGAGCTCGGTCGATGCATGGAGGCACCGTTAAGCGGTGGAGGCACCGCGGGTCGACACCGGGTCAGCCCCATTATTGCCTCGACGTCCCGCCCCTCCGCTGTCACCGGAAGCGCGGAGGAAGCTAGGAGAAGGCCCAAAATGGTGGACGATGGTCTCAGGTGGCGGAGGAACGCTTAAATAGGCAGAGGTCGGTTGGGCGTTACATGGCGAGGAGGGGAGTTTCGACGGCCTAGGAGTTAAGGGAGGAGTGATGGCCGTGCATGATGGGTGACGCGTGAGGATGGCAGAGGGAAGGGTGACGTGGGAAGGTCGTTAGGAGAGAGAGGGATGGCCGGAGGTGGCAGCCAAAAAAGGAAGGATGAGCGGGGGTCACGAGTCGAAACGGCTGGGGAAAGGGGGGTTACGGAGGTTGACGATGGACCATAGCCGTTGGATCCAACGATCCAACGGCTAGGATGGGATCGTGAGCGGAAGGTTGAGATCAGATCATTAGATCCGATCTGACGGTTAGGATCTAGGTAGAGATAAGCGGTTGAGAGGAGTTTGAGCTTTAATCCAATGGCTATGAATAAATGGATGTCGTGGAGGGCGGTGGTCCGTTGGATTCAAGTGGGATCGGGCGGTTATGAAGAAGGGGTGACGTGACACAAGGATAGGCGGTTGATCTGACGGCTGGTAAAGAGGCGCTTGGGGACGGGGCAGATCTGATAAGAGCGTAGATCGGACGGTGGGCGATGGAGCGGAGTTCAACGGGTGAGATGGAGGCGGGGCTGAGAGAATCCAACGGCCCAGGAGGTCGCCGGGTGTTGAGAGGGGAAGCGGGCCACGTGGACGCTCCAGAGAGCGCTACGTGGCCCAATCAAAAAAATTCAAATAAAAATACAAAGATAAATAGAAAAGAAATAGTTAAAGGCCGAAGTAGCAAAAAGTCCAAACATGAAAGTTGCTCGTCTCGACGAGATCTACAACTTCATGTTGGTCAAAAATCCAAAATAGGTCAAGTGTACAAAACGTATTTTTGGGGGTATTTTTAAGGGGATAAAAAAGCCTGATTTTAACTTTTGAATTGTTTTTGTATTTTTTTTATCTTTTTAATGGTCAGTAAATTATAGACAAATATTCTACCTAATGTTTAGGGGTTTTTGAGGATAAAATCATTACAAGAAAAATAGAGGAATATTAAATACAATAATACAATAAACTAGGGTAAAATGTACACAATATAATACAAGATAAAAACAAAGAATTACAGATGATTTTTATTGGATTGATTAAGCAGGGGGTTTAATTTGCGGCTTTTAGCATGATGAATATGAGATTCATCATACCCCTATACTTAAACCATGCTCGTCCTCGAGCATCTAAAGAATGAAGGAGTCGGATTAATTCCTGACAGTGCACGTGAAATTTTCAAGGCCTAATCTTTCGAAGACCCTTGACCTAAGTGATCCTAAAATTCCGGGTGTCAGAAGGAATCCAACTTCTCTGATTATCAGACTCTCTTTTTGTACGTATAATATAAGGATATGACATTTAGTGTACTGCATTTCATGAGAGCCAAGTCGATGCATCACTCAAAGTTCCAGTCCCAAATACTCTCCTCTAGACCTAATCCTCAATACTAGAGAATAAGTCTATTCTTGCTTCAGTCAACTGTCTCATTAGTTTGTCAGACTTGAAATGTTGATGGACGGCCAGATGATGGAGGTAATGGGATTGTGTCTATTTTTCTCGCCCTCATATTGGAACAAGGGGCCTCTAGAGTGCCTTTTTACTCAACACATGTAAATTTTAATATTGTTGATCAATGTGTCCGTCAAGAGAGTTGGAGTCGTCTGCACTTGTTCTTCTGGGAATACACCGGGTTGTGTCTCTTTTGAGTATCTAAGATACCTTCGACACCCAGACTTGTAGCATTTACGATGCAGAGCCCTTTTTTGGTGCCAGCCCGACTCGTGGTCCTAATTAGCGCTTGGTCCAAATGGACACTTTGAAAATGTTTGGGAGCGCTTGCCATTGGTAGAAGCTCATTTATAATTTGACTTGGATGATCGAGATTTTTCTTTGACATTTCATTGTTTTTGTTGGCTAGCTCCACTGCTTTTACCAAAAGTTGGCGCACAATGATCAACCATATTCATTTAGTTTCATCACACCCTGGCACTTTTAGGTAAATAACAAAGAGATAGCATATGAATCTTGTTCACATACTGGTTAGGGTTTTTGCTGACACTCAGGTCTTCTGAAGCCTTCATTAACTTTATCCCATCCTCGAATATCATTAGATCGGATCTAAACTCAAATCTCTGGTCCTAGTTCCTCAAGTGATATCTCAACTCAACTCATCAATCATGCAGTTGTGGAAGTGACTGTGCTGATCATATTTTTCTTGAAGGTAGAGATGAAGAGCGCATTATAACACTCAAATCTTTCAAACCAGGGAAGTGTGGATATTTAAGTCTTAAAAACCCTAATGCCTAAGGCATGTTAACTCAGACTCTCAAGATCACAGAAATCTAGTGTCCCCAAAAATCCTCAAGCCTTGAGTGAGTGTGAATGTGTCAGGAATACACCAACTCCTTGGTTAGTGGTTTTTGTGTGATTTTTGACTTTTGCAGATTTTTATGGATTTTATTTTATTTATTTATTTTATTATTTTTTAAATTCTTTGGAGAGCCTAGTAGTCAGAGTCTAGTTCAAAGAAAGATTTTTTTTTGAAAAAGGTTATTTACACAGTTTAAACCCTCAATTTTAAGAGAACATTTTTACAGGTTTTTAAAACACTCAGTTCACAAGTTTACCACAACCCAGCCCGAAAAATAAAATTTAAAAAATTTTAAAAACGTGAGCTAAGGCTAAAGTACATCTATAGTAATATACGGTATACCCCCCTATACTTAAAATTTGCTATGTCCTCATATCACAAGTGCCATGAAGCCAAGGCTCGGTTCAAATATAGGGTCATATAGCGGAACTGAGGAGGAGGGTTCCCCTATACTTAAGCCAAAATCGGCCTAAGTACAAGAAGACAGAACGAGGGAGGGATGAGTAGGCAGGTCCCCCCTATACTTAGGTTACAAATAGCCTAAGTAAGGTCTGTATGGGGGGTGTTCTATGATACAAGGGTGAGGGGGGAGGGGGTTCGTGAAATATACACACAAAGAGAGAGAGAGGGGGGGGGGGAAGATGGTGGGGGTGAGTGTGTATGTGCAAGTATAGGTGTGTGTGGTGGGGGGGGGGGGGGGGTAGATCAACAAGTTATCTACTCTTTTTTTTCTTTTTTTTACAATATGAAATGCAATCTAACTGATAAAAGTCCTCAAATTCCTTCACAATGTCTTTTGCGGCCTCTTCAGTGGAAGCTCCCGACTTCACGCCTCCATGAGGATCAAGCATCCTCGATCATCATGGGCCCTGCCACAAAAGAGAAAAGTTAGACAACATCGAGAAATTAAATCAGCAGATATGATGCATAAATTAATGCATGAAATGAGGACCTAAAAATATAACAAATAAAATCAAAATCCAAAAATAAAGCTGTCTTATCCCCGGCAACGACGCCATTTGATGAACGTGAATTTTGCCTCTTTAATAATGTGAAATTAGTCGTAGTATAGGAGGCGAATTTGGTTCAGCAAAAACCACGATCTTTGAATGTCGTGGAATATTTTTACTTGGCAAGTCTACCAAGGTCAAACACAGGGACATGGCTGCTTAATATGTGTATCGAATCTCGATTCGTGAAGCACAAAGTGAATTAATTTCAGTTTCAGGTCCACAGGATGCCATATGGTAATTACACAGCAAAGCCATGATGCATGCAATTTTTTATTTATTTTTATGCAAGTTAAAGTGATGCAAGAGCAAATATGCAAGAGAATTTGTACACAGATTAAAGTCTGCAATTATACCCTAAAAGTTATGAGCAACATACTAGAAATGAAATCAGTGTCAATTTTAACACAACAATAAAGTGGTCACCAGATCAAAGCAAGACAAGGAGAGCAGGGTCCCATTTTTCACATAAAAATTCATTTTAATTAAAACAGTGGCAAATGAGACAATTAAGCATGCTAAGATGTAGAGAACAAAATAAGGATCAAAACGACACTAAAATCATGCAATTCGGACCTACGATGCTCAGTTATGCTAAAAACAGTGGAAGGGCATAACTGTAATAAAAATGCAATAAAATAAAGGGATAAATATTGCATTTAGGTCCCTGGAGGGACCTAAATGCAATTACCAAAAACTGCCTAGGCCCTTATGCAATTTCACCATTGCACGCAAGGGAATTTTTGCAATATCTGAAACCTTGGAGGGCTCCCTGTAAAATACCCAGGCACGCACGTGAGGCACATACCTGGGGACCAAAATGCAAATATCAATTCTTCCAGGGTCCTTCGTGCAAGTTACCCCGCACGTGAGGGCCCAGGCTCGGGAGGAGGCTTCAGGCTCGGGACACATGGCTACAAATGTTGGCTCGGGCTGAGGTTCGGGCGACCCGAGCCAGTAGCTTCTGCTAGAGGTTCAGCGGGCCCATGTGTCATCATCCTAGCCGCCCGATCCCGGAGATCGGACGGCATCTGTGCTTTCTCCATCCGACGCGGGCCACCGAATGAGGCGGGGCTTCGGCGACACGCGAAGAGCTCCGCCGAGCTCCAAAGGGTGGTCGGAGGGTCGGCGAAGATAGGGGAGGTTTGGCGGAGTTCCCGGAGCAGGTGCGGAGCTCCACAGGTGTCTGGAGCTGCTCGGCGAAGCACGGTCATCGGAGGAGGAGAGCTCGAAGGTGCTCCGACATGAAGTTCGATCATTGAAGGTTCCTGCGAATGTTAATATAGCCAAAGCGTGGTGCGTAGGAGTGCGAAGGTTTTGTGAGTGAGTGGCGGCTGTGGAGGCGTCGAGAGCGATGGTCGGTGGCTTCTTTGCCGGCGGAGCGGGAGAAGAAGGGGATCGGAGCGGGGGAGGATCTAGAGAAGGGAAAGGGGGTCCGCGAGGGTGATTGGTGGTAGGCGAAGCTCGGAGGGTGGGTCAATGAGGGTGGCAGCGAGTAATGGAGTCGGGGAAATTCAGAGAAGATAGAAAAAATATCACCTTGCCGGAGCAAGGTGCTGGGCCAGGAGGTGGCCTGGGATTGAGCTCCACTGGAGCTCTGGGTCGTCGCCCTAGCCTGCCCGACCTTGGCAGGGAGCTCAGTCGGTGCATGGAGGCACCGTTACGCAGCGGAGGTGCCACGAGTCGACACCGGACCAGCCCCATTATCGCCTCGACGTTCCGCCCCTCCGCTGTCACCGGAGGGGCGGAGGAAGCTAGGAGAAGGCCCAAAATGGTGGACGATGGTCTCAGGTGGCGGAGGAACTCTTAAATAGGTGGAGGTCGGTTGGGCGCTACATGGAGAGGAGGGGAGTTTTGACGGCCTAGGAGTTAAGGGAGGAGTGATGGCCACGCAGGATGAGTGACGCGCGAGGATGGCGAAGGGAAGGGTGACGTGGGACGGCCGTTAGGAGAGAGAGGGATGGCCGGAGGTGGCGGCCAAAAAAGGAAGGGGGAGCGGGGGTCGCGAGTCGAAACGGCTGGGGAAAGGGGGGTTACGGAGGTTGAAGATGGACCATAGCCGTTGGATCTAACGATCCAACGGCTAGGATGGGATCGCGAGCGGAAGGCTGAGATCAGATCATTAGATCTGATCTGACGGTTAGGATCTAGGTAGAGATAAGCGGTTGAGAGGAGTTTGAGCTTTAATCCAATGGCTGTGAATAAATGGATGTCATGGAGGGCGGTGGTCCGTTGGATTCAAGTGGGATCGGGCGGCTATGAAGAAGGGGTGACGTGGCACGAGGATAGGCGGTTGATCCGACGGCTTGTTAAGAGGCGCTTAGGGACGGCGCAGATCTGATCAGAGCGCAGATCGGACGGTGGGCGATGGAGCGGAGTTCAACGGGTGAGATGGAGGCGGGTCTGAGAGAATCCAACGGCCCAAGAGGTCGCCGGGTGTTGAGAGGGGAAGCGGGCCACGTGGACGCTCCAGAGAGCGCCACGTGGCCCAATCAGAAAAATTCAAATAAAAATACAAAGATAAATAGAAAAGAAATAGTTAGAGGCCGAAGTAGGAAAAAGTCAGAACATGAAAGTTGCTCGTCTCGAGAGATCTACAACTTTCATGTTGGTCAAAAAGCCAAAAGAGGTCAACTGTACAAAATGTATTTTTGGGGGTATTTTTAAGGGGATAAAAACACATGATTTTAACTTTTGAATTGTTTTTGTATTTTTTATCTTTTTAATGGTCAGTAAATTATAGATAAATATTCTACCTAATTTTTAGGGGTTTTTTAAGATAAAATAATTTCAAGAAAAATAGAGGAATATTAAATACAATAAATTAGGGGTAAAATGTACACAATATAATATAAGATAGAAACAAAGAATTACAAGTGATTTTTAATGGATTGATTAAGCAGGGGGTTTAATTTACGGCTTTTAGCATGATGAATACGAGATTCATCAGGGTCAACAATCCCTCGTGGACCAATCAGAATTCAGAGTTCACAAATTATTTATAAATTAAATTAAAAATAGCAAATAATTTTATTTTAAAATATTTTGAAAATAAAAAATGTTTATTATTTTTCAAAGTATTTTTTAGTGATTTTTATTTATTTTTTTTGAAAAAAAATAAATAATGTATATACATAATATAATATTATATAAATGTATAAATACATAGGTATTTTACATTTTTATTTTTATTAGTTTATTTTTGTACAATTACCCCAATTTTATATTTTTTATTTACAACATAAAATTTGGAATATGAAATAATTTTAATTTATTTTTATTATTTATTTACAAGGGTAAAATAAATAGGTGAAGGTACATATATACATGGTATGTACAAGGGTGAGAGAGAAATGATTTTATTTTTTATTTTTATTTTGTTTTTCTCATTTTTATTTTATTTTTAGAAATATATACAAATTACGAGGAACACATATATATATTTATTTTATGAAAATAAGATATATACATGAAGGGGGAATATATGTACAATGATGAATGGCCATATCTCTCTCTGTTTGTTTTATTTTGCGGTCAGACCAATGATTGGCCTCCCTTGGTTTCGAATCACTAAATATTTCTTTTAAATATTTCCCTCTTTTTCTTTATTTCTTTATTCTTTTATTTTTACACAAAAATATGCTAATTATTGCTATTTACTCAGAGCATGCAGTTTGGTAATTTATTATATTTACAAGTATCCACATGGTGTTTTGTAAAGATTTTTAGCTAAAATAAAAGAATAAAGAGTGATGAATGGGAATTCATCACCCCCCTATACTTTACTTTTGCTAGTCTCTTGACAAACACTTATTTGAAAAAGAAGTGCAAAAGAGAAAGAAAAAGAAAAAGAAGGGAAATCACGGTTGATTGTTAAACTTTCCTTCACTAAATTGAAATATGGAGCTCAGCCAGACCTTTGGATTATTAATTTGTCGGAACCTTATTTGGACTTAACCTTAAAACTCAACAGCCTCTAAGTTCCACCAATCTATGGTCAAGACTCCTCAATAAACCAGATCAGAACAAGTCTACATACACAAATCTAATGACCATGAATCTTTCCTTGTACTGTGTAGGTGATATGTAGCTCCCCACCTCAGAAATGACAAAGAAACAACCCCCCTTGACAAGGTAACTCTAATGCCTCAGTCTAGCAACTCTTTCCTCGAGGAGCGGGATATTCCCTTCTAAGTTCAAGTACAACCATCTCAAGAAGAGGGGAAAGAAGAGAATGGACTATGACTAGTGTGGCCATGTATCCCTGGGAGCCCAACCAGTGTAGCTGAGTCTCCTGTAGCAAGCTTTATGAGATGGTCATGTATAACATAAGCTTTGCTTTGTTTGACTATATACACTCCAGTGGGTATTTTATTTTCAATCAGACCCACCACTTTTTTGGAGTTTTTCTTTCTTTGTACTTTTTTTATGTGCATATGTACAACATATCTACATGGTGCAGCATATATACATAAGGAGTTTTTCCTCTTGAGCCAGTAGAGTATCCCTCTTTTGAAGCTTTATTGCAACCCACAACTCCTGTCTTTAGACTTCATCACCACCAGACCAAGTTGAGATGCACTTCCTTTACTATAAGTAGAAGAGAGGATCCGCCAAGAAGTACTACCCTCATATGCTACCCCAAGCCAAAGGAAACTGCCTCCTCACCACTTCATCTGCGGAGAGCTATGTGTAAAGTGCTGGTGCAAGTAAAGCCATTGTCTCTGAGAGTCATGTGTGCGTTGTTAAGTGCTCTATTTAGGCTCATCAAGATGACATATGCTCATAGCCTAGTGGACTCAAAGAATTAAGTCCTAAATGGACCTGAAAAGTCTTAATCCTAAGCCCTATAAGGTTCCTCTTAGAATTAGGTGCAATAAGGTCTTAACAAAGCTCCATTTTCTAATTTAATTCCAGGCCAGTTTAAATGTCAACTATGATTTGGAAAAACTGTACAAATATTTACAAAGATGCAATTTTTACAAGATTTTTGAAAATGTATAAAATTTTTTAAAAATGTTTGAAAACATGGATGTATGCATGAATGCGGAGTTTTGCAAAATATTTACAAAAATTTACAAAAGGTTTTTGCAAACTTTTTGTTTTTCAAACATTTTGCAAAAAATTTATACTATATACATAATTTTGATATCATAATATTTACAAACTATTTACACAAATCATTTTTACAATCATTTGTACAAAAATAATTTTTATAAGGGATTTTTACCCGGAAGACCCTATAATCTTTGTCAATTACCTCCACGACCTTTGAAACATTGTAATTCCTCCCTCACCCCCGTAAAGTTGCTCCTTCTTACCCCACGAACCCTACCGTTAAACTAACACATCTAGAGTCAACTTCTTTTAGTTAGAAATGAGTTAATCTAACCAATCCATGATCGGACGACTAGAATTAACCAAGAAAAGTAATTCCCTCCTCTAACAACCTTCCCTCCCACTGCACCGTCGAGGATGGGAACTCACAGGAGGAGGTTGGCGGGATCGAGGGAGCTAGCCGGCCTGCTGGAGGCAGGAGCTTGCGATCGGGAGTCAGCGGGATCGGGAGGGGCTTGCAGGGGGTACCGGAGGGGGGGGGGGGGGTCTTACGTGGGGAGGCAGCAGGAACTGGGAGGGGGCTTGCAGGGGGAGGCGGCGGGCAACGGGATGGGGACGGTGGGGGGGCTTGCAGTGGGGAGGCAGCCTATCGGGGGGCTTGCAGGGGGTCGGGGGGGTTGCAGCGGGATGGGGACGGTGGGTCGGGGGAGTCGGCATGATGGAGACCCGCGGGGGGGGGGGGGGAGTGAGGGGGTGGGGGGAGAGTGGGGGGGCAGTGTTTGCAGGGGCAGGCAGCGGGCAGCGGGACAGGGACGTAGGGGGGGCTTTGCAGCGGGATGGTGACGACGGATCAGCAGAGGCGAACCCAGGGGAGGCGACGAGGGGAAGGGGGTCGAGCACAGGGGAGGTTGGCTGACGGGGGAGGGGAGATTCGAGCGGGGCGATGGTGGACCAGGAGAGGGGAGGCGACGTCGGGAGGGAGGGGGCAACTGGAGGTGGAGGATGGGAGGGAATGGCATTTTTAGTAAATTTGATAAATAAATAGGGTATAGTATAAAAGAAGATAACAGAATCCGGTTGGTTTTAACGGTTAGAGGGATGAGGGTTAACCACAGGGGCTGTAGGATAAAGGTTAACAAGTTTACGGGGTTGCGAGAGGAGTTACGATGTTTCAAAGGTCGTAGAGGTAATTGATAAAGATTATAGGGTCTGCCGGGTAAAAATCCCTTTTTATAATTAGCTACTTATATGCAAGAAGAATTTTATGTACAAGGAAATTTTTTTAAATTTTTATGGATTTTTAGTCATTTTATTTATTAACACACTCACACGAAGTAAGAGTTATGGCTAAAGTATGTATGAAATATATATATGACACCCCCCTATACTTAGCTCGAATGATGTCCTCAGAGTGAATTAAGAGCGATGAAGAAGACATAACTCGTGTATAGGGAAGTTAAAAGGAATGGTATATACAAAGATAAATCAAAGAATAGAATGAAGAGGACTCGATGTTCCCCCCCTATGATTAGGATCAAGTAGTCCTAAGTATAGCAAGCTGTACATGAAGGGAAATCCGAGTGGAAGGATGTACAGGGTCTACCTCCCCTATACTTGGGGTAAAATATCCCTAAGTATAGGCAACAAAACATAGGTGCAAAGAATCAATAGAATACCCAAGAGTCCTACACCTCCCTATACTTAGGGTAAAGTACACCCTAAGTATAGCATAATCATAAGATAAAAAAGGGACGTGGGACTAATAAATGGAGTGATATGGATCTATACAAGTCGGAAGAACAGTGATAATCAGGCATGAGATGCTATAGATGTGAGTCAAGAGATCACATCTCACGCAAAATGAATATGGGCAACGTCAACGACCCGCGGCTCATGATCTAGATATGGTTTGAGCCGCTGACCGTTAACACGAAAGGTAGCATCAGAAGACAACTCAGATATATCGATACTCCCATTGTCATGTACCTTTCGGACCAGATTGGGTCCCTTCCATTTGCTCTGTAGCTTCCATGGAAATAAATGAAGCCTGACATCAAACAACCATACTCTCTGTCCTGGCTCAAACTGCTTGTGGCTGATATGAGAATCAATTCACTCCTTCACTCTCTCCTTATATTGTAGGATGCTCGAAAGGCTGTATCACGAAGCTCTTCCAGGGCTGCTAACTCTGCCCTCCTCTGATCTCCTACACTCACTGGATCCAAAAGTATATCAGTGACTGCCCAAAGTGACCTATGTCTCAGCTCAACAGGTAAATGGCAGGGCTTGCCATAAACGAGGTGAAAGGAAGATGTACCCAAAGGCGTCTTGAAGGACGTCCGATATGCTCACAAGACCGAGTCCAAAAGCTGTGACCAATCCTTTCGGTCAGGGCGGACGACCTTCTGCAATATAGTCTTGATCTCCCTATTCGACAATTCAGCAAGACCATTGGTCTGAGGGTGGTACGGTGTGGCTACTCGATGGTCTATGCTAAACACGCTAGCAAGTACCTTTACCTTGTCGTTGACGAAATGAGACCCCCCGTCAGAAATCAACATTCGAGGTACCTCAAACCGTGAAATGATATTCTTCCTCAAAAATCAGCATACAGTCCTAGCATCTGCGGTTCGGGCGGGGATGACCTCAACCCAACTACTCACATAGTCAACGGCCAACAGAATGTACTTGAATCCCTGACTCTTAGGAAATGGACCCATGAAATCGATGCCTCATGCGTCAAAAACCTCACAGAAGTGTATGGGCTGCATTGGCATCATATCACGCTGTCCACAAGTGCCCATCCTCTAACAGTCAGTACACCTCTTCACGAACTCATCGGAGTCCTTGAAGAGAGTAGGCCACCATAGGCCAGATTGGAGCACTTTCTGTGCAGTTCTCCTCCCAGAGTGATGTCCTCCTGCCTCAAGCTTGTGGTAGTAAGTGAGGACGCTATGGTGCTCCTCCTGAGGAATGCACCGACACCAGATGCTATCCCCTCCTTCATGATAAAGGACAGGATCCTCTCAATGGTAAAACATGATCTCAAGTTTCTGCCTGGGACAATCTTGTGGAACTTTCTTGGCGACAAGATAGTTCACAATATCGGCATACCATGGGAGAGAGGCGATAGCAAGGATCGCCTCATCTGGGAAGGTCTCACAAATAGGCTCAATCTGCTCAGAATCCTCAAGAAACTCCAATCGGGAGAGATGATCCGCCACCACATTCTTGACTCTAGGCTTATCCTTAATCTCAATATCAAACTCCTGGAGTAGAAGGATCCATCTGGTCAATCTGGCTTTGGCATCCTTATTTGCCATGAGGTACCTCATGACGATATGATCAGTATATATGGTCACTCTAGATCCAATGATGTACGATCTGAACTTGTCTAGGGTGAATACTACGGCTAGCATGTCCTTCTCAGTGACGGTGTAGTTCCGCTGAGCGACATCCAAAGTCCGGCTAGTGTAGTGAATAGCAAAGGGGACTCCATCCCTCCTCTGTCCCGGCACGGCCCCTATGGCAAAATCGGAGGCATCCGTCATGATCTCGAATGGGAGAGACCAATCAGGCGGCTAGAGGACAGGAGCCTCTACAACTAGACTCTTGAGAGTCTCAAATGACGCTAGACACTTATCATCAACAAGGAACTCTGTGTCTTTCGTCAGCAGATCAGTCAACGGTCGGGCAATCCTGCTGAAATCATGTATGAAGCATCGATAGAAACGGACGTGCTCCAAAAAGACCATAACTGCCACAAGTTGGACGGTGGACTGAGTTTTCTAATGACATCCACCATGGTCGGATCAACCTCCATGCCCCTGTTGGAGATGATATGGCCAAGCACCGTCCCTTGAGTCACCATGAAGTGACTCTTCTCCCAAGAAAGCATAAGGTGAACCTCAGTACATCGCTGGAGGAGGCGGTATAGGCAGTCAAGACAAGAATCGAATCCGTCATCGCAGATCGAAAAATCGTCCATGAAGACCTCCAAGCACTCCCCCACCATGTCCGAAAAGACGGACAACATGCACCTCTGGAATGTCGCCAAAGCATTGCACAATCTAAAAGGCATGCATCTGAAAGCATATGTCCCGAAGGGACAGGTGAATGTGGTCTTGTATTGGTCTTCGGGCGCAACCTGATTATATCCGGAGTACCCGTCCAAGAAACAGTAATGGATCTTTTCAGCTAGCCTCTCTATAATATGATCAATAAAAGGCAGCATGAAATGATCCTTCTTGATGGCCTGGTTCAATCGTCAGTAGTCCATACAAACTCGCCAAGAAGAGGGTGCCCGGGTAGCGATCTCCTCTCCAGACTCACTAAGAATTGTGGTGATGCTCGTTTTCTTGGGCACCACATGCAACGGACTGACCCATTTGGAGTCAGAGATGGGGTAGATAAAATTGGCGCTCCACCATTTTGAGATATCCTTCATGACAACATCTCAAAGGTTCGGGTTCAGCCGCCGCTGGAACTCATACGATGGCTTCGCGTCCTCCTCGAGATAGATATGGTGGGAGCATAGGGCAGGACATATCCCCTGGAGATCGGCTACACTCCATCCTATCGCCTTGTGGTTCTTTTCAAGAACCCTCATCAGACGGAATTCCTGCTCTCCAGTCAAATTCACTGAGATAATGACTGGTACATCTCATGGTCGCACGCAAGGAATCTATACCTCAGCGATGATGGTAGCGGCTTCAGCTCTGAACAACTTGGTACTAGCGGATCTGGCCTCTGAAATGTCTGAGTGAATAAGACCGAATCTACATGGGAGAATGAGAACTCTCGCTGGCAATCTGAATCTGGCGAAGGTGCTCTACTGGTGTGTCTCTACTCTGCATGGGATCAACCTCCTCCCTAGCTGTAGGCTCTGTAAAAGTCAGACACGCTATCAAATCACCAAACTTTTCCCAGTCTATACCTGACTCCGAGGGATCTGTATCAGAATCACAAGTAAAATCTGCCTCACGATCGGGAACCGGCTCTTCTGCCTGAGATGTATCCTGGACCAGGAATGCGCTCTCCAAGCTCTCCTCTACTAGCATCTGTGCATCAGCGAACTCTGAAGGTGAGAGGATGGCATGTGCTACTGGGTCTTCCCAAACGGCCTCATCGTCTGTAATCACAAAATCACAGTCCTGGTATATGCCTCGCCATGCCTCTGTTATCTGCTCTGAATCTGAAGTCAGCTCTGAGCAAGCTGAATCTCTGGCTCTAGTCTCCTCGACCGTCTCTATTTGTATACTCTCGCCCTCGACGCGAAAGTACACCTTCCCGCTATCATGATTGGACACTGCCTTGGCTGTGGCCAAGAACGGGCGTCCTAAAATGATGTGGGTATCGGTCACTGACTCAGGGATCTCCATGTCCAACACAACAAAGTCCAAGGGGAATTTCAGGCCCTGAATCGTGACGACAATGTCCTTCAGCAACCCCTTCGGCCTCTTGACATATCGATCAGCAAACTGAAGGACCGTCCTGCTCTGTCGTAGAGGGTCCAACTCAAAGTGGTCGAGTAGGGCTGCCAGAAGTAGGTTGATAGAAGAACCGCTGTCTAATAGAGTGTGGCCGAACCACTGCTCATGAATATAGCATCTGACATACGGGGCTCCTGCATCTGGCCTCTTGGCTGGCAGATGGTTCTGAATCGCAAAGCAAGTGGAACGAGTGAGCACATGAATCCACACATACATGAATCTGGAGTGCTCAGGTAAAGCAGAATCCACACATACATCATCAATCAACACAAGAGGATCCAAAAATAATAAACCCTTTCCTTTATTCGCATAAATGTCCTGAGATACATGAACTGAAGGGAAAACAACGGGACTAGCAGAACTGAAAATGGTGGCATCAGTACCGCGCTCTGGCTCAGCAATTGGTATGGTGGCGTCAGTACCACCTCCTCCATCTGGTGAAGCGACAGCCTCAGTACCGTCAGCTGGATCAACATCCTTGGTGGCATCAGCATCACCGTCATCATCTTGCTCATGAGCAGCATCAACACCGCTCTCCTCCTCATCTTGCGCTCCTGAAGTGGCGTGGGAACATTGCTCAGATGAGGCACCGTATGCTGGCATCCTACCGCTCCTAAGTGTAAAAAATCAGCACCAAATATGTATGCAGTCATATCACCAAGTAAAGCACTAGGAGTGGTAATCTCAGTGAACTCTACCTGCTCAGACTTCCTCTTGAGGCTATTCGGATTGGGTTCGAACTGGGCAGGAATGGCAGCCTTCCTTCTCACAATCTCCCTCATCTCCTGTCGAAACTCGTCCATCTCCCATCGGAAGGTGGCCTGCTGCTCGGACATGAGGCGGGCTAAGTCATCAAGTGTGGGGTTCTCATAGTTCGACCCATGAGAACTTGACGGGTGGCCTCGCTGGTAATGAGGTTGTTGCTGCTGGTGAGGGTGAGAGGGGTAATGTGAGTGATACTGCGGCTGAGGCTGCTGCTGACTCCAAGATTGTCCCTGTTGATAGGGACGAGGACCATGCTACTGCTGGTTGGATGGCTGTTGCTGGTGTGCTGGGAACTAGGGCTGCTGGTGCTGCTTACGGTGCTGGCCGTACTGGCCACCCTGAACTGGAGGCTGTTGCTAGGAACTGGTGCCTTCGGCCGACCAGCGGAATCCGGATGGTCTCGTCGGATACTGGGCTGGGGTCGGTCATACCATATCCCGTTGACATCCATCGACGACTCCTGCTCATATGTGGGTGGTGGGAGTACTGTCAGGGGTTGGTCCGGCTGATACACTACCATCTAGTTGTCTTGAGATGGTGGTGCATGGACGTACTGCTACTACAACAGCTGGTAGGGCTCCGCCTAGACATGGTGGACCTGTCGGTATTGGGCGGAGGACTGGGTCGAACTACTACTGTCGATGTCTGCTCGTGACCTGAGACGGGGCTGAGAAGCCGTCTGTGCCTCCTGGAGACACATGATCTGTGTCTTTAGGTCACTCAGCGTCTGTGCCATCTGATCAATCTATGTCATGCCCTGGCACTGCTTCTTCTCAATCAACTTGATCCGGTCCAGCTTCTCGCTGATGATGCCCATGTCGATGGCTGTCGACTCTGCCTGTGTTGTTGCTGTTGACGAAGTGGAAGGACCGGCATCGACCCGTGCTATCTTCTGAAATTGCACGGCATGTGGCTGGGGGAGTCCCTGAGTGTAGAGTTGGGTCTGGGACATCACGGTATAGTTCTCAGCCATCTCCTCATAGATGGCCCAGACCTGATCCTCACCCTTGGTGAAATAGGAGCCGCCACATGATGCATTTACCAACCCCTGTAGTTCGGGTGTAAGTCCGCAGAAAAAGCTCTGAACTAGGTTCGGCTTCAAGATATCATGGTGCGGGCATCTATCTGTAAGCTCTCGGAACTTCTCCCATGCCTCATGGAATTACTCATTGGGGAGTATGGAGAAGTTGCTGATCAGGGCCCTCGCTGCATTCGTTCACTGATGAATCCACATTTCATCATCTTTATTCTATCATTTTGGCACCTAAAACCCTAGCAAATGCCTGTAAATAGCCTTAAATCCATCATCTTAGCATCCATGCATGTGCATTCAGATTGTGTATAAATCACTGTAATTAAGGCCAAAATTATAGAATAAATAAAGAAAAGAAAAAGAATAAAATATTGTAAATATTTTATGACCCAAAACCCCCGAGACCTAGGCATCTTGATGAATAGGTCGACAAGGAATAAAGTAGGGGGAGATAAGGGCCAAAATACAGATAAAATACCTATACAATCTATTCATTCTTTATTCATTTTGGGACCTATTTTTGGTTCCACTTTTTGTACATCAAATAAAGAAACTTTGTACATGAAAGTTGTAGATAATTTCATAAAGAAAAAGACAAAATTGATTTCACAGAAAAAGAAGGTACAGATAAAAAGATATGGTCTGAATAAGAATCCAAAATCCCAACTTCCCAGACCCGTATCTCACAAACGACAAATCCAAATGCAGTGTACTCACCTTTAATTGTATATAGAATAAAATAATCTACCCAATGGTGGTGGTTTCGCATTTGGCGGAGCTACGGTCTGAAAGTTGAGTTTTGGACCCCTGTTGTATACCTATACTGAATAAAATATTCAATTTATTCTTTATTCATTATTTATTAATTTTTATATTTTTATAATTTTGTAAATATTACTTATAGTATATATGTGCATTAAAATCGAAATAAAATGCAAAGAAAAATAAAAATAAAAATACTTGTACAAATACTACATAGGTATACTATATACACTTGTACCTATACAGAATACACTTGTATTTTATTAAATATCCAAAACATCTTAGAAAAATTAAACAAAAATATATTTATGTATATAAAAGTATGTTATAATTTTACAAAATCATAAATAAAAATAATAATATTAAAAATAAATAAAATAAAATAAAATATCAAAACTTACAGGTATTATACCTATATAGGGTTAAAAAGGTAACTTGTAAAAGTTTAAGTCTTAAAAATAAATAAAAATTAGAATAAAATACTACATAAAATTTTGAACATTTTTTATTTTATAACTTTTATTCAATTCGGTCATTTAATATTTTAAATTGAATTAACAAAGTTTTTTTTTTTAGGGTTTTTCCTGGTTGGTCCACGTGGACCAACCAGGGGGCAGTCAGCGTTGACTCGGGTCAACTGCCTGCCCTACACCCTGTAGGCTTTGTCAAAGCCACTTTTGACCCCGATTTCTCCATTTTTTTGAGGCAAGAGATTTCACCCTTTCGATCCGATTCCTTCTGAGATCTTCTTCCTCGTTCATCCCTCTTGCCCGCCAGATGATTGCATCGGGCTGTGCATCAATGGGGAGCTCCAGGCCCCTCGATCTTTCCACCCGTTCGTCAACCCCTTAAAACTTCGCCTTTGACCCCATTTGAAAAGGGAACCGCATTCCATACAGATCCAAGCCCCTTCGGTCGTGCTCGAGCACCTGGAGGTGACAGCTCCTGGTTCCACACCTTCGAGGAGGCGCAGCGAGCGATCTGGGCGCGTTCCACCACCTCCGGCGGTCGACCCCCGTGAGGTATACTCCCTCTGGCCATTGGCCATCGAGGTTGCGATCCATCCCATTTTCATCCCCCTTTCATCCCTGTTAGTCTTAGGATTATTTTCCCCTTCTTGCCGACTCGAATCGACCACTCGTTCACCCAATCGATCATCTCGCCGGAGCGCAACTCCGGCGAGGCCCTATCGCATCTCCCCGTCCATCTCGTGAGCAACCCGAGGTCGAGGCATTTTGCCCTCGACCTCTCTAACATTTTGGTGCAGGTCTTGAAGTGCAACGCAGCTTCTGGAGCGATTTTGCTCTCTCGCCGGAGCTCCTGGAGCCTTGCAGCTCCGCCACCTCCGTGCGAGAGCACCGGCGTCCGCCGGCGAATTTTGAAGCCTCCAGACGACAGCCGACACCTGCAGGAGCATCCTCGGCCACCTTGCAAGCGCCAGCGTCGCCGTGGTCGGCCGGAGGAGCTCGGAGAAGCTCGCCAGACCGGAGCTCCTCCGTGTTCTTCCATCGACCTCCGGGACCGTCGGATCAACGAGGAGCCTCCAGATCAAGTCGCGGCCGTCAGATCTTGGCTCGCCTCCACCGTCGATCTCTTGTCCAGATCTGATCTCAGCCGCTGATCATCGAAGCGTCATCGGCCGTTCTTGTGCTGCCACGTGTTTAAGTGGAACGTCTCCAGCCGTTGGATCACGCCTTGACGCCCAGCCGTTGGATGCGCGCCACGCGTCACTTGCCGAGCGCAGGAGTGAGGGTATTTTGCATCCCGACCCTCGCGATTTTTGTATTTATTTATTAGTCTATAAACTTGCCTTGGTAGTTTAAATATTTTGTAATATTTGCAAAAGACCCTCGGAGTTTAGTTATTTGCGTTTGGGTCCCTCGCCACGTCATCTCACGTGACCTGTACACGTGAGGTGGTGGGCATTTTGCAGAGGCACCCCTGGTCTTTTGTTTATTTCGTTTCAGTACAAAAACTCTAGTATCACGTGTAATATTTCTGGCTATTTTGCAAGTAGGCCCCAAGGTTTTGTTTTATTGCACTTCAGTCCCTCCCAGGCGCGTGCAAGTCACGCGCCCTGGTGGGTAATTTGTAGGCGAGCCCTTGCGTCTTTTGTATTTGCTTTTTGGTTCCAAAAATTGAATATATAGTGTATATTTTTGCGGAAAATTGCATGTTGGCCCCCTGGATGTTTCGTAAATTGCATTTATGCCCTTGCCAGCACTGTTTAATGTTGGGACCCTTGTTCTGATTGTTTAAAATATCATTTTAACCCCAAAAATTCCACAAAAATAGAGTTAAGCTTCTGGATAGGTGTACTTTAACGCCCTATTTTTAGTTTTTGATTTTATTTTATTTTCATATTTATTAAAAATCAAAAACCCCCTTTTTGTGCACTGTCTACCTTAGAAAATATCAAAAAAATATCAAAACACCTCCAAAAATTCTCAAAAATTCACATAGTGTCTATTTTACCCTATTTTAGAGTCAGTCCAAAAATCATTAAAAATTTCAAAAGAAAAACACTAAAAATTGAAAAACACTCAAAAACTTCAAAAAAATATATAAAATAGTAGAAAAATCCAAAAAATACAAACTCAGCTTCTGTTTGTCACTTATTTTATTCTCTTTATTAGAAAAATAGTGTGAATTATTTTGAGTACTGGTTGATATTTTTTAAAGTACATTTTACTCACAGCCAGCCCTATTCTCACTGTTTTCCTTTATTTCAGCCCTTAAAAATACCAAAAACACCTAGAAAAATCCCCAAAAATCACAAAAACAGTAAAAAAACCCTAAAAAGACTAAAAACATTTTATTCCTGAATTTTTGAGCATTTTTGTGCATTTTTATAAATCTTTTACTTTGCCTTGTTTTATATTGCCTTTACTTCCCAATATTGAAAAAGAAAATAAAAATTATAAAATATAAAATATAAAAATCAGAAAATCAAAAATCAAAATACAAAATTAAAAATTAAATAAAAAAAAATTTTAAAAATTAAAAACCCACAAAAATTTGTAGTTGTTTGCTTGCTTAGTGTAGACACTTCACACATCACTCACACACTTGTGCATTCATTTGCTTGGATTACACTGTTTGCTCCCTGTGTTCGAACTCTCTGCATACTTGACACTATACACCATTTGTGCAGAGTTAAAAATAAATTTTAACTCCACATTTATTTCTAATTATTGATTTTTAGTGTGGGTTAATTGTTGATTTAGTCATTATTTGGTGTGGTCAATACACCGACTGTTGACTCGCCTTGTGAGTCAATACGACCGCACTCGATTTCGGCTACATCAAATGGCGCCGTTGCCGGGGAGCAACAGCGCGTAGTTCGAGTTTTTGTTTTGTGTTGTGATTGTTTGTCTACATTTGCGGCTTTTATTTCTGCTTGTTTTATTTTTGATATTTCTTGTTTGAATTGTCTAACCTCTCTCTTGTTTGACTTCTTGCGAGGAACGCGGATCGAGGGAGGAGCTCTATTCCAGGAACCCCTACGCACCCACGTGAGGCGACTAGACTTTGCATGAAGGCGAGCTAGGAGAGAATTTTGCAGACAGTTCTAGTTCTTTATTCTCTTGTATTTATTTTGTAATTCGTAGTGAGAGAGAGACCATTAATTGTAATAATACAGGTACCCCCGGACACTTGGACTCTTGAGCCTAATTTCCAAGTGATTGTTCACTTGGGGGCTCTCGCGGTTTTTGTCGGCTTTTCTTCGCATTCTTCTATTTTGTTTTGTTTTCCGATTTTATTTCTTTTGTGTGATTGAGCCCCTAGTTCTAGGATTGCTTGCGATAGACTAAGGCCAAACACCTAATATATCTTGCACGTACCTATAGCTGCGTTTGGACTTAGTCAAATTTTTAAACAGTCGGTTCATTTATCTCTTAACCCGTGTGCCGTGAGCGAGCCCCATCAAGCGCTACTCCTGAACTCGAGTGTGTCGAGAAGAGGAGGGGTAAGCCAAGACCGGACTCTTAGGTTAAAGATAAGTGGCCGACTTGTGGTTCTTCACGATAATAGCAATTTCTGAAACTTAGGGCGATTTCATCGGCTTGCATTTGCATATAGATAGGTTTCAATTCTGCTGAGCATCCTTGCATGTAGAGTGCTGGAGGCAAGGTGAGCATTTACGCTTTAGCATCCATCATTATTTGCCGCTTGCATTGCTTTTCCGACTCTCCCTCTGATTTTGCCAACCTAGGATCTTAAAGGAATTGAATCCCCGATAGGATCGTGCATTTTTATTCAAAATCCAAAAAAAGTGATAACCAAATAAAATTGGGACTGCTAATATTACTTGACCCCAAAACCGATCAAAAAGAAAAATCTTGTCTTGGGGCGAGTAATCCCCTCATTGTCTTCGCTTTTATTTGCTCGTGCACACCTTAAGGATTAGTGCCCAAATCCCATCAAGCCCTTAAGTGTGTGTGAAATTCTTTGACTTCTCACCTAACTCTAAAACCGACAAGATAAAAAGACCGCTCTTTGCGGTCTCTACCGAGTTGAGTAGGTGAATTGAGGGTTTGATTTGTTTCATTTTTGTTTGTGATTGTTTCGTGTGTGTCCTAGATCATACCTGCGCATTTGCGCCTTTTTCCTCACTCTTTTGACTTGACCTTCGTGCTCCCCCGAATCACTTCCTTTTGTTTTCGAGATGGATCCCTGGAGTGTATTTTATCCGGACTTTGCGGACCCCTCGCTCGCTCCGGCCGGTCCACCTCCGTTTTATCAGGAGGATCCTCCTCCTAATTTTTCTGATTTTTGTACATATCCGCCTCAGCCACAGTATCAGACCTCAGACTTCTACCCACCTCCATCCCCACATGTATATTATCCGCCTCCACGTCCACATCCACCTGAGTCTGACCTGTTGGAGTCACCTCCCACGACCTCCATGAGTGCTGTCATGAACCTAATGCTAGAGCACATCAATTTGATGAAGGAAAATCTTGACACTTTGAGAGAATATCGGACTAGTGCTCTTTTCATCGAGGATACAACTTTACTTGTGAAGAATCATGGGAGCTTGCAATCGCCCAAAACACAAAAAAATGAGAAAAATTTAAAAATCCAAAAAGATTTCGGGAGACACTTGGTTGATCACGATTTTGAGGAGAGAGTCCACTTGCCAGAACCCTGGACCACACATGCATTCACATCCAGTCCAACCTTTGACCCCGAGGATGCCGCTGTACAGACTGCTCTTGGCATGCCTCGTGTATATGCTGATTCCGACTCCCTCCCTTGTATGGAGGAAGTCCAAAAATTCAAAAAAATGTTATCTGAACCCGAAGTGGTGGCTACTATTCAGGAGATTATCCGTGCCCCACTTCAGCAGGCCATGACCCAATTATCTGCTCCTCTTCCTAAGAAGAGAAAGCGGAGGAGCAGATCTGAGCGTCACATTCTGACCATGGCCACTGCCCTCGCCATCACACACCGTCCCATCCCCAAGAGGAAGAACACAGCTACACCTTTCATCACTTGCACCATCTCTGACCATACTTGTGATCGCACTCTCCTAGACGGCGGTGCTTCGATTAGCATACTACCCTTCTCGCTGGTACAGTCTCTTCACTTAGGGCCTCTCAAAAAGACCAGGATGATCGTTCAGTTTGCTGATGGATCAATCAAGAGGCCGAAGGGTATCCTTGAAAACGCCGTCATTTCTATTCAGGGCATGAGCTATCACGTTGATTTTGTCGTATTGCCCATGGAGAACTCCACAGGGGAGCCATCTCCAATCATCCTGGGACGACCATTCCTCGCCTCTGCGAGAGTCGTTATTGATTACGGATCAGGAGAGATTCGCTTCCGTCCTGCTGACGAGGGCGAAGCAGTGATCACCGCACCCACTGCTGACCAGAGACCCGCACCTGATGTACCTTCACCGATCATAGCTGACTCTGAGGCCCGTGACCGATCTGATGCCACTAGAGATACTTCCTTAGCGATCCCTGATGAGACCCGACGGATCCCCCGAAAGGGGAGGAAGTCGGAAAGCATGGACCTCACTAATCCTCCTCCTGGTGTGTGGCGATGTGTTGATGAGATCCATAGTATTTATGTGATTGAACCATTTGAACAGGGGGCAGATACCAAGATAATTGAGGATGCTTATGATGTTGCCCATTACTTTGAGAGACCTCCTAAGGCAACAAATGACCCGGTAAAGACTAGACAGGACGGACCCGTTTTGACTACTTCCACTAACAAATCCGTTCCTGACCCTTCACAAGTGAAGATGATTGAGGTCGGTTATGATGCTGCTATTTATTTTGATAAATTCAGACCTCTTGATGAAGACAAGGATTCAGGTGAGACTCTTGAGGACGATCTGAGTTCGTATACTTCCACTGATGATTTCGTTCCTTTCGATTTTGACCTGGGCGAGGACTCGCAGGACGACTCCGATTACACTTCTTCCGAGGATGATGGGTTCGTCCCATTTCACTTTGATATCGGCGAGACTTCCAAGGCCGGACCTAGTCGTACTTCTTCCACTCACCAGTCTGCGCCTTCACACCATAGGACCTCCAAGGGAGAACCGAGCCATACCGCTTCCATCGATCAGTTCGTCCCTTTCCGTTTTGACTCCACTGAGGGCCTTCACCGTATCGACCCTGATCGGTCTCCGTCCACTGTGGACCCCGATATCGACATACACCATATCCGATCTATCCCTCAGCGGTCTCGCAAGAAGGTCTGCTTTCCACCTTCTTGATCATATGTACATCCACCTCTGTTGTACATTCTCCTTTGTTCATCTTTCCATCTCCCGTTTTTGCTCGTCTACCCATTTCTCGTGTTTGCCTTGCTTAGGACGTACTTTGTCCTACGTATAGGAGGGGTAGATGAGTTGAGTGTTCTTTCTTTGTCAGTCTCATCACTCCTGTTGTTGCCTATACTTAGGGCTTCTTTTACCCTAAGTATAGGGGGAGTGACGTGTACATCCTCACGATCTCTTCTTCCATCTTCATCTATTTTCTTCATTTCTTCTTTTCTTTCTTTTCTTCTTTTCCATCTCTATCTTCTTTATCTATGAAAAAGGTGCCGCCCTTGTAGACAGTTTTCCATACTTAGGACGTACTTTGTCCTAAGTATAGGGGTGTGCACCCCAAGTATTTCTATTCTTTTCGATCCTCTCCATTGTCTCCTCTTCTTGTCTATACTTAGGGATATCTTACCCTAAGTATAGGGGGAGACAATCTGAGTACGATCTGTTCATTCCCACCCTTGACCCTCCCTGCGTTGTGAACAGTCTGCTATACTTAGGATTATTTAATCCTAAGTATAGGGGGACGGTCAACTTCTCATTCGTTGATTCCTTCATTCATTTATTTCTTTATTCTTTAGACTTGTCTATACTTAGTACGAGTTATGTCTTCTCTTTTCTCTCCGATCTATGAGGACATAGCTCAAGCTAAGTATAGGGGGGTCGTATATACTACGTATACACTTTAGCCATAACTCGTACTTTCGTATTTTCCTAATAATATGGCTACTAATTCTTTAAAATTCATTAAAATCCTTAATAAAAAGATGTGGTTATCCCTCAAATTCTTTTTGTATTTACTAATTAATAAATCAGGTGAAAATGTTTTTTGCAAAATGTTTGAAAAATAGTTTGAAAATCTTTGTGAATATCTATTGAAAACTATTTTGAAAATATTTTGTTTCGTGTTTTCAACCTGTGTGTTTTGTAAAACTTTCTTTTCTTTGTGTGAAATAAAATGTTTGAAAAATGATTTGCAAATGGTTTGAAAAATGGTTGCAAAAATGATTTGAAAAACCTATATATACTGTTTTGAAGGCCTTTGCAAAATGATTTTCAAATGTGTGTAAATGTTTGTAAAAACTATTTTGGACTATAGTTTTCAAAAATTGTGTGAAAAGCTTGTGTCAAATAAGTTTGAGGAATACTAACATCACACCAAAATCCACTAACTATATATATATGTATAAAAATTGACCACTTACCCTTGTAAATTCGTAAAATCCACTTCTTGAATATATAAGAAGCACTCCGTGTACATAGCTTTCACCTTGTTTTCAGCCAACATCTTTTTATTTTCAAAAATCCCCAAAAAACATTTGCAAAAATTAAATCCAAAAACACTTGAAAAATCTTTTCGAAAAATACAAAAAAATTGCATCTGCATGCATCATCTTTTCAAAAATCCATAAAAAGTTCAAAATCTTTGAAAATTGCATCACAAAAATATTTTTCTGCATTGCATTGCATAGCATGAGCATTTTTCGGATTGAGTTTGATAGTTGAACAAGTCTAAGTAAAATCCCGGAGATTGGAGCTTGATTGGACCTTAAAATCTACCTAATAACAGGAACTTTATAGGAACTGGGTTTGAGGTACTTCAGGTCTAGTTGACTTAATTCTTTGAGGATCACGAGACTTGGTTCAATGGATTCTTGACTGCCTAAGTAGAGTATTTCGGAGCACACGCACGACTCTTGTTGATAATGACCTAACTTGGACACCTGCACCTTTCACATAGCTCTCCATGGATGAGGTGGTGAGGAGGCAGCTTCCTTTAGCTTGGGGTAGCATATGAGGGTAGTACTTCTAGGCGGAACCTCTCTTCTCTTATAGTGAAGGAAGTGCACCTCAACTTGGTCTAGTGGTGATGAAGACTAAAGACAGAAGCCGTGGGTTGCAATAAAGCTTCAAAAGAGGGATAGTCTACTGGCTCAAGAGGAAAATTTCTTGTATATGCCGCTCATGTAGATATGTTGTACAGATGCAATTGAAAAAAAATGCAAAAAGAACTCCAAAAAAGTGGGGGGTCGGATTGAAAATTTAATAACCCCACCGGAGTGTATATAGTTCAATAAAGCAAAGCTTATGGTATCCATGTTACATCTCATGAAGCTAGCAGCTGGGAGACTCAGCTACACTGGCTGAGCTTCCAAAAGTCTATACTTCTTCCCCCTCTTCTTGAGCCGGTTGCACTTGAACTTAGAAGGGAATACCCCGCTTCTCGAGGAAAGAGTTGCTAGACTGAGGCATTAGAGTTACCAGGTTGGAGGAGGTTGTTTCTTTGCTACTCCTGAGGTGGTGAGCTACATATCACTTACACTGTACGAGTCAGACTCATAGTCGTAAGAGTTTGCGTATGAGTTGAAGTATTTCTGACCTGGCTACTGAGGAGACTTGGACAGAGTTTTGGGATACTCAAGGACTGTTGGATTTCAAATTTAGTTCTCATTAAGGTTCCGACCGCACTAAAATTCCCAAGGGTCCGACTTAAGCTCCAAACTTTGATTTTGCGAAGACAAGTTTGATAATCAAGTAAAATCCAAGTTCTCCTTTTTCTTTTCTTTCTTTTTGCACTTATTGCATAAGTGTTTGCTAGGGACTAGCAAAGGTAAAGTATAGGGGATGATGAATCCACATTTCATCATCTTTATTCTATCATTTTGGCAACCTAAAACCCTAGCAAATGCCTGTAAATAGCCTTAAATCCATCATCTTAGCATCCATGCATGTGCATTCAGATTGTGTATAAATCACTGTAATTAAGGCCAAAATTATAGAATAAATAAAGAAAAGAAAAAGAATAAAATATTGTAAATATTTTATGACCCAAAACCCCCGAGACCTAGGCATCTTGATGAATAGGTCGACAAGGAATAAAGTAGGGGGAGATAAGGGCCAAAATACAGATAAAATACCTATACAATCTATTCATTCCTTTATTCATTTTGGGACCTATTTTTTGGTTCCACTTTTTGTACATCAAATAAAGAAACTTTGTACATGAAAGTTGTAGATAATTTCATAAAGAAAAAGACAAAATTGATTTTCACAGGAAAAGAAGGTACAGATAAAAAGATATGGTCTGAATAAGAATCCAAAATCCCAACTTCCCAGACCCGTATCTCACAAACGACAAATCCAAATGCAGTGTACCACCTTTAATTGTATATAGAATAAAATAATCTACCCAATGGTGGTGGTTTCGCATTTGGCGGAGCTACGGTCTGAAAGTTGAGTTTTGGACCCCTGTTGTATACCTATACTGAATAAAATATTCAATTTATTCTTTATTCATTATTTATTAATTTTTATATTTTTATATTTTGTAAATATTACTTATAGTATATATGTGCATTAAAATCGAAATAAAATGCAAAGAAAAATAAAAATAAAAATACTTGTACAAATACTACATAGGTATACTATATACACTTGTACCTATACAGAATACACTTGTATTTTATTAAATATCCAAAACATCTTAGAAAAATTAAACAAAAATATATTTATGTATATAAAAGTATGTTATAATTTTACAAAATCATAAATAAAAAATAATAATATTAAAATAAATAAAATAAAATAAAATATCAAAACTTACAGGTATTATACCTATATAGGGTTAAAAAGGTAACTTGTAAAAGTTTAAGTCTTAAAAATAAATAAAAATTAGAATAAAATACTACATAAAATTTTGAACATTTTTTATTTTATAACTTTTATTCAATTCGGTCATTTAATATTTTAAATTGAATTAACAAAGTTTTTTTTTTTTTAGGGTTTTTCCTGGTTGGTCCACGTGGACCAACAGGGGGCAGTCAGCGTTGACTCGGGTCAACTGCCTGCCCTACACCTTGTAGGCTTTGTCAGAGCCACTTTTGACCCCGATTTCTCCATTTTTTCGAGGCAAGAGCTTTCACCCTTTCGATCCGATTCCTTCTGAGATCTTCTTCCTCGTTCATCCTCTTGCCCGCCAGATGATTGCATCGGGCTGTGCATCACTGGGGAGCTCCAGGCCCTCGTTCTTTCCACCCGTTCGTCAACCCCTTAAAAACTTCGCCTTTGACCCCATTTGAAAAGGAACCGCATTCCATACAGATCCAAGCCCCTTCGGTCGTGCTCGAGCACCTGGAGGTGACAGCTCCTGGTTCCACACCTTCGAGGAGGCGCAGCGAGCGATCTGGGCGCGTTCCACCACCTTCCGGCGGTCGACCCCCGTGGGTATACTCCCTCTGGCCATTGGCCATCGAGGTTGCGATCCATCCCATTTTCATCCCCTTTCATCCCTGTTAGTCTTAGGATTATTTTCCCCTTCTTGCCGACTCGAATCGACCACTCGATCCACCCAATCGATCATCTCGCCGGAGCGCAACTCCGGCGAGGCCCTATCGCATCTCCCCGTCCATCTCGTGAGCAACCCGAGGTCGAGGCATTTTGCCCTCGCCTCTCTAACATTTTGGTGCAGGTCTTAAGTGCAACGCAGCTTCTGGAGCGATTTTGCTCTCTCGCCGGAGCTCCTGGAGCCGTGCAGCTCCGCCACCTCCGTGCGAGAGCACTGGCGTCCGCCGGCGATTTTTGAAGCCTCCAGACGACAGCCGACACCTGCAGGAGCATCCTCGGCCACCTTGCAAGCGCCAGCGTCGCCGTGGTCGGCCGGAGGAGCTCGGAGAAGCTCGCCAGACCGGAGCTCCTCCGTGTTCTTCCATCGACCTCCGGGACCGTCGGATCAACGAGGAGCCTCCAGATCAAGTCGCGGCCGTCAGATCTTGGCTCGCCTCCACGTCGATCTCTTGTCCAGATCTGATCTCAGCCGCTGATCATCGAAGCGTCATCGGCCGTTCTTGTGCTGCACGTGTTTAAGTGGAACGTCTCCAGCCGTTGGATCACGCCTTGACGCCCAAACCGTTGGATGCGCGCCACGCGTCACTTGCCGAGCGCAGGAGTGAGGGTATTTTGCATCCCGACCCTCGCGATTTTTGTATTTATTTATTAGTCTATAAACTTGCCTTGGTAGTTTAAATATTTTGTAATATTTGCAAAAAGACCCTCGGAGTTTAGTTATTTGCGTTTGGGTCCCTCGCCACGTCATCTCACGTGACCTGTACACGTGAGGTGGTGGGCATTTTGCAGAGGCACCCCTGGTCTTTTGTTTATTTCGTTTCAGTACAAAAACTCTAGTATCACGTGTAATATTTCTGGCTATTTTGCAAGTAGGCCCCAAGGTTTTGTTTTATTGCACTTCAGTCCCTCCCAGGCGCGTGCAAGTCACGCGCCCTGGTGGGTAATTTGTAGGCGAGCCCTTGCGTCTTTTGTATTTGCTTTTTGGTTCCAAAAATTGAATATATAGTGTATATTTTTGCGGAAAATTGCATGTTGGCCCCCTGGATGTTTCGTAAATTGCATTTATACCCTTGCCAGCACTGTTTAATGTTGGGACCCTTGTTCTGATTGTTTAAAATATCATTTTAACCCCAAAAATTCCACAAAAATAGAGTTAAGCTTCTGGATAGGTGTACTTTAACGCCCTATTTTTAGTTTTTGATTTTATTTTATTTTCATATTTATTAAAAATCAAAAACCCCCTTTTTGTGCACTGTCTACCTTAGAAAATATCAAAAAAATATCAAAACACCTCCAAAAATTCTCAAAAATTCACATAGTGTCTATTTTACCCTATTTTAGAGTCAGTCCAAAAATCATTAAAAATTTCAAAAGAAAAACACTAAAAATTGAAAAACACTCAAAAACTTCAAAAAAATATATAAAATAGTAGAAAAATCCAAAAAATACAAACTCAGCTTCTGTTTGTCACTTATTTTATTCTCTTTATTAGAAAAATAGTGTGAATTATTTTGAGTACTGGTTGATATTTTTTAAAGTACATTTTACTCACAGCCAGCCCTATTCTCACTGTTTTCCTTTATTTCAGCCCTTAAAAATACCAAAAACACCTAGAAAAATCCCCAAAAATCACAAAAACAGTAAAAAACCCTAAAAAGACTAAAAACATTTTATTCCTGAATTTTTGAGCATTTTTGTGCATTTTTATAAATCTTTTACTTTGCCTTGTTTTATATTGCCTTTACTTCCCAATATTGAAAAAGAAAATAAAAATTATAAAATATAAAATATAAAAATCAGAAAATCAAAAATCAAAATACAAAATTAAAAATTAAATAAAAAAAAATTTTAAAAATTAAAAACCCACAAAAATTTGTAGTTGTTTGCTTGCTTAGTGTAGACACTTCACACATCACTCACACACTTGTGCATTCATTTGCTTGGATTACACTGTTTGCTCCCTGTGTTCGAACTCTCTGCATACTTGACACTATACACCATTTGTGCAGAGTTAAAAATAAATTTTAACTCCACATTTATTTCTAATTATTGATTTTTAGTGTGGGTTAATTGTTGATTTAGTCATTATTTGGTGTGGTCAATACACCGACTGTTGACTCGCCTTGTGAGTCAATACGACCGCACTCGATTTCGGCTACATCATTCACCCGAATGGATAATACTTGTTCAAGTACTCAGTGTGGAGCTGCTCCCAGGCGGTCACAAATCTCCCTAGATGCTTCAGCCACTTGGTTGCTCTGTCTACAAGGGAGAACGGAAAAGCCATCATCCTGATGGCGTCCTTGTCCACATGCCGATCGTGGACGGTGCTGCAGATCATCTCGAACTCCTGGAGATGAGGATGGGGCTCCTCAATCGTGAGCCCATGGAAACGGGGAAGAAGCTGAATCATCTGTGGGGGGAACTTGAAGTCCCCCACGATCGTTGGAAGTACGATCCACCGGTGTGTAAGTGTCGATCTGAGGTTGTGCAAGTGTGGCATCGATTTGGCTGGTGCTGGCTGGACCGGCTCCTCTGGCTGATCTGGAATATCCCCCTTTCCTGCGGCTCTCGGGTGATCTCTACATGCTCTCAACCTCTCCATCTCTCTGCGCATTTCCACCATGAAAGCTCCCTGATCCCGTATATGTCGCTGCATAGTCTCAAGGGAAGCTAACAGGGTGTTGTTGATCGCACCTTGATCCAACACGTATGTCTGCTCGGCTCTGGGACCCTCAGTGCGCTCCTCGCTGCTGGCCATGGTCTCTGCAAAGGAAAAAGGCCTAAACTCAGGTGTCGATAAATCAGCTATCTGCTGCTCTCTCGGCTCTAGCGCTGGTATCTCAGAACTAGTGGTAGAAGGGTGGTCAAGGGGGAACAGGGTGGAATCGAACTCGGGTTCGGAGAGCGGGTCTCGGCTCTCACGAACCAACCTAGATGAGCGGGCTGGAGTGCGGTGAAGCGGTGCAGCCAAAGGCTGCCTAAGAGACCTCCTTCCCATCATCTTGATCTGGCGAGTAAAGCGGATGAGATCTGAAAACACACAAGATGAGAAGACAAACCCACGATTCACCAACGCAACACAGAGCTGAAGACCGTAAAGGTTCGGTCAATTATCTTGTTAATTTTATTTAGGTGATCAAGTCAGTCCATCAGAGCGGTTAAGCGAGGTGATGGGAATCCAATACTCCCAACAGACTATCCCGTATAAAAGGCAGGTAGTCTGATAAGAAATCAGATATGTCTCTAGCCTAGTGTGGGGGTCGCTCTCTTGCTCATCCAAACCAGACAAGGAGGGGGTTACTCTTCCCAAGATAGATTTTTAAGTGAGGTATCTTTTAGGGTCAAGTGTGTTTAGCAGTCCCAATTTTATAGTTTTTCTTTTTTTAGGTATTTTTCAAGCAAACAAAGCCTAACGAATTTTTCGATTCTCCTGGTTATTTAAGCCGATGCACGATCAAACACGATGATGCATGCAGAGTAAGAGATGCGTACCTAGCTCCAGCAGTCTATATGCAAAGTGATCCGCGCATTAAAGTAAAAACAGAAATAAACTACCTATATGATGCGCGAGGAAACCGACCTTAGACGAAGCAATTCTACACGTGAAGAACAGTAGCTGGGTAATCAGACTAAAGTTCGGAGTCTGCTCTTGGGAGCCACTCGGTGTCTGCCACAACGGATCTTGCCAGCGCTGTGGCTCCTCACGGCACGTGGACTCGAGTCTAACTAATCTGACTTTTTCTTGTGATTTAATTAATAAGGTCCAATTAACGATCCATAGGTGCAGACAAATAATTAGGGACTGGGCCTTAATTAATTACGTCACAATCAATATAAAATCCTAAGCTAAGGCTAAATCCGCACAAATCAGATAGGCAGTAATAAAAGTCAAAAAAATCAAAATCGACGAAAAACTACGGTGAGGTCCCCCGAGCACACCGGTGCTCGACGAAACAGACCCCGATAAATCACCAAAGTCAGTGTGTGTCCCTGTATTATTACAATAATACAGTCTGCTGAAAAGTAAACTAAACTACAACTACAAATATCCTACGGCTATTTTGCAGCTATCTACGGCTCCCGAACTTTCGTTCGCCTCCTCGTGCTTTCCTGCGACTCTATGCAGAAAAGAGCTGCCTCTGGCTCCCGCGGTTGCATCGGCTTCCGAAGAAGCCGCCTCGGTCCTCAGGCCCTCGCAAGAAGAGTAAACAGAAGTGTATCGGACACAGTTATTATAAAAATATGCAAATGAAATAAGAAGAAAAATATATACTAGTATAGACAAAAAAGCTGCAAAAAAGCTGCGAAAAATAAAAAGACTACTAAGCCATGCTCCCCGGCAATGGCGCCATTCTGATAAGACAAAAAACCGAGCGGCTAAGGGAGATAAATATCACGGGTCGTCGCGCCCTCAACCCCTCGAATCAGACTCAACAAGAAAACTAAGACCACCAAAATAAAGTAATCAATCACTATAATTGAAAAGCGGTCTCGCTATTTTTATTTAACCTGGTATAACGACCAGGGTCGAACTCAAGGAGCACGAGTTGTCTTAAAAAGCCTATGAAGTAGTCGAAAATCAAAGAAAAATAAGAAAATATTTTTTGGTGGACTTTAAAGGTTTTTAATTTTTTGTAAATTTTAATTATGAGAAAAAAATATAAAACAAGCCAAAAAGGACACACTCAACAAATTATTTAACACCAAAAAAGAGTCAGAAAATTATAATAAAAATATTTTTAGATTTTATATTTTTTTAAGTATTTTTGGTAATTTTCTCATATTTTTATTACTTTTAGTTTATTTTATAAAAATAAAATAAGGCAAAAACAGGAAGTTACTATGCAGCCAGATTTGAAAGGCTATTTGAAAATATATAAATAGCTCTAAAAATCTGGAGCCAATTTTATGACAAGCTATACATAAAAAATAAACTACAGAAAAAAGAAATTGTATTTTTTAAATTTTTTAGAATTTTTAATTATTTTTATAAGGTTTTTAGTGGTTTTCAATTTTTAAGGTTTTTATATATCCAAATTATGCACAAATTGAACTGAAGCTACAAGACACGCAAAGAAACATACACTATTTTTTATAATTTTTGGAAGCTTTTTAATATTTTTAGTTGTTTTTTAAATGTAGACAGTGTCAAAATTAGAGGTTTTTGAATTTTTAAAAATAGAAAATCAAAGCAAAAATGCCCCAAAAAATTATTGAATTTTTTACACAGAGGCAGGGGCTACTTATCCAAATTTCAATAGATTTAGAGTAAATTGGATATTTTATTCAACCAATAAGAGAGGCACATCACACAGGGACCAAAGTGCAAAAAATAAGTTCTAAGGGCTTAAATAAAACATGTGCAGAGAATATAGGGGGCTCAGTGTAAATTTCACATTAATTTCAACACATGTTCCAATTGAGTATGCATAGGGGCATAAATGCAAATAGTTGAAATAAAACTTTAAACCATAACATTCAATAACCCAAGCCCATACGTGCAATTATCCCAGAAATATCACGTGTCGAAGCACGTGCACCACAATCGGAGGGACTAAAATGCAAATACTAAAACTATAAGGTCCAAAGAGCAATTATTCTAAATTAACAACTACAAACAATAATTACAGGACTGAAACATAAATACTAAAGTAGAAGGGCCTACGTAAAATTTACCCTTTTTATTAAGATTCAACGGCTACAAGGGGTCCACTTAAGATCTGACAGCTCTGGATGGTGGATACCCTTCGACAATCTATGTCTCGGATCTGATCCTCAGATGGATCGGACGGCTACGAGCCCTCGCGAACGGGTGCCTAAGATCTGAACTGGCGAAGAGACTTGATCGAACGACAGAGGAGGGTCCTGAAAGAACTGGTCGTCGGCGAAGTTCGTCTGGCCACTGTGCGTGCTAGGTGGCTCCTCCGATGCTGTTGGAATGGGGGAATCGAAGCTCTCGGTTGTCCGCAGCTAGTGGAGGTCTTCGATGAGGCCGGGAGCGACAGGGATGCTCCGGCGACGAAGGGGACCTGGTGCTCATGTTCTTCGATGGTCATGCCTCCAGATGAAGCTCCTTTGTCTTCAAACCTGCACAGGAAGAATGTTGGGTCGAGGGCAAACTGCCTCGACCCGGTGATGGGCAAAATGGGTGATTGGAGGAGTCGATGCGTGGCTCTCCAGCAAGAGACGGCGGAGGAGAGTCGAGTTCCCTTTTCAGTGGCGAACCAGGGGGAGCGACTGGGCTAAGAAGGTACGGAGGAGTCTCGTGAAGGTGTAGGTGTGGTCGGATGTGCGAATGGGCGATCAAAGCGACGTGGATTGGCCGGTGAAGGTCGGTGGTCTGAAACCTAAGATTTGGAAATTAAACGAAGCTACTGGGTATCGAGTCTACCTGATGGGTGCAAACATCTATGCTGGAGGTACTGGTCCTCCTGGAATCCTCGCCTCGATGAAGTGATGCCTCCAGAGGCTCGGGCTCTGCCAGTGGCGGAGCTCGGCGACATTAGTTGCCGGACCTAGGGCTAAGGCCTCCAAACGCTCGCTGCAACACGCTCCTGCGCTCGTGTCACTTGAGGAGGAAGGTGGAGGTTACTGGGGTCGAAGATGATGGCCAAAGGTGAATGAATAGCGGCTGGAGGTGAGGTCTTATACGAGCAGGGGTTTGAAAAGGTTGGAGTCGGGCGCGCAAATCGAGGGTCGGACCCCTAAGAAAGATGATGGGCGTGGATCGTGGATCTTGCCTCTACATTCGGAGCTCGGGGTTTGGGCAAATGGGAGGCGGATCGCTTCAGGAAAATGTGGAGGAATCGGGTCCAAACGAGGTCCGCGAAGGATGTGGTCCATGGGGGGGATTGACCGGGGGTCAACAATCCCCCGTGGACCAATCGAAATTCAGAGTTCACAAATTATTTATAAATTAAATTAAAAATAGAAAATGATTTTATTTTAAAATATTTTCAAAATAAAAAATGTTTATTATTTTTCAAAGTATTTTTTAGTTATTTGTATTTATTTTTTTGAAAAAAATAATTTAATGTATATATAATATAATATTATATACAGGTATAAATACATAGGTATTTTACATTTTTATTTTTATTAGTTTTTTGTACAATTACCCTAATTTTATATTTCATTTATTTATAACATAAAATTTGGGACATGAAATAATTTTTATTTGATTTTTATTATTTATTTACAAGGGTAAAATAAATAGGTGAAGCTATATATATACATGGTATGTACAAGGGTGAGAGAGAAATGATTTTATTTTATTTTATTTTTCTCATTTTTATTTTATTTTTAGAAATATATACAAATTATGAAGAACACATATATATTTTTATTTTATAAAAATAAGATATATATATGAAGAGGGAATATATATACACCGATGAATGGCCCAATCTCTCTCTACCTGTTTTATTTTGCGGTCAGGCCAATGATTGTCCCTCCCTTGGTTTCGGGTCACTCAATATTTCCTATAAATATTTCCCTCTTTTTCTTTATTTCTTTATTCTTTTATTTTTGCACAAAAACATGCTAATTATTGCTATTTACACAAAGCATGCAGTTTGGTAATTTATTATATTTACAAGTATCCACATGGTATTTTGCAAAGATTTTTAGCTAAAATAAAAGAATAAAGAGTGATGAATGGGGATTCATTAGGCGACCTCCCACCTCGACCACCTCATCTCCTCCTCCATCCACCCCTTCTCCCTCGTCATCACCAACTAGCCCCTCCCCTACGCCTCCCAAGAAGCTCTCTGTCACCGCCTCCCTTGCGCCCTCCTCTAGATCCAATCCTTCACCCTCTTTTCCGTCTTCCATCGCTGGCCACATCCACTGCCTGGCGTTGAACAGTACCCCCATCTCTGCTAGTGGGATGGTGAGAGCAGAAGAAGGTGCTGGATCATAGGGTCGTCGGGTGCTTCGTGAGCCACTGCGGGTGCTGAGGAGGTGGGCGCGGAGGAGGGAGAGGGCGTGGGCAGGGGTGTGGTTCCAGAGGAGGGCGTGATGGAGGGAGGGGAGGGCGAGGAGGTGGGCACAGAGGAGGTAGGGACGAGGGCGTCGGAGCCGAGGAGGAGGAGGGAAGGGAGGGAGGGGAGAGGAGAGGAACGTGATTTGATCAACTCGTTTTTAACCCAAGCAAGTTAACTCAAAACGTGTCAATTTAACGGTAGGGTTCATGGGGTAAGACGGAGCAAGTTTACGGGGTCGAGAGAGGAATTAGGTTGTTCCAAAAATCGTGGAGGTAATTGACAAAAATTATGAGGTTTGTTGGATAAAAATCTCAAAAGCAAATGAAACACGTTTTTAAATGCTTAGAAATAAAAGGCATTTATAAATTACAACAAAATTGATTCAGGGAAAAGAATGCGTAATTTAATATTCACTGTCAGTAGTTAAATATAGGGATATTTACACCCATAACCCTGAGTAATATGGTAATTACCCCAGGAACCCTCGATAAACACGAATTACATCCAGAACCCTGAATAATCGCTCCGTTTTACAAGCACAACCTTCCGTTAGTTTAGTCCATTAACTCAACCAGATGGTTGAGTTAATCTAACCAACCAGTTATCTAACGACTGACATTAATCAAGAAAAGAAAGAAAGAAGAGGAGGGAGTGAGTTCGAGCTTGCAACAGGTCGGACACGCACGGGGAGGCCTGGGGCTTGCCGGGGGGCTGTAGCTTGCAAGCGAGCGGGGCTGCGGGGGTGGTTGGTGTCTGGAGCTTGCGGTACGCGGGGGCTGCATCTTGTCGGGTGCGCGCGCGGGGGGTGGGCGTCTGGAGCTTGCGGGTGTGGGGGTCAGCTGCAGCTTGTCGGCCGCGCGTACTTGGAGTGGGGGGTCTGGAGATTGCGGGCGCGGGGGGTTGTTGCAGCTTGCGGGCGTGCGGGGGGCTGATCTGGAGCTTGAAGTCGGAGATGGGGGGAGGGCTCCCAGGGCTAGTGTGGTTGCAGCTTGTCAGGTTCGAGTGGGGCGGGGGGGTGTCTCGATCTTGCGGGGGCGAGGTCTGGAGCTTGCGGGTGTGGAGGCTAGCTGCAGCTTGTCAACCGCGCACGCTTGGGGTGGGGGGTCTGGAGATTGCGGGCACGGGGGGCGGTTGCAGCTTGCTGGCGTGCGAGGGGTTGGTCTGGAGCTTGAAGGCGGAAACAGGGGGAGGGCTCCCAGGGCTGGTGTGGTTGCAGCTTAATTTCCGACCGATGATTTTTTTGGATTAGGTGCTCACTGCAAATCTCGTCTAAATAGAAATCTCCATGCGATGTCCATTTCTTTGTTAAAGTTTCCTATAGGTGCTTGCATTCTTCCAACGAAGCCTCAAAGTAGCTGGAAACCTCCTGTTTTAGGAAACGATGCTTTGGCTTTCCAGGAGTTCGGATGCTATAGGTGCTTGCAAGAGAATGATTAGGCAACGAAAATCTATTCTGCTTTGCTCAATTCTCAGATGTGAAATTCGTCTCTCCGGTCGATGGTTTGCTTACATCTCTGGTGATGATTAATCTATGACGCAGGTGCTTCGCGGTTGCTGTTCGGCTTCTCGCATCGATATTTCGGTCAAATTAAATGCTGTGGTTCAGGTCTACACGACTCGATCCATAGGGGGTACGTGCACATGCTTCATTTTTCTCAGATGATGAATCAATTGAAAATTTCTTTAGACTTCAGGGAGTGTTGACTCGACATTGCCGTGATGCTTGCACCTACATATTGTTCTCATCGACTCGAAGCAGTGCGCCTTGGTCTAAAATCACCGTAGAAGAGTGAGCGGGATTCCGGGAAGTGGAAGAAGGAATCAAAGCTCCGATTGGGAGCGCGTGGGTTGATGGTATGGAGTTTGCGTCCAGGTCTGGATCTTGCGGTCGAGCTGCCATATCTCGCGGCCGAGCGACCTATGGCTTGCGCGCAGGGGGGGAGGAGTCACGCGGGGGAGGGGGGCTGCTGGCAGGCGGAGGTGGGGGGCCCGATTGGAATGGGGGCAGGGGAGGCATCGTGCGGGGCTGCGGAGGGGGTGGGAGGAGTCACGTGGGGGGAGGGGGAGCTGCTGGCGGAGGCGCGCGGGGGAGGGGGGCTGCAGGCGGAGGCACGAGGGGGCGGGGGGACCTGGGATGGTGGGTGCTGCTTGGAGGTCGAAGGGGAGAGGAGGAGGTTGTCGGAGGAGCTTACTGCTTGGAGGAGGAGGTGGGTGCTGCTTGGAGGAGGAAGAGGATAAGGTGGAGGAGCAAGGTGATAAATGAACTTTTTTGTAAATAATAGAAACTTAAAGGGTATAAATATAAAATACATAACAGATACCATCAATAGTTAACGGTAAAATGGATGGAAGTTGACTCAGGGTTATGTAATGTAAGGGTTAAGCATTATTCGGGATTGTGGGTGTAATTCGTGCTTGCGCAGGGTTCCTGGGGTAATTACGAGATTACTCAGGGTTATGGGTGTAAATATCCCTTAAATATATAATAACGAATATTATTTGTTTATCATATTCGTTACTATATTCTTAGCAATGAATCATATAACAATTGTTCATCTACTTTTTATTTCAATCATTGTGGAATTCAGCAGTGAATAATATAAAATTTATTAATAAATCAATGAATAAACCATCTTACATAAATCATTAGCAACGGATATGAGTTTTGTGCCAATTACTATAAGAAAGTTAATTTTGCAACGTATACTATTCATCGTTATAAACTTAACATCGGAAGATATGATCACGGATATTGAAATTATTCATTGTCGTAGATCAGTTTTTTTAGCGCTACATTCTCACTATAACTTATGGTTATATATAAAATTTAACAAACCATTTAAATGCTTGTAATTTAACAAACCATTTAAATGCTTGTAAAAAATGTATGTAAACACTAGGGTGAAACTGATCGGCATGCTAGCTATTTCTTTTTAAACTATTGTCTGCGGCAAATTCTACGTATAAATCAAATCAAGAAAGAAAAACTCGAAAGTTGATAAGTAAATCCTACATGGTATATCAATTATAACCGCAAATAAAAATTCAATACACAGAAAATCACCCACAAATGTATAGTGAATTTTTAATATGGTAAACCTTCACTATGATGGAAAAAATACACGATCAATCACAACTCAAACTAAGCACTATAATCAAATTTGTCTCCCATAAAAAACTTACGCAAAGCCGATCCTCTATATCGTGCTACAAATCACCAAACAAAGGAAAATATCGGAGTAGAGAACATCATCAAATCATCAAAGAAAATGTTGGACAATAAGTCCAAAGGCCTTTCCCTCCCGACTTCGCTTCAAAATCTATTGACCTTCTTTCTTCTCCTCTCGCTCATTTCTTTCTTATGTTGCAAGAGTTTGTCTCCTCTCCCTCATTTATTTCTTATGTTTCAATAGTTTGTTTTACACGTGCTTGTATGGATCTCATCCTCTTTATATATAATCCATGAAGAGGCTTGTCTAATTTCTTTCTTGTGCTACCTTATCAATCAATCAAGAAAATCACATGAATTCATAAAAAAGTTATACTTGTCTCGAACAAATTTATTTTTTTCCAAGAATTTCATAAAAAAAGTTTGGTGCTGGCTTTTGTAATTGCAATGAATTCTGCCTCTATAATAAACAACGCCAGAAATCCGCAACTTTGATTGCAATCAAACAACACATGCGTATGCCATCAAGCAACCAGATATAGATCGTTCTACCATCAAAATCACAAGCCATATAAGAATATATGTAGCTCAGAAGAAATGCCTTCCTGCTCCAAAACATGTATTGCGAGTGACAATCAGATATCACAAGATACATTTAACTCGAACAAAAACATTAACATTTGGGGGCATTTCAGATATCACCTATACGGCAATTTGGAACCTCAGAGTACCACCTAGAGTAAGTTACTTTGCATGACTTTTCTTCAAAGAAAACCTCCTTACACATTAGATGCTGAAGAGGAGGGGTTGTGATATGATCTCCATATGTTATCCATGAATGATGGTTGCGAATCAGTTAGTCACTTTATTATAGAATTCACCTTCTTCGCTAACATCATAAATCGACTAATACTAACGCATTGGCTTAGATCCACAACATGTATGCTTTATTCTGTACTTACCATCTGTCGGATCTACTATCTTCGCGCCCGATCTGGGCTCCCATTGTACGCATTGTTATAAATTTCACCTAGCAAGAGAGATGTAGAAGATATCGGGATGATATATCTCTTCCATATATTATTATTTCTAATTTACTAAAGCATTTCTCTCTACAACTCTAGTTTATGCCATTTTTTTCGAGGACTCTCAAACAAACTAGGGTCCATGAATATGTGATCTAGGGCGAGCAATCGTCCTCAGGTTGGCACTTTTGGGAGTTATCCTTTGGGAGTTTTTTTTTATCTCTCCCCATATATATTTGGGACTTGGGGCTAGACTCCTAATTTTGTATTTTTCGATGAATTTCTACCAACCAAGGTTGTTGGGTTGATCAAGGGCTTGACCTCTAAGGTGTATCCTTAACTTTTTATCTAACTTAGTTTCCGATTGCACGAAAAAATCCATTGAACTACTTCCAACACTTTTTTTCATTGAATTCAAATAAACATATTGAGAACTCCAATAGAATGAACAATACCAGATAACATACAACAAATTGTTGATGTGTAACATGCATCAAAGTGTTTATGGTCGAGGCATAAGGAATAACTTCCATATTCTTCTTTTGCTCCTCTATATATCTTCTCTAGTGACATTCACCATATCGATATATCGAACACAATAACCAAATCATGCTCAGCAGCGAGGGCAACAACATTGCCATTTGTGTTGTTTTTCTCTTACTTCTCCCTTCTTTCTTTAAGTTGGAAGTAATATTTCTTGATGTTTCCTTCTTTCTGCAATAGTGATACTCCAAATCTTTGTATCTAAATCCGTCATTACTTCTACTTTGATCTATTTCTTTAGCAATTTATAAAATTAGTTCTTCCCCTATCTTCCATGATCAAAACCTCTAACTTTGATTAGAAAAACCTTCAGATTTTCTTCGTTAAAAAAACAATCTTCAAGAAAATAAATCTAATAAATAAGGGATGGTCAGGGAAATCTAAACATCCTACAATTTCAAATACAACAATCTCTTGAATAAAAACAACTTATTATTCCCTGTCTTCATAGTATATAAATTCTCCAACTTAAATTGAAATGTCCATGCATGTTCCTCGATCTGATTGTGATTGTAAATATCATAATCCACAAATTATCGGATAAATCCATGTACTTGCTCATGTTCAAAATCACAATCTTTATTGCTCTTAGATTCGAGCTTGCAATTTGAGAAAACTGGAAGGAGCATGACCTTCACAAATAGCAAGTCTTTCATATTATTTTTCACAAATGGTATTTGACCATGATTAAGATGAACATCATTTCGGTGTTGTACCATCTTTAACAATCATGTTACGATACCATTTGCAAGAAACAAACTCCCAGTAAAATTCAATCGCAGAAAAAATATCAAAGTTTATAAGTAGATCATGCACGATGTATCAATTACAATCACAAAAGAAATTCCAGGAATAGAAAATTAATCATAGATGCATGAAGAATTTTTATCGTTGAAAACTATGAGAGGAAAAACAAGACTAATCATAAAAATCAAATGCTATAATCAAATTAGCCCCTTATGAGAAGCTTATACAAAAATAAGCTTTTATACAATGCAACAAACCGTCAAATAATAGAGATCAATGAAGGAGAGAAATATCACCAAAACAATAAGTATACTACCAAATTGTAAGGAAAAATGCTAGAGAACAGATATGAATACTCCTCTTCCCAAACTTTGTTATAATATCCATGTGCCAGTCTTCTCACTCTTGTTTCTTTCTTACGCTACGATAACTTGTGTTGAATATGTTGGCATGCCCTCTTCCCAACTATAATCAAAGAAGAGTTATGCGCAGCAACAACAACAAAGTCTTTTCTCACATTATAGGGTCGGCTACATGAATTCTTTGCTTCCATTCAGATCTATATTAGCTCATTCTCGAGCTTAGATCCAAAAAACTAAAATCCAATCGTATAATATTATTCAACACTTCTTGTGCCTTCTTCGCCCTCTTTTAGCCAGCTCAACATTCCAAAACTCGATTCTCCTAACTGGTGCATCAACTGACCTTCTTTGCAAAGGGTCAAACCACTTCAAGCGATTTTCTCGCATTTTATCCTCAATCGGAGCTACACCAACTTTCCTTCTGATTACATCATTCATAATCTGATCTTTACGTGTGTGTCGACACAACCACTTTAGCATTTTCATTTATGTTACTGTCATTCTCTGCACCTATCTATGGTTCACATGCCAACATTCAGATTCATAGAGCATAACAGATCTCACAGTTGCTTTGTAAAACTTTTCTTTGATTTCACAGGAATTTTTCTTATCACATAGAACACTAGAGGCTCATCTCTACTTTAGCCAACTTGCGTTCATCATCAATTTTCCCATCATGTTGCAAAATAGATCACAAGTATCTAAAAAAATCTCTCTTCTGAATGTTATCGTCGCAGATCTTCAGCTCGATTCCCTCACTATTACTTCCATCAAAAGTACACTACATATATTTAGTGTAAGCTCTACTTATGCGAAATCCTTTAGTCTCCATGAAGAATCTTGTGCATGCATTAGAAATCTCCCAAATCAATGATTCAAGAAAATCTCACAACTTTGGAAAGAATCAGGAGAAAAAATAACAAGAATTTCATGACTCAATCAAAGGAGTCATGATATCCATCAATCTCCTACTTGATAACCGCAAATCAAAAATCATGATGTCAATTCAAATCTCCATTAAGACCATGATTGATCCAACCTAGCAACTACTTCCTATAAACCATCAAAATCAAGTTGCACAACGGACAATATACCATGACGACAAAATCTACGTAAAAAATAACAAGAATTTCATGACTCGATCAAAGGAGTCATGATATCCATCAATCTCCTACTTGATAACCGCAAATCAAAAATCATGATGTCAATTCAAATCTCCATTAAGACCATGATTGATCCAACCTAGCAACTACTTCCTATAAACCATCAAAATCAAGTTGCACAACGGACAATATACCATGACGACAAAATCTACGTAAAATGATATTCAACCGAGTTTAAAACCCGTGCACACCACAGATAACAACGATGATCTTAAGAAAACAATATCTGTATGAACATCTACTTAAGTAATACGAAGCGTGGGAGCAAAGACCTGAAGTTCCATTCCACGCCATTATCGACGGTGTGTAGTCGTGTGCTGCTTCCCTCTAGAACGCCTCGTGGACAACCATGTAAAGTAACAACTAAAGAACTGTCTTGAGTAGATATGATGCAGCTGTGGCGCTTCCTTTATTTATCTTTTTTCCATCAATAACAACAATCCGCGGCGGCAACGACTGGGCTGCAAGAAGAAAGCAAGAACTTCCAACACTATAAATGGCATAATAAAATATGGACAGAGTTTGTAACAGGTAAATGCAAAAAAAAAACATATGACCAACCATCTGCTAGCCGAAATTTATTCCTTGTGCTAATGGGAGTTCATTCCCATAGTTGATAGTACTGCATGGAAGCACAAGATGGATGTTTAAGAAGTTTGCAAAGATGTAATAACATGCAAACTTGAGAGATTCTTGCTAATACAAATTAACCACAAATCTGTTCTACTCATTTAGCATCAAGTCAAAGGGTTACTGTAAATCCAGCCGCAATCAATCAGTAGAAATTAAAGATCATATAGACGAAGTTCGGAAGCTAAAAATCATATAAAAAGGTTACTTCATAAAGAATATGAATTTTCGAGTAGACCATGAAAGTAATGAAATGCAGCATCGCCGTGAAGATCACTATGGCAGTCAGAGAAAAAAATCATGTACTAGTACCAGGTTGAGCGTCTCATATATTGCTTCCAAGAGTCACTTCCTGCTTCTCGACCACCACCAGTGGCCTTCTCACCACCAAATGCGCCACCGATCTCAGCACCATTAGTCGGAATATTTACATTCACTATCCCGCAGTCACTACCATGTGGTCTGTATGAAAGAAGTTGACAACAAGTGCCATCAGAAAGAGTTGTCTACATGCGCAAACTAAACTTCACAAGAAACTAGTCTAGTGAAAAATTAAGAATTACAAGGAAGCTTTATTGTTTATATTTTCATCGTTACCTTGACGACGCCTACATTACACAGTAACACGACAACAGATGCTTAAAACATTAAAGCCAAAATAACACCATTTTTAGTATTCCAAGTTAAAATGTAAATATTATGAAAATCCACGATGTCAGAATAGTTTTGGCACTCAATAAATACTCCAAGAATCAGAGTTCAAGCAAGAATGAAGCCAAAAATATAATCTTACCCAATCCATTTAAATATTATTTCAGGCCTTCGAGTGAATATCGAACTGCTTAGACCTTGCGGGACAGAGTTGTTAATATCTATCGCCTCCTTCAATGTCTGAATGATGTAAACGATAGTTAATTCCATACAAAGGCATATATACCACGCTTTGGAAAATAAGGAGGCACCCAAACTATAAAGATGCACAACCTGGAATTTCATTACATAAAGAACAGGGCCAAATAACTCTTCTTTGACAACTGGAGCATCCGGAGAGATCTCAACTATGGTGGGTTGCACAAAGTTACCTTCAGATTCTACGACAGATCCCCCGAAGACAATATTACCACCCTGATTAATTTAAAGGATTTAAATAATGTTGTGTAACATAAAGAAGCATAATAACAGAGAATTTCTATATAAAGGCAAAGGCAGGAAAACATGTGGGGGAAATGAGTTTACAAAGGAAAGCATGCCTGAGATTTGATAATATTTATGCCTTTTACGAAACTCTCCTTTGAAGCAGGTGTATGCAGTGGCCCCAACAAGGTGCCATTTTCCAAAGGATTTCCAATTTTGACTTGTTTATATACTTCAATTAGTTGATCAAGTACAGTTTGATATATACTTTCATGGAGGAGCTGCATTTAAGCCAAAAAATTAGCATCAAATAAACTGAGAAAAAATACAATGTCGGGTAACTAGGAGCATGTTTTACCAGTCTACGACAAGTTGTGCATCGTTGTCCAGCTGTGCCGACAGCGGAAAATAAAACAGAGCGTACAGCAAGCTGGATGTCAGCATCATCCATCACTATGATAGCATTGTTTCCACTGAGCTCAAGAAGACATTTCCCAAATCTTTCATGCACTATCTGTTGTACCAACTGCCCTACCTAAGCCAAGTACAATAAGGATGGATGTCCATGTCATTAAACTTTAAATATGACCAACCTCATAAATCACACAAATGGATTATCAGAAAATATTACAAAATTTGACCATGACTGAGAAGGCGCAAGAAATGCATTATCAGGAAAATATTATGAATTTGACCATGAGTGCGAAGGCACAAGCACATGTGAGAGAGCATAAAGAGGAGAAACTGGGTTTGCATTTAGCTCGACACGCGAAGCTTTTTTTGAGAGAAAAAAGGAATGTGCACCCTGGGTTGACATTTGTTGTGAGAGAAAAGAGGGCATTCACCATGAAGGTGCATGACCAAAGACATCATTAATTCACAAGTTTAAAAGTACATAAGCTAAAATATGGTGTAGACTCTTAATAATACAAGGGCCATGATTCCGACAAGACTTTAGCATGCTCACAACATTCTCCACGTGGAATCGCTTCTACCAGGCAAGCATTCCATTCTTTGCCACCTACAAGGCCCAAATCACAGCAAGAACACTCTGACACTTTTGTGACCCCTCCAATTTGACCCTATAGATGCTCAAAATTTGGATGCTTTGACATTACCAATCCCATCTAGGGCAGCCAAGTCCCATACCTCCTCAGACCTCACACGCCCAAAAATATTGATGGTCCACATCTTCAACCTTAGCCGACAATAAATACATCAGGAACTAGTGCCTTGGAAGCACCTATCATAGTGTGCACAAGGCATCACTTTGTCATGTCTCAGCATCCACCATAACGCTTTAATCCGAGCTCGGATCTTCCATCTCCGAATTGTTTTGCAGTCCAAGTTGCATCCTCCTTGATCAAATCACATTTCCATAGATGATCTTTGTTATAAAATATGAAGCGGAAGCGAAAACATGGATAAAGATAAAGAAACAAGAAGAACAACGGGATTTAACGTGGAACCCTACTCCGTGAGGAGCGGGATGAAACCACGGGAGAAGCCCTCAAAGGGGCATATGCTTTATTGCTCTTTCTCAATGAGTACAGGAGGTCTGGGGCTCCTTATATAACCTCTCCAGAGCCTCCAAGTCCCACCACTAGACGATGTGGGACTAAACACATGGATGGGGTAAATGGATCTTCTCCAGGATCCATTTACCCTATTACAACTTAATGGGCGCACAACCAAATACTCCAACACTCCCCCTCAAGCTGGAGCATGCAATACTCAGCTTGGACAAACAGAAAGAAACTCAACTCAACGCTACAGGACACTACGGACAATATCAACCCAACGCGCACATTGCTGCAGTCGAGGACGTTGCTTCTCATGCCATGCAGGTGAGGAGGACGAACGGGTTGGAGTGTGAGTCTGCTGAATCTCCTCGTCGGAGAGCATATGCTCTAAACTGCGCATGTCAGAGTCACTGCAACTGAAAATGAGTCTCCTCGTCGGAGTACTCTGGCCCGCCACAATAATGTGGACAACTGCTCCATCTCTGAAAAGGGTCGAACTAAAAAGGCCGTGGATGTGCAATCCTCATCGGAGTCCACGATCGCTGGAGAATGGAGTCTGAAATAAGTCTCCTCGTCGGAGAACTGGGTCTCTCCCATCTGGCTCAGAGAATGATACTCTACTCTGGAATACCTATGATACCACATGAAAACCATTGCCCACATGGCATAAGGAATGGTCCTCTGCTCTGGAGTCACATGAAAACTCTAGACGAAACAACCACAAGAATGATGGGGACCACGAACAAATGATGGCAACATATGCTCATCTGAAAATGACCGCAAACTCGTGCGTGTCTGAAATAGCAGACTCGGAACAACGATCGTCGAGTCTGAAATCGAACTGTAGAGGCTAATCATATGGCTGGTCTGGAGACTGATATCTGAAGAAGACCTGTGACTCTACATATGTACTCCCCCTTTCTCCCATACTTGTCAGAACATGAACATCGACAAAGTTGGGAGAAGACAAGATAAATAGGGGGTGAAAACGTCCAAAAAAATTTCTCGCGACTTTAATTTTTTTTAAGCCGTCACATTTTTTTCATAAGCCATTCAATTTCTTTTTTTTTCTTTTTTTTGGTACGACTTTGCAATTTTTTTGAATTTGCATACGGCTTTTTCTAGATGTACGCGCCTTTTTTTTAATACTCAGCCCACTTGGGCCCAAAAAACATGCAACAGCCCAGCATGGCTTTCTTTCTCTCTTCCCCTCTTTTTTTTCTTTCCTTTTTTTCTCAGACTTTTTTTCATTTTTTTTAACAAACACATCCTCTCCTTTTTTTTAAGCCCACTTGGGCCTTTACAAAACAAATTAAGCAAACAGCCAACTTGGGCGGTTAAACAATGGTTTTATTTTATTTTTTTTTTGGATAACGACGGGGCCCATTATTTAGGGTTCCCTTGGGGAACCCTCTCTAGTACGAATAGCCGCCGCCTTGAGGCCCCACCGTATGGGGCTCGATTGTCGTCGCCGCCGCCGCGACACCTGACATGGAGATCGAAGGAGGCGGTGCCTCCGCCTGGAGCATGCGGGTTGTGTCGTCGAAGGTTGTGCGGCGATGGCCTGCCGCTGGACTGGGAGATCTCGTCGTTCTGGAAGGGCTTCGAGCGCCCAGAAGGTGCCGCCAACAGCAGAGTCGCCTGGAGAGGGCGATCTGGGCGGCGATGGCGAGATGAAGGTGGTGGGACTTGCACGCGCGAGCGGGAGAAGGAGCGGCTTCGAGAATGCGCCGCTGAAGGCGCGAGTTGTTGTTGGGCTCCGCACCCCGCGGCGAGGAGAAGTGGGGCTGGGCTTCGCTGCTCGGCTGAAGAGCGCGCGAAGAGGTATCGCCGCCAGAGAGTTGCGCGCAGGGGCTCACATGGGCCTGGAAGTGCGATTGGACGGTGCGGCTAGAGCTTGTTAGGGGCTTCGTCGTGGCTAGGGCTTGCCGCCTGGTGATGGTGCAAGAGAAGATGCATGTTCTGGAGCATCGAGATGCGCCTCTTGCGCATTTGGGGAGGCTCGAAGTGAAGAAGATGAGTCTTGCTCGATGGAGTCCTCCCTGGAGATCTGGCTGCGCGAGCCCTTGGAAGGTGTTGCGCTCCCCCTTGCATATTTCTGATGCGGCTTGTTTGGCTGGAGAAGATGGCGCAACATTAACGAACAGAACATTTGCATCTGAGAAGACTTTGCCAAGAGAACTACAGAACATGGCAATCTGAAAACCCTTCTCCCGGAAACTGCGGCGATCTGGAGGTTCCTCCGTGAATAAGGGTTCCGAAGATTGAACCCTGAAACTGAACCTTGAATACGGAATATTGATGACAATTTTGATCTTCGGATCTTCAGAAATACATGATCTTCTTGCAGAAATTAGGGTTTCAAACTAGAAACCCTAGAACTTTGACTTGAACAAATCACTCCATAAAAATAATCTTCAAGAACGAAAAAAAACTGGATCTTCTCAATCAAATCTCGACTGAACAAAAAACATGAACTCCTCGAGAATCGAACACACTCTGATACCATGTTATAAAATATGAAGCAGAAGCGAAAACATGGATAAAAATAAAGAAACAAGAAGAACAGCGGGATTTAACGTGAAACACTACTCCGTGAGGAGCGGGATGAAACCACGGGAGAAGCCCTCAAAGGGGCATATGCTTTATTGCTCTTTCTCAATGAGTACAGGAGGTCTGCGGCTCCTTATATAACCTCTCCAGAGCCTCCAAGTCCCACCACTAGACGATGTGGGACTAAACACATGGATGGGGTAAATGGATCTTCTCCAGGATCCATTTACCCTGTTACAACTTAATGGGCGCACAACCAAATACTCCAACAATCTTATAAGCCTTCTTTACAGAAAATCTACTTTCGAACCAGGTTCAACGATCCCGAACAGAGGAAGATGAATTACATCTTGTTAGAGAACCCACCAAGAATGTCGCATCCTCTGACCTTTGATCAGAAAAGTCAGTTGTGAAAGATGGAATGAAAGTCCCACCATCTCAAGCGTCAGCAACCCAAATCTCCTTATCTCAAGCTAGAGCAAACAATCGATGGAAATGTAAGCACAGTGGCCTGTCCTCTGTCCAATCATCGTGTCAAAAAATAAAACCATGTCTGTCCCCCAAAATTGGTCGCATTCGAAGGAACAACGTAAGAAAGCATTGAGCAGATGCCACTCAAGAACATCGAAGGTGACCTTATCGAACTTGGGCACTCCGGTAAGCCGAAGAGATACCAAAGATCTTTCGCACAAAATAACAAAGCAAGTTCAAGCCTTTCAACCCATATGCAACAAGTCCACTTGAAGGGGAATGCCATATTCATCTCGTTGAGAACTCCAAGCCCTCTTATCACTTCTGCAGATTGTGATTGTCCTCCACTTTACAAAAGGTATTTCCGATGCATCTCCCGAGGAAGGCTAGAAGAACCTCCTCATCAACAATTCTTGCCTTCCTCTGATACCAGTCGGAATAAGTCTAGAGGAATGGAAAAACAGTGGGAAAACATTGAAAACAAATCTAAGCAAAACCAGCCTTTCATCCCGGGATAAGCAAGTAGACTTCCATTCTACCAATTTCTTCTCAATCGTCTGCACAAAGGGAAGCCAATCGGAACTCTCCGACTTCCTACACACCAAAGGCTACCTAAGATAAGGAAACAACAAGCAAGCTCAGGTAGTTCTCAACTAAAACTCACATAACAACTAGCCTCCTTTGTGCTCAAACAAAAAGCTAAAGATATGACCTTAATCATATTGATCCTTAAGCCAGATACATGATGTACAAAATTGTAGAGAGGCCTAAGCAAATCGAAGCCCCCATCCTCCGCAAATGTTATTATGCCATCAACATACAAAAGAATAGGCACAAAGATCCTTACCTCAGGGCCTCTGCCACCGTTCCAAGACAGAAGCCCCCTCTCACCGTTCTAGCTATCATAACTATCAGGGCATTTGCCACGACAACAAACAGGAGCGGTTTTAGAAGACATCCTTACCCCCATTTGAGGCTAGAAAAACCAGCACGAGGCAAGCCATTGGTCACAATCACATAAAAAGTCATGATAATGCATCGCTTCATCAAGAGATCTAAATGTTCAGGAAACCTCGACGATGCAAAGAGACCCAGATAAAACACAAGTCCATGCAATCTTAAGCTTTGGAGAAGTCCACCCCTTTGATCGCGTACCTCTTCTGATCTGAAATGATCTTCATGGACATCGCCATGTTGTCCATTAACTGCATTCCAGGGAGACAAGCAGATTGAGCCGGGGAAATGATTTCATCAATGATGCCATTTATATATTTGACCAAAACCTTAGCAATAATGAGGTATGCATAGTTAGATAACACGATGAGCTGAAACTCTTCCGCTTTTACAGGCACTTCCTTCTTGGATAGAAGAAAGATAAAAGCCTTCTTGTACAGAAGAAAGATAAAAGAACGATTTAATCTCCTAAAACCCATATTCCCCTGAGAAAATTCAAAACCATCTGGAGGACATCATCTGCTAATACATCCTGAAAGTTCTTTGAAGAATCATCAGAAGCCATCTGGTCCATGACATCCATCTATATTTAGCCCAAAGACCGTTAGGAGTATATATGTTAAGAGAATATTCTATATGACAGGAGTATAAGTTAAAAGAATATTCTATGTAGCAGGAGTATATGTTAGGAGAGTATTCCATGTGATAGGAGTATATGTTAAGATAATATCCTATGCGGCAGGAATATTCTATGAGGCATTTATATATTTTTTCCTTTGAGCTCTTTAGGATTTTGTTCTATATAAAGACCCCTAGACCTCTAGAATAAAACAAGCTTGTATATTCTTTCATTCTCTTTTCCACATGGTATCAGAGCAACGGTCCTAGACCGGTGTTCTAACCTAAATCCCTCCACCACCGTCAGCCCTAAGTCCTCCCTAAGCAGCCGCCTCCCACTAACGACGACTCAAGCACCTGCAGCTTAGCCCACGCCACCGCTCGCTGCTCCAGGCAGCCCAACGCCGCCCCAGGCGCTTGCCCGCACCCAAGGTTTTAAAAAACGTGAGGCGTATCGAGGCGTTTTCATAGTATAGCATCGAGGCGTAAGCCTCGAGGCGTATCGAGGCGTAAGCCTCACTCGTGGAAGAAAAGTTTTCATAAAATATAATAATTAATCGTGCTTGCAATTTTCAAGTTCTAGAAATTAAATAGTTATGATTAAATACATAACTTCATGATATTTCAAGCTTAACATCATGGTTTAAACATCCAAGTTGTTATATAACTCTCTTTTTTAAACTCTAAATCTGTAAGGAGTCAAGTAAATATGGATACGTAAGCACAATAATGGGTAACTCTATGCAAAATTTAAAGTTTTGAATAAAATTTAACTAAAGAGACTAGATATAACATACCATTGTCAAAATTAAGTGAGATATGTATCATTCAATTGAGAAGGATAAGAGAGTAAGCAGTGAATCTGCGATCAGTTTTTACTTTACCATAATGATTGGGGGATAAAATACTTGAATATTGCATGTTATGATCATCTTTGTTCATGTATGCTTTGATATGTATTAATTTAGTCTCGATTGAATAGAAGAAAATATGAGACATGTTTACAAAGTATACTTTTCAAAATTTAGGTCAAAGTAGGGGACTTGAATCCAAACATTTTAATAAAGAAAGCACTTATGCTTGATTCATACTAAAGAGTAGAGGCATTAGATTTAAGGACTCAAGGCTCATTTTTTTGTTCATGTTGCTTTATAAAAAACATGCATAACAAAGTAAAAATAAGCTTAATATGTTAATAAATTAAAAAAATTGCATTTCGGTGAAAAAGAATTGAAAATACTTGTCTACAAAATATGAAAAGCTCATAATTAAAAAGAAAAAGGAAAAAATTACATTAAAAAATGAAAAAAAAATAGCCCATATATGAGGCAGCGCCTCGAGGCGCGCCTCATAAGCCTCGACGCGCACGCCTCACTGGGGCTGAGTGAGGCTATAGCCTCGAGGCGTTTTTCTCTGAAAAACGCCTCGAGGCGTACGCCTCGAGGCGTACGCCTCAGCGCCTCGAGGCGCGTTTTTAAAAACAATGCCCGCACCATCCCAGGCGCCCTGCGCCTCCGCTCGCACCCTAAGAACCCCCCAGCATCGCTAGACGCCAGCCCAGGCTTCTTGTGTCTCCTTAGGTGCTCGCTAGCGTCGTCCCAGATGCCCCGCGCTGCTCCCCGCGCTTCAACTATCTCTCTCTCTCCTTCGCTGATCACCTAGGGTATCATCACTTGATGCCGATTAACTAATCGATGCACTGCTAGGTCTCTGTGATGCTTGAATAAGACTGCAAGAACTAACTAAGTCACTTTTTCTTGACCTACAAGACCACCATGGCATCTGCAGAGCCCAAGCCCATGTACCCGACTTCTTTTGTGATGGTACATGGCACTTCTATAAAGCTAAAAGGGAAGGCTCTGAGAAATATGTACTATGGTCCATATCCTTCAAGGTATTTATTGGTGGTCAGCGGAAGAATTATGTTCTCACAAAAGATCCGCCCAAGGAGACGGATAAATGTTCTTCTTGAAGCCACTTTCCAGGGGCGGCGATACCCGGTACATGGACAATTGTCAAGTGATTACTTGGATGATGACGAATAGCGTCAATCCATATATTGCATCAAATCTTCTTTATAAGGAGACAACAAAGGCTATGTGGGAGAGCCTTGACAACACCTACTCTCAAAAGACAACTAAGTCCATGCTCTCAGATATCTACACACGGATTTGGTCTACAAATCAGGGAGATACATCCTTGGTTGAGTACTTAGGCTCCTCACAGGCCTGTTTGAGGAACTTCTTATCTTTCAGCCCGCTTGTTGTGATAAGCAGATATGTGAGCATGCAGAATGGCAAGTGTATCGTTTCTTATCAGGACTACATCTGCGATACAAGAATGTGAAGGACCAATTTCTAACTGTTGATGTGCTACCCACTCTAGAGACCATATATGGTCGACTACAGGAACTTGATTCTCCCTCTCCTCAGCTATCTACGGATACTACTACACATTTTGCTAGAGGACGGCCTAACTACCAAGGAGGACGCGATCGTAACTTTGGTCGTGGTCGTGGCCGTGAGGCTGGATGAGGACGTGACTTCGGACGTGGACGGGATCCTGCCACCGCCAACTATCCAGCATGCACTCACGACGCTGGAATCATCCCTCTGAACGTTGTTGGGCAAAGTTTGACATGCCTACTAATGCCAACAGTGCCTATGAGGCTACCTCATACGAAGGCCCATATGATAATACAAATATCTCGCCAGAACATCCATCTGGTAATAGTTAAACATCCTTCACTGCATCTGAGTATGCTCGTCTACGTCAGTTTCTACAAAATTCAGCCAATAACACTAGTTTCTATGCTCCTACCGCGAGTCTAGCCACTACTTCACGTATACTTGCCAATGTTGCCTCTGCATCCATCCCTGCATGGATCATTGACTCTGGTGCCTCTACTCATGTAACGGGAGAAGATAGTCTTCAAACCTCTGCACATTCGTCTTCCGTTGTGAGGATTGTTCTGCCATTGGAGAACATTCCCATATCATTAGTGTGGGGACTATGGAGTTTTCATCCAAACTCCGACTTACTAATGTGCATTGTGCTCCTGATTTTCCGCTTAGTCTCTCATCTATTCATAAAATATGCTAGGGATTTAACCGTCGTGTGATTTTTGATGAGTTCTGTTGTTATTTTCAGGACACCCGGACGAGACAGATTTTTGGTGGGGGACATGAGAAGAATAACCTATATTATCATGATATCCCCTCTGATTCTGGTTTTACTAGTGCTGTATCTATTTCCGTTGATCCCTTTCTTTGGCATCTTCACCTCGGTCATCCATCCACCAAAGCTCTCTCTTTAATCTTCCCCGAGCTTTCTTCGCTCAAGCCCTTTGAGTACGAGGAGTGTCAGTTCGGGAAATATCATCGAGCATCCTTCTGAACCTCGCCGCCAAAATCCTTTATCTTTAGTCCATTATGATATTTGGGGACCCTGTCTGGTCCGTACCCTGAGTGGACATAAGTACTTTGTTGTTTTCGTCAATGATTACAATCGATCATCTTGGTTCTATCTGCTAAAAGAACGATCAGAGATTAGCAACATTATTAAGAATTTCTTCCATTATGTCAAAAATATCTTTTCCTCTGGTGTTCAAATTTTTCGTACAGATAACACTTTGGAATTCATCCAACATGATCTAACCAACTTCTTTACATCCCAGGGCACCATTCACCAAACATCATGTCCTTACACTTCACAACAAAAAGGGGTAGCCGAAAGGAAGCTCAGACACCTTCTAAATATAGCCTGATCCCTCCTCACCCAGATGAAAGTCCCCAAAACCTATTGGGGGATGTTGTTTTAACTGTTGTCCATCTTGGCAACAGGGTTCCATCTCCATCCCTAAATGGATCCATCCCTTCTCTTTGTTCTACCCAATTGAGCTACTTTTTCCTCTACCCTTGCGAATTTTTAGATGTGTTGCATTTGTTCATAACTTTCACACTACTGACAAACTCTCTCCTTGTGCTATTAAATGTGTTTTTCTTGATTATTCTCGTACTCAAAAAGGTTACAGGTGAAATGATCCAATTGGACGTCGATATTATATATCTGCAGATGTAACATTTTTTTAGCAGACCAGCTTCTTCACACAATCTATTGCCGATATCCCTCTTGATCTCCCACCTCCACCCATTGTCTATAAGTGAAAACAAAAATCTCAATCACTAGATGTTCCATTACCTATTTCTTTATTACAGGATGATATACCTAATTCAAGTGTCCCCTCCACTGTTGTCCCGGATGTTCCTGAGGAGCTTCCCATTGCTCTACGCAGTACTAAGAGGCAGTGCACACTTCATCCCATGTCTCATTTCACTTCCATTGCTGGTTTATCAACCACTGACAGAAGATATGCAGATGCCATCATGACCATTTCTATTCCAAGAGACCACCATAAAGCTTTGCAGGATTCAGGATGGCGAAAGGCCATGGATGATGAGATGGATGCTCTTATTTCCAGGGGAACATGGGATCTAGTGCAATGTCCCAAAGGGATTAAACTTGCGGCATGTAAATGGGTCTTTATGACTAAACAATCACCAAATGGGTCGATTGACAGGTTGAAAGCTCGTCTTGTGGCAAAGGGCTTCACACAGACATATGGAGTACATTACTTTGAGACATCCTTACCGGTTGCGCGTATGGGGTCAATAAGGACTATCCTTTCCGTGGCAGTTAATAAGGCATGGCTTATCTTTCAGTTAGATGTGAAAAATGTGTTTCTATATGACGATCTTGATGAGGAATTATATATGATGCAGCCTCCGGGTTATGAAGTCGGGGGGGGGGGGGGGGGGGAGGGGGGTGTATGCCGACTTCACAAAGCAATATATGGCCTAAAGCAGAACCCAACGGCATGGTTCGACCGACTTACTGCAGAGATCAACACTCTTGGCTTCCAGCGAACAACCTTTGATTATTCTGTGTTTGTCAGAAGACGAACAACTGGAACTGTTATTCTTGCAGTTTATGTGGAAGATATGGTCATCACAGGTGATGATGATAAAGGGATACTAGAGAACAAAGCCTTCCTCCAGAAGGTATTTATTACCAAGGATCTTGGTCAACTATGATATTTCTTGAGCATAGAAGTACTATGCACTACAGAGGGTCTTCATCTTTCACAGAGAAAATATTGTTTGGACATTCTTACGGAAGTCGGAGTACTTGGATGCAAGCCTGCTGGTATTCCTGCAGATCCTAAGAAACACTTCATATCCTATGATCCTATTTTCGAAGATGTTACTCGATATAGGAGTCTGGTTGGCAAACTTATTTACCTTACTGTCACCAGATCAGATATTGAGTCAAATTCCTAAGTAGTACCTGGGAATTACTTAAATACCCAGGTTCTACGAATTGTTTTTTTTACTCAAAAACTACAGAGGTGTCGCATGTTGAACATGCGACACATGTAAAGTTTTTTTTACTCATGAACTGTATATATATATCGCATCTTGAATATGCGATACAGATAACGCATATTAAATATCTGATATTGAGCCTGAATAAGGCCGACGCCTATCAGCCTTGCCATTTCCCCGCCCCTTTCGAGCTCCTGCACCCGTGCCGCCCCCGACGCCCACTGCGCCACCCGCGTTTTTTGATCTCCTCCTCTCTCAAAAACGCCCGTTTTGGTCACTCCTAGCCCCGCGGAACACTCCTTTTCCGTGGTTTCACTGATTGGCACCGTCCTAGCCGCCCCCGCGTCTCAATAGGGCTAATCCGTTGTTGCGAACAATTGGACTTGGTAAAATATTTTCTTGAGTTATTGTTTGTATCATATGCATATTATTTTCATTTCCTGAATGTATGACGTTTGCTTGTACATTGTGTCACGTATTAGGTTAGAATGGAGCAGTTGTATTGTATGTGTCATTTGAGGGTACACTCATGTGCAGATCGTCGACCAACGTAAGGGGGTTTGTGCTAATGCCTAGTATGACGTTCGATGAGATGTTGAACTTGGTTTACCGTAAGTTCAACCTGGATGCCGATAGTCAAAAAAAAAATCGATTATTACATCACGTCCCTCGAGGCCCAGGGGAGGAACCATCATTTTCATCTATTGTCGATGATGATGATGTGCAGGCAGTTCTTGTGTATGCTCGGACCATTGGGAAATCAATGCCTACCGACATTTACGTTGAAGATGTATCTGTGAGCGAAGTCCCCACTGTTGTGACTAACAAGGGACCGTCTGTAGTAGAGCACACAAGCAACAGTTGTCCGTAGCACACAACCAAGAAATGTCCCAGCCATGGAACCCTACTTTGAAACTGATGCGCCTGTAATGCAGCCATGCACGGATCAGGATTTGGGCATGAGTGAGCCGTTGCAGCGAGAGGTTAACCATTGTTTGGATGATTTCATCCCTTGGGGGACTGATGATGACCTGGAAGAAGGTAGCGAAGATGTCGAAGATGATCTGATGGACGAGGAGATCCCAACTGATGAACAAAGCATGCATACTATTACACCCCGTATACCCTTTTTTGGGGTTAGAGGGTCAAATACTCGTTCAACATATGAAGACGGCATTCGACGAAAGTCTAGACTTGATGGTATCGCTGACGAAATCCGCAAGGGTAGGACGTTCACATGTAGGGAGGATTTGGTTTACGCTGTGAAAAAGTTCCACATTCTGTCACATTATGACTTCATTGTCAAGGAATTTACCAGCTTCATATGGTCGGTTTTTTGTACGCAGAGATCGAATGGTTGTGTTTGGTATTTACGAGGACATTTCAGAAAATTTGATGGATTGTGGGTGATCTCCAAGGTTGTTGGGGCACACACTTGTATAAACCCAACAGTTAATCAGGATCACCCTCAGTTGGACTACAAATTCATGTCCAGATCATGGCTAACTCTTGTTAGGGATGACCCTAATGTTCGTGTATCAAGTTGTAGAGCTCACATCCACGAGATGTACAACTATTGGGTTACAAAGAAAAGGTCCTGGGATGCTCGGAGGAAGGCCATCGGAATTGTATTTTTTGACTGCAAGAAGGTCATACACTGAAATGCCTTATCTATTGCATGCAATGAAGGGTGCTATACCTGGGACTGAAATTGATATTGCATACAACGACCATCCTGATCCTCGGAAACCGCTTTGCCGCAGATTTGAACGGTGCTTTTGGGCATTTGGGCCTTCAATTGAGGCATTCAAATATTGTCGCCCTCTGATTAGTATTGATGGGACATACCTGTATGGGAAGTACAAACAGAAATTGTTCATTGCTTGCGGGATTGACGGGGATAAACATATTGTTCCCCTTGCATTCGGAATTGTTGACGAGGAATCCGCTCCTTCATGGAAGTGGTTTCTATCGTTGGTGCGCATCAGGGTAATTGGCATGCGAGTTGGACTAATATGTATCATCTCTGATCGGAACGCTGGAATAAAAGCCGCTATGAAAGATGCTGACGTGAATTTATTAGAACCCTTTGCAGAAGCTGACGTGGACTTATTAGCAGCAGATATGGCGACCGAAGAGATTGGAGGCTCGGTCATACTCCTTCAGCTATGGGCATGGGAGCATTTCCCCCAGATTGCTCCAGTTATGAGGGACGGCAGAGAATGGTACGGGCGCCTGTTAGGAGTCCGCTGGGCAACGGCGTTTGCCCATCGTAGACAGCCTACACACGTGGTGAGACCTTACCGGGACGCTTTTGACATGCAATCACCCGAGTAGGTAATTTTACATTCACAAATTTTTCCTATATCAACAAAAAAAATACTAATCGAAATACAATTTTCGCATTCAGGTATTTTGGACTCCATATACCGATGAGATCCGCGCTCATCTCCTAGCCAACTCTCTTGAAGGCGAATGCATTTGGAGAGCGGAAGTACCGTTGATATACTTCCACATTGTGGAGTATTACTACCCAGACCGTTTCTTGAGATAATTTGGGGGCCTTCAAGATATTCCATGTCGTTGCTTCACCTTTGAGGAACTCCATGCAATCGATTTGAGGGGGAAAGTGCATGTAGATTAGAGGGCAAAACACTGGTTGCATATTGCCCACTGGGATGAGCGGGAAGATAGAATTGTTGGTATCAATCGGTCCAGAGGGATATTCGCGACGCCCGCATACGAGCAATGGTATCGGACCATAACTCGAAGATTTGTCGGACGTTTAGGTGCAACTCTGGCAAGCAACGTAAGTGCTCCAACTAGAAGTTTGTGGTAAATTAATTAAGAAAACTGCTACAAATTTACCTCTACATTTTTCCTTGGATACAGCTCGTCAAGTGGAGCCGTGTGTACGACATTGGACACGAGGAATGCCGCGAGATTAAGGCACAAGCGAAGGCGGAAATGACGGAGTGGCTGTCGTTTCAATTTGCAGATGCGGTCACGTTACATGACGAGCGTGCTGATGTAGCTAGGGAGGAGGCAAGGCGAGGAAGGGCAAGAGGACGGGAAAGAGGAAGAGGTCGAGGTAGGACGCGTGAACAAGTGGCGGAACCCATGGACTATGAAGAAGCCGCTGCGGAAGATGAGAACCTTGCGCAAAGAGACTTCTTCACACCTGCCACCGAGCGACCACGGGACGACTTGCCAACGCCTCAGGCACCGTTGAGGCATGGATTGGACGCCAGCGAGACACAACCAACTTACTGCACACTAACGCCGCCGCCGATGCTAACCTTCGAGGAAGATGTCCCAGGGCCCTCTCAAATCCACATGATAGACGAGGCGAACTGCCTGTTACCGTTCCATCCTCCTGATTCTACGATTACATACCAGCGGAGGAAAAAGCGTTGACTTGTAATCATTGTAGTTTTTAATATGACACAAAAATGTAATGTATATTTGTGGACAAGTCTATTTATATTAAATGTTTGGAATGTCTTTCTGGATCACATTATTTATCTGTGTTGTGAATGTCTGTGTCCATGGCCTGCTTTGGTGATTGTCTATACATCTTTGAATGCGTGAATGCGATGTCTATTTATATTAAAAACATGAAATTGGCCATGCTTTTTCAAGGGTTTTTATGATATGTCGAATGTGACCCATCGGACATGCCGCAAGATAACTAATGGCCAAACCCACAACTTCAAAAGTTCATATGTCCCAACCCTGGCCAGTCATTTTCCAGGGAATTTCTCATATGTCGCATGTTGGACATGCGACATCTGGGAAATTCCCTGGAAATATGTCGCATGAAGAACATGCGACATGTGAGAAATTCCCTGGAAATATGTTGCATGTAGAACATGTGATGCAACCTAAGGGGGCTACAACCTAAATGACGACCTAAGCAATGTAGTCAATGAAATAAAATGACGATAATGATAAATGATTAAACGACAAACCAAAATCAGCAACAATAATGGACGTGGTAACCGCAAGATAGCACCGAATCTTCCACAAACGTCAGGCAATCAAGTAGCTAATTGACTAACGGAAACTAATAGCGATGTTGCCGGTTTTGGAGTCTCAATTAATCACCAAACAAACAGCAATATAACAGGCCACAAACTAATATTATGCAGTGGAAATTAGAGGTGGAAATTGTCGCTCATACCACACCCGGCAGGGGTCCGTAGATTGCGCTTCAGATCTGGTCGGCCAAGGATTTTCGAGGTTTCGATGCTTCGGCGGCACGGGACGACTGCTACTTCACGGACGATGTCGAGCGGCAGCACAGTGGCGTCGTTTCGTTGGTAGGACTCTGGGAAAGGCAGTAGTGCGAGGGGTGGTTGGTGGGGTGGTGTCGCGGCTCAGGGATGTCGGGGAGTTCTGGAGGCAGGGAGAAGGGGCGCGAGGGTGGAGGCGAGTGTGGACGGGAAGGGGCTGCGTAAGGTGATGGGGTATGGAAGAAGGGGCGGCGAGACTGGAGGGAGAGGGCGATGGTGGGGTGGCGCGCGAGAGGCAGGAGGGCGACGTCGAGGCGATGCGCGAGGGAGAGGACCGAAGGCGTGCTGGCGAGGCGGCGCTGGCGGTTGGCGGCACTGGCGCTGGGAGAGATGTGCGGGTGGGAGGGGGAAAGGAGTGGGCTGCGGGAAGAGGAGAGGAGAGGAGATATCGGGAGAGGGGAAGGTGGGGAAGAACGGCGAGGGAGAGAGAGGGAGGAGGGGATGAGAAGGCGGCGGCGTGGGGAGTGAGTTAGGGTTGGTCGAAGAGAACACGGGGAGAGAGAGGGAGTGGCGTGGGGCCGAGAGAGAGAGAGAGGGATAGAGAGAGAGAGATTAGTGAGGAATAAACTCAAATCAACTTAATTCAAAACTAATACAAAGGGAGCCCTTTAATAGAGGCTACTCCCCCACAAAAGGAGCAACAAATCCCTAAAATTAGGGAAGAAGAAATCAAAGGAAAAATTATAAAAGAGGCCTTTTATAATGAGCCTTTTACATGGAAAATAAATAAAACAAAATAAATACTAATTGGACCAAATAAATGTCTACTAAAATTAAGTTGTTATCATGCTGCATCAACTCCCCCTGCTGAAAAGAATCTCGCTCCGTCGAGATGGCATCGTGAAAATTCTGAAGTATATCGGGGCGGAGTTGACGGAGCTCATCTTCGTCGATCCAGGTGCAATCGGTGAGAGGTCGTCCCTTCCATTTGACGAGATATCGTCGGAAGAGACCACGTCTAGTCGTCATGTCTCGGATATCTGCAATATCTTCAATCTGATCGGCATCGGTGGCGGCTGGCGGGTGGCGCGTGTCATCATCAGGAATTGCTGGAGTAGTGGCATCCGTCTGTTCATCTCCATGATATAAAAAGAGATCTGATACGTTGAATACTGGCGATGTCTGGACGTCTGGCGGCAGGTCGAGTAAATAAGCATTGGTCCCAATCCTCTTGAGGACTCGGAATGGACCAATCTTTCGTTCGCTCAATTTTGGTGGACTCTCAGAGGAAATCTCTCTTTTTTAAGGTGGACCATCACTAACTCTCCAACTCTGAACTCGCTCTCTCTTCGGTGTAGGTTGGCTTGGGTCTGGTATTTCTGGGTCATAGATTGGAGTTTGGCTCGGATTTCGGTATGGATGTGGGTTAGATGTTCGACCAGATCCTCAGCAGCTGCACTACTTCTCCCTTGCACGGTTGTGGGTTTTAGGTCAAGGAATTGAGTAAGTGGAAAGCCGTACACACTCTCAAAAGGGGATTTTCCGGTGGACCTATTGGTGGAACTGTTATATGCGAATTCAGCTTGGGGAAGAATTAGATCCCACTTGGACGGAGAGTCCTCTGCAAGACATCGCAACAAATTTCCTAATGACCTGTTAACTACTTCAGTTTGCCCATCTGTTTGTGGATGATAAGCGGTGCTATACTGCAAACGAGTACCAAGACGGGACCAAAGAGTGCGCCAAAAATGACTCAAAAACCGAGTATCGCGATCTGAGGTAAAAGAACGAGGGACTCCCATGCAAACGGACGACATCACGAAAAAACAAATCTGCGACATGAGATGCATCTGAGGTTTTCCTACATGCAATGAAATGTGCCATTTTCGAGAATCGATCCACAACCACAAAAATGGAGTCAACTTTTCGCACAGTGAGTGGTAACCCTAGCACAAAATCCATGGTGATGTCTTCCCAGGGTCGCAGAGGAATGGGCAGGGGTGTGTATAGTCCAGTGTTCTGTCGGTGGCCCTTGAATCTTTGACATGTTTGGCATTTCTGCACAAATTTTGTCACATCCTTTCGCAACTGCGGCCAGTAAAAACGTTCTTGGAGAAGGATCAAGGTTTTGTCTCGTCCAAAATGTCCAGCTAAACCTCCATTGTGTAGTTCTGAAATTAAGTTCTCTCGGAGGGACGTGGCCGGGATGCATAGTTGGTGGCCTCTGAATAGGAAACCCTCATGAAGAACAAAAGAGGCTGTTGGGTCCTGCCCAGTACCTAAACAGTCGGCATGAATTTGACCGAAATCAGGATCAGTGGGGTATAGGTCCTTGAGAGTTTCAAATCCTGTCGTGCTGACGGTCATCGTGGTCAGGGCATGTGCTCGCCGGCTCAAAGCATCGGCCACACGGTTCAGGGTTCCGGCTTTGTGTTTGAGATGGAAGGTGTATTCTTGGAGGAAATTAACCCATTTGGCATGACGCTTGTTAAGAGTTTTCTGGGAGTTCAAATATCTCAGGGCTTCATGATCAGAGTTAAGGATGAATTCACGCTGGATCAGGTAATGTCTCCAATGCTTGAGAGCTTGGACCACGGCATAGAATTCAACATCATAAGTGGAATACCGTGATCTGGCATCGTTCAGTTTCTCGCTGTAGAAGGCGACAGGTCGCCCTTCTTGACTGAGGACAGCGCCAATCCCGACATGTGAAGCGTCACAATCGACCACGAAAATCTTGGTGAAGTCGGGGAGTGCCAAACAGGAGCATGCGTCAATTGATGTTTTAGGTTTTGAAAGCTCGTTTCTGCTTCGAGAGTCCAGGCGGGTGCGCCTTTCCGCGTACAGTCTACCAACGGTGCTGCACAAGTGCTGAAGTTCCGAATGAAACGTCGGTAGAAGGAAGCTAATCCCAGGAAGCTGCGAATTTCGGTGAGGGTTTTGGGTACGGGCCAGCTCTGAATGGCCTGGATTTTGGAGGGGTCGACCTTGAGTCCATCAGCGGTGACAATGTATCCTAGGAAGAGGACCGTGTCACTCATGAAGGAGCATTTCTTGAGATGGACGTACAGTTTTTGGTCTCTCAGGGTTTCCAGGACTTGTCTTAAGTGAGACAGATGGTCTTCTTTGGTCAAACTGTAGATCAGGATATCATCGAAGTACACGACCACAAACTTGCCAATAAAGGGTCGCAAGACATGATTCATTGTCCGCATGAAGGTGCTTGGGGCATTGGACAAGCCGAAGGGCATGACCGTCCATTCGTACAGACCCTCTTTGGTTTTAAAAGCTGTCTTCCATTCGTCTCCAGGTCGGAGGCGGATCTGATGGTAACCGCTGCGGAGATCCATTTTGGAGAACAGTTTGGCACCTGATAACATATCAAGCATGTCATCAAGGCGTGGAATGGGAAAACGATATTTAATCGTTATCTTGTTGATAGCTCGACTGTCCACGCACATTCTCCAGGTGCCGTCTTTCTTTGGGGTGAGCAGAGCAGGAACCGCCACGGGGCTCATACTCTCTCGAACATACCCATGTCGCAGCAGATCAGTAACCTGTCGGTTCATCTCTTCATGCTCACTTGGGCTCATTCGGTAATGGGGTAAGTGAGGGAGGCTGGCTCCAGGGACTAGATCGATGTGATGTTGGATGTCCCGTAACGGGGGTAGTCCTTCAGGCAACTCTTCAGGCATGATGTCAGCGAACTCTTGGATGATGGGCTTTATCTCAGGTGGGACTTCAGGCGGAGTTGACTCTTGGCTGTCCACTTCGCGTCCCATTAAGGCATAGATGGTGGAGCTCTCCTGAATTTCACGTTGGAATGTTTGGGCTTCCATCAATAACACAGAGCCCGTGGTTGCAGTCTTTGTTGGTGGGGTCTTGTTACCGGTTTGGTTGGTCGCAGCTCGAAGTGTGGCCACTTGGCGAGGGCTAAGGGCTTCACGCTGCGGTCTGAGGGTTACACGAACCTTGTCGATGAGAAAGGTGTACGTGTTCGGTTTCCCTCGGTGTTCGGTGTCTCGATCGAATTGCCATGGTCTCCCTAGAAGTATGTGACAGACATCCATAGGGGCTACATGGCACCACACCTCGTCCTTATATGTGGGACCAATGGAGAAGTTAACGAGGCTTTGGCGGTGGATCGGAATTTGGGTACCACCTCGAAACCATGCCACGCTGTACGGTTTTTCGAGAGGTTGCGTTGGCAGACCCAACTTATCCACCATTTCTTGGGAGACGAAGTTCTCAACGCTTCCTCCGTCAATGATTAGAGAACAGCGTCGTCCTCCTGAGGTGCAGGTGGTTCGGAAGATGCTGCGTCGTAGCCAACTATCAGCATCGTGGACAGCGGGGGTGAGCAGAATGTTTGTGGGTGCGCTGTCGGAAGCGAGAAAGTCTTCGTGTTCAATCACCAGGAACGGACCGGAGTCGTCTCCATCCACCCCTAGAGGTTCATAGTCATCGGCTCCCATGGTGTCGGCGGTCAACGCAGGCGGATCCTCTTCAGGGAATTCTCGTTGGTCAGGGTCAGGGTATTCAGGGTCGTCAGCGGTGCATAGATGGACAGGCCTAGCCTTAGGGTTTGGGCATTCGGCGGCACGATGGCCCTTTTGATAGCATCGGAAACAAGTATCAGGCCCGACAGTAGGTCGGCTTCCCAAGATGCCTTGGCCGGGGTTTCCAGTAGGTGGTCGGGCGACGGCAGGAGTTGTTGGTTTGGCTTGGGTTTTACCCGCCATGATAGTTGAGGGACCCATGGGTTTGGAATAGGACGTCGTGGTATTGGTACGAGGAGCAGAGTTCACAGAAAAAGGCATCTTCCTCGTCTGGGCTTTAGCAAGTTTGATCTCAGCTCGTTCAGCCTGCTTGTAGGCTTCGTCGACATCGCGGCAATTGTGGAGGTATAGTTCATCCTGGATGACTTGGCGGAGGCCTTGCATGTAGCGGGTGACTTCCTGAATAGGAGTCTCCTGCAAGCGGTTGCGATGGACTAGGGATTGGAACCCTTCGGTGTATTCTCTCACACTCATGGTGCCTTGCCTCCATGATTGCAGTCGCGCGTACAGATCACGTCTGTAATCTTCCGGCACGAATTTTGTCTTCAATTTATCTTTCATTTTGCTCCAGTTGCGGATTTTACACTTTCCTTTTCGCTTGCGTTCAGACTGCAAACGGTCCCACCATAATAGCGCATGTCCCTTTAATTTTATCGTGACGAATTGGACTTTACGCTCGCTAGGCATGGACTTCCACACAAAGAAGTGCTCGACGGCTTGGAGCCAGTCTAAAAAGACGTCAGGATCTCGTCCTCCATCAAATTCTGGGACATCGAGACGAATACCTCGATCCCAGCCATCGTCGATTTTGGGTCCATTTCGTGGTGGAAATTGGCGTTCACCATTAGTTTGCGGAGTATAGCCAAAGATGCACTGATCTGGAGTTTTGGGGAGGAAAGGAGTGTATTCTTTGGGTTCTTCTTGTTCACTCTCTTGGGAATGATACTCGCTGACACGTTCGTCAGAAGTAGAAGAGCTAGAGTCTCGGGAAGTGCTATTCCGGGAGTGTGATTTCCGGCCAGTGCGTCGACCTTTGTTGGGGTTTTCATCACTATTGTCTGGTCCTAGCACGCGGCTATTCAAGGTAGCAATTTGTTCATGGGCGACGGTGATTTTACGGTCCAGGCCGGCGATTTGGGTACTCAATTGATTGTTCATGTGTTGTAATTGGGCAAACAAAGCTTCTAAGGTTAATTCAGGATGTGTAGGGTAGGTGGGTTTAGAGCCACTAGCTTTGTCGGCCATGGTTATCCTAGGGTTTAGCTTTCTTTGTTTGGGGTTTTTTTTTGTTTTTTTTTTGTGGTTTTCTTTTTTTTTTTCTTTTTTTATATGCAATGAATAAACGGGATGCAGACGAAATGCAGAATCGTGATGCTCTGATACCAAATTGATGCAACCTAAGGGGGCTACAACCTAAATGACGACCTAAGCAATGTAGTCAATGAAATAAAATGACGATAATGATAAATGATTAAACGACAAACCAAAATCAGCAACAATAATGGACGTGGTAACCGCAAGATAGCACCGAATCTTCCACAAACGTCAGGCAATCAAGTAGCTAATTGACTAACGGAAACTAATAGCGATGTTGCCGGTTTTGGAGTCTCAATTAATCACCAAACAAACAGCAATATAACAGGCCACAAACTAATATTATGCAGTGGAAATTAGAGGTGGAAATTGTCGCTCATACCACACCCGGCAGGGGTCCGTAGATTGCGCTTCAGATCTGGTCGGCCAAGGATTTTCGAGGTTTCGATGCTTCGGCGGCACGGGACGACTGCTACTTCACGGACGATGTCGAGCGACAGCACAGTGGCGTCGTTTCGTTGGTAGGACTCTGGGAAAGGCAGTAGTGCGAGGGGTGGTTGGTGGGGTGGTGTCGCGGCTCAGGGATGTCGGGGAGTTCTGGAGGCAGGGAGAAGGGGCGCGAGGGTGGAGGCGAGTGTGGACGGGAAGGGGCTGCGTAAGGTGATGGGGTATGGAAGAAGGGGCGGCGAGACTGGAGGGAGAGGGCGATGGTGGGGTGGCGCGCGAGAGGCAGGAGGGCGACGTCGAGGCGATGCGCGAGGGAGAGGACCGAAGGCGTGCTGGCGAGGCGGCGCTGGCGGTTGGTGGCACTGGCGCTGGGAGAGATGTGCGGGTGGGAGGGGGAAAGGAGTGGGCTGCGGGAAGAGGAGAGGAGAGGAGATATCGGGAGAGGGGAAGGTGGGGAAGAACGGCGAGGGAGAGAGAGGGAGGAGGGGATGAGAAGGCGGCGGCGTGGGGAGTGAGTTAGGGTTGGTCGAAGAGAACACGGGGAGAGAGAGGGAGTGGCGTGGGGCCGAGAGAGAGAGAGAGGGATAGAGAGAGAGAGATTAGTGAGGAATAAACTCAAATCAACTTAATTCAAAACTAATACAAAGGGAGCCCTTTAATAGAGGCTACTCCCCCACAAAAGGAGCAACAAATCCCTAAAATTAGGGAAGAAGAAATCAAAGGAAAAATTATAAAAGAGGCCTTTTATAATGAGCCTTTTACATGGAAAATAAATAAAACAAAATAAATACTAATTGGACCAAATAAATGTCTACTAAAATTAAGTTGTTATCATGCTGCATCAACATGCGACATGTGAGAAATTCCCTGGAAATATGTCGCATGTAGAACATACGACATGTGAGAAATTTCTCTGGAATGGCAAGGCCGATAGGCGCCGGCCTTATTCAATATGCGTTATCTGTATCGCATATTCAAGATGCGATATATATGTAGTTCTTGAGTAAAAAAATAACTTTAGATGTGTCGCATGTTCAACATGAGACACCTCTGTAGTTTTTGAGTAAAAAAAAACATTTCATAGAACCTGGGTATTTAAGTAATTCCCAGGTACTACTTAGGAATTTGACTCATCAGATATTTCATATGCAGCGAGTAGAGCTAGTCAACACATGGAGCAACCTTGTTACAGTCACTAGCAGGATATTCTTCAGATTCTACGATACGTGAAGGAATCACCAGGAAGTGGCCTTTTCTATGGGGCAAATGGGTACACCGATATTATTGCATATGCTCATGCAGATTATGCAAGCTCACCAGAGGATCGACGCTCCACCACAAGTTATGCTATGATGGTTGGAGGAAATCTTGTTACTTGGAGAAGCAAGAAGTAGACTGTTGTATCTAAATCCAGTGCAAAAGCAGAATACAGGGCGATGGCTCAAGCTACTTGTAAGATCACGTGGATATTAACTTTTGTACAAGAACTTGGTATTATTGTCACTACTCCTATTCCACTATATTGTGACAACAAATTTGCTACATATATTGCCACAAATCCAGTGTTCCATGAGCGAACCAAGCATATAGAGGTTGACTGTCATTTTGTTCGTGATGTTGTCAGTATTGGAAGGATTACTACTCACATCAACACCGACCTTCAGCTTGCCGATGTCTTCACAAAAGCACTACCCAAGAAGCGACTCTCCTGTATTGTTTACAAGTTGGGCATGACTGATAAATATGATCTAACTTGAGGGGGGTGTTAGGAGTATATATGTTAAGAGAATATTCTATGTGGCAGGAGTATATGTTAAGAGAATATCCTATGTGGCAGGAATATTCTGTGAGACATTTATGCATTTTCTCCTTTAAGCTCTCTAGGGTTTTGTCCTATATAAGGACCCCTAGACCTCTAGAATAAAACAAGGCTTTCTATTCTTTCATTCTTTTTTCCACAAAGACAACATTACAAATCTCTTACAAGTCAAAGTACATAGTCAAGCCTTCAGCAGACACAATCATAATTTGCATCACCCACTGCCCAAGCCATTTGCACCCGCAGACAGAACTAAGCAACTCATCAGCGTTAAGATCTCTATCCTCCTTAAAGCCATCAAACCAGACCTCAACTATCTCTATGCCATGGACCCACGTCCAAAGGGAACAAGTAAACCTGCATCAAGTGAAACTTTTGATCCCTATGGAAGAAAAATAGACTTGTTTACTATAAGGGTCATATGATTCTCTTATATATAGAGGAAAAACTCTAGAGGACAAATTACATAATAGAGACGGATGAAATAGCAAATACAAAATAACTCTCAACACTCCCACTCCAAATGGAGCAAAAATATCAATCACGCTTAGCTGAGAACATGTCTGGAACGACCTTCTAGTTGGGGCCTAGGTGAATAATGACAATCTACCTCAAAGGGTTTACTCCTCTCATGGAAAGTGGGATTATTGGCAATGAAAAGAGCACCCTAATTGTCGCAGAGCAACTGCATGGGAAGAGGTGCGCCAACAACTAAGTTTATCAGAAAGGATCTGGCCTACATCACGTCAGTACTCCCCTGCACCATATCTATGTATTCTTACTCAGCACTAGATCTAGCAACCACGCATCTACTTCTTGCACAGGAAGAGGTAGACTTCCTATCTTTAGGACATCTTGGACAATCAACATTTGCACATGACATGATAGCAAGAGAAGTCCTTCTACTAAACAACCAGGTACCTAGAGAAAACATCAGATATCTTATGATCATGTGAACAACATCCATGTGAGCATGCCATGGCAACTCCATAAACTAACCGACTTTGCTTACAACAAAAGAGATGTTTGACAAGGTAATAGGCACATAAATGAGCTTCCCACCGAGCTCTATGTACCTCCTCTTGTCCATCTCATCTGTAACATCATTGTAGAGCTTCATGCTGGGGTTAAAGAGAGTAGTGGCATATCTGCAGTATGTTATCCATGTCTCTAGGAGAAGATCAGTAACAGAGTTCGTCTGTGTCATCATCAGACCTTGTTGGTTCTTGGCAAACTCAAGCCCAAATAAGTATCATAGTTAGCCAAGGTCTTTGGTGACAAATTGTTGTCCAAGGAACGCCTTAGCATCATTGATGCCATTTACGTTGTCTACAGTAACAATAATGTCAACAACATAAAACAAAATGACAACAATACCTTTATGTGTCCCATCAACAAAGAGCGAGTAGTTATGCCATCAACATAAATCAGAATGATGAAAATACCTCTTTGTGTCATGTGAACAAAGAGCGAGTGATCGGGAGTCGATCTCGCGAAGCCCTGATACTCTATCAAGTCTGAGAGATTCTGTAACCATGCTCTGGGACTTTACTTTAAGGCCATAAATCTCCTTAGGAAGTCTGCACATCTTCTGACACTCCCCCTCAACATCAAGCCATGTGGTTGTTGTATATATACTTCCTGTAGATTTTCATACAAGAAAGCATTCTTGGCATCAAGTTGCGAAAATAACCAGTCTCGTAACACTGCAATAGAGAGGAGGATCTTGAGTGTAGAATGACGAGCCACGGGTAAAACACTATCCTGATAATCCACCCCAAATGTTTGGGTGAACCCGCATGCCGCAGACCTAGCATTGAAGCGAACAACACTGCCATCTGCTCTCTGCTTGAGTATAAAGACCAGTTTGCATCCCACCACATAAGCCCCTTCTGGGGATGCAACCAAACTCCGTGTGTCATATGTCTAAAGTGCAACCATCTCCTCCACTGTAACCATACGCTAATGACTCTCTTGCGTAGCCTCCGGATATGTGTGTGCCATCTCCATGGTTGACATCCCCACCACAACCTCCTGAAATCCTCTGATATGACCCCAAAGAAACACGTGCAACAAGAGGATACATAGCACATGTATGCCTCCGCTTCCGAAAAATAATGAGGGAGTTAAAATCCTTTGTATGGACCGTTTCCTATAAAGTAGTTTCCTAACATGTCACCAACTCAACCTGTTAAGTCTTTTGTGATGCACACAAATCACCAGTGTCATTAGTAGAAACCAAGTGCTTAGAAATCGCCGAAGGTGTTCTGGATGATGAGGAAGGCACAAAAGCACGGGTATAGTATGCAGCCTGCGAATGTAGTATCTAGGCAAAGTTTGAGCCACAGGAGGAGGTGTTGGAGGAGCCATATAAGCAGGAATCATAGGAGGAGGTAGTGGAGGAATCACAAGAGGCAGTCGAGGAACCACATGAGGAGGTTATGGTAGCAAAGGAAGAGGTGGAACATAAACCTCCTCATCAGACTCAGACGGGGTCATCCTTTCACCAATAAGAAAAAGTACATAGAAAACTCAAAAAAGTGACATCAGCACTAGCATAGTACATCCGTCTGATAGGATCAAAACACCGGTACCCTTTCTGGATTCTTTAGTAGCTGACAAAAATACACATGATGGCTCTGAGGGAGAGCTTGATACAACTAGGAGTCAGGTAACGACCAAAATCTATAGAGCCGAAGACACAAAATGGTAAAGAAAAAATGTCCTATCAGGAAATGCAATCGAAATAGAATCTTTTTTCCTAACACGGAGGACAACATATGGTTGATGAGGTAGTAGGCTGTGAGGACAACATCAACACATAAAGAGTGACTCTGGTGCGGGGTATTAACAATGTGCGTGTGACATCAAGAAGGTGACGATATTTGTGTTCAGCCACACCATTCTGTTGTGAAATGTAACTGCAAGAAGTTTGATGAATAATTCCAAGAAGACTCAGAAATCCAGACAAATGTACTGTGGAAAATTCCAACGCATTATCCGTACGAATGAATTTGACATTTGCAGAGAAAATATTCTTGACTTCAATAAAAAATGTTCTAATAATAGCACCTGCTTCATACTTATGTTTTAACAAAAACACCCAAGACAACCTAGAATAATCATCAACAGCAACCATATAATAACGATGCCCCTGATGATCAGGGACACGACTCGGACCCCAAATATCAAAATGAAACAACTCAAAGGACCGACTACTGTGACGACTCGAACGACTCGGAAAGGACGAGCGATGATGCTTCCCAAGCTGACAGGCTTCACAATCCAATGCAGTACGGGTAGATATCTGTGGCAGAACATGACACATCTTTTGTAGAGGAAGATGGTCAAAGCGAAGATGCCAAAGGAATGGTGAAACAGATCCAGATGGAATGGTAGCTATTCCAGCGCATGATGGTATAGCAAGCTTATACAAGCCTCTCTGCTCACGGCCATGTCCAATCACCCTGCCAATCACGCCACGATCAAAGATGGCACGACAATGGAGATCTTTCGTAAGCTGACTAATTGCCAAAAGGTTCATCTAAAAATCAGGCGCATATAAGACATTCTGAAGACTGAGAAGGGGCTAAAGTAATCTCCCCCTGACCAACAATGGGTAAGCGAACTCCATTGGCAATAATAACTGATCTGCCAGGTGAAAGTGCTCTGTATGAAGTAAATTGCATTCTGTCGCCACACATACGATGGGATGCCGCAGAGTTCATAATCCAATCTGTCAGGTCCGAACATGTAGTACCGGTAAACGCATAGTGAGTACCTGATGAACTAGACGACGCTCTGGCAGACGTTGCGGATTCTGAGGATCCTGGAGACGAAGACGTAGGAGTACTCATCATCTCCTGAAGTCTGGATGCAATGTCATCAAAGCGAGTATCTGGAGTAGGCATAGAGGAAGCCTCAGTCTGCTCAGCAACTCGTGCAGATGCTGGATATCCTTGCTTTTGAAAGCATGTCTCCTCATAGTGACCGGGACGATGGCAATGAGTGCACAGACCACGATGTATGTCTCCCCCTCTACCACGAGGTCCACGACCCCGAAAGTGAGACGATCCTCCCATGCCTCTAGTAGCAGCCATAGCAGAAGGAGTAGTCTGTGTTGTGCTCGCAGATGTAGTAATCCTGCTCAAGCTCTTATAGACCTCTTCCATTGGAGGAATGGTCTCTCCAGTCAGAAGTTGAGTACGAGCTGCATCGTACTCAAGATCAAGTGAGGACAGAAAAACTCCAGTCATCGTGGCATTTCGATATGCCTATTGTTGCTCCGTGCTGGTGGTGATAGGCATGAAGCTGTGTAATCTCTCAAACATGCCGCGCAGGTGAGAGAAATGTGCATGGAGCGGCCGACCATTCTGTTTGGTCGAGAAGATGTCGAACTGCAAATGAAGGATCTTGCTTTCATTCTTCAACTGTCCATGTGTATCTGCCAGTATATCCCACATAGCCTTCACAGTTGGCAGATTCACAATATCATTAGCAATATCCGTGGTCAATGTCCCGGAGAGCCATATACGAGCATAGGCACCGTCTTGTTTCCACGACGCATTCGCCCCAGTCTTGTCCACCGGCTCGAAATCTGTCAGAATATGCTCCTTATTGTGGCACTGCATAAGGGTACGAAACTGCATGGACCATAGCTCATAGTTGGTCCCATCCATCTTGACAATAGGGGCCAGGCCTTTGAAGGCAAGCCATATACGAGCATAAGCATCGTCTTGTTTCCATGACGCATTCGCCCCAGTTGTCTGCCAGCTCGGAATCTGTCAGAATGTGCTCCTTATTGGGGCACTACATAAGGGTACAAAACTGCATGGACCATAGCTCATAGTTGGTCCCATCCATCTTGACAATAGGGCCAGGCCTTTGAAGGCAACCGAAGATGAGAAAACTTCACCCTTGATCTCTGACATGGTAAGAAAGAGTGAGCCTCAAAAAAAAAAGAAAGAGTCACGAAGCACGGAACAACTGAGGGATAAAATCAAAGTAGCTTGTCTACATAATCATAGAAGGGATAGGTTGTATGTGTAGACTCATACAACCATATCTACTATTCGCACAAGCCTTCAGACCAACAAGCAGAGGTTTGCAGCAACCTAACGTGCGCTAGGCACGCGTCCGGGAGGCACAGCGGCGGCTCGGAACACCATGCCGCACATGGGGCTGTTTACGGCGGCACGGGTAGCAGCCCTCGATGGGCTTAGTCACACCTGGCGACGGTCCTGCTGTGCGAGGCTGCGTACAGTCACGTGAGAAGGGGTCGGGGTTGTAAGGCGGGGCAGCGCCGGAGAGCCTCGACGGTGCCGAGGTATGCTAGCGGCATTGGAGGGAGGCCGAAGGTCAGGCGGCGGCAGGCCTGGATAGGCCCCTGCGGCGGCAGCGGGGGGAGGGGAGGTGGGGTTAGGGTTTTGGGTGGGATAAAGGAACCACGTTCTAGGACCGTTGCTCCGATTCCATGTTGGAAGAAAAATAGTTCATGCATTAGAATAGACCCAAGGACTCTCTTATATAGGAGAATAGCCCTTGGGTTAATTAAATGATAAGTACCTGAGGAAAGACGATTACATAAAATAGACACAGAACTATATAATTATCTTAACTTAGTTGTACATGTAACTTACGGATGGACGACACGTGGCTCAAAAGAAACCAATGGTCAGATTTAATCCCCTTTTCTTTACCCTGCCATGTTAACCTTCTCTCCCAAACAAAAATCCAACAAGCAAACCCATCTCCGTCGAAGCCCTCCATGAGTGATCCATGATCTCTTATTCCTTCAGAGAGCAGCCCTCCGTTCAGAAGCATCCCTCCTCCTTGAGTGATCCTAGCCCTCCACAAGAAATGATGGGTCATAGCGGTGGTGACAAGCCACAACTTAACTCATATGCTAGCATAGTGAAGTTAGGCCATAGGTGCAGGTGCGACAAAGTAGGGATCGTATTAAATGAAGTGGGATTGTGAGTGGGCATTGTGAAGTCATATCAAGAGTAGGCACGACGAAGGATAATGCATCAGAGATCAATGACAGTAATGCACATGCTGGAAAAAGTGAATTCAGGCCATGGGTAAAACAAATCCAAGATGCAGATGCGGCGAAGCGAAACCACGGGTGAACCCAGCGGAGCAAGACTTCGAGTAGGCGCGACGGAGGAACAACACATATTCATACCAAAATGTATTCAGATATACAACAATAAGAACAATCATACAGAAAAATTCTTTAAAATATAAAAGTTCCACTATCATAAAAAAATTAACTCGACAATTAAAAACTCTTCGTGAATCTTACATAAACTTGTAAAAAAACCGACTAGGCCAATTTCTCGACCTGTTTAGTCGAGTTGGTAAGGTAGCAAACTCGACTAAGCATAGTCGCCCATTAGTCGAACTCGCCAACTAACCATACCGATTAATCAGCATAGTCGACCAAATAATCAGCCACTTTTTATAGAAGGATTCACAAGCCCAATTACCTCAGGTAAATTGATAACTCGTTTAACAGGTTTAGGAACTTAGTGTCCCACAATAAGCTCCCTACCCCTCTGACCTCTCACCCCATCACCACGATAACGCTCCTCCCACCCTAAAACCCTAAGGGTTGTCCCCATCTCAATCAACGACGACCCTCCTCCTCTCCAACTCCCCCGCGCTACCACCTCCCTCTCATCACCTCTAATGATGCGGTGCCACAACAAGCTCCATCATATGTCTCTTTCCCTCCAGCCCGCTTTCATTACCACCACAACAAGCTTTAGGATTGAGCTTTCCTCCTCCTCTCCACTTCACTCTCTTCGCCATCGTATGAGTTTCACTTGAGCTCGCCTCTCTCCAACTTTAGTTTTATCTTGTTTATTTAATTTGTTATTATTTGTTTATATATTTTTTATGAATGTTTAGCTATTCATGGTTGAAATAGACAGTGTTTTGTTGCACTACCGACATGCATTTGAGTTTGATTCCATTATTGTGTGCCTTTGTTCCGAAATATAGATAAATATTTGTCTTTCTTCAAGGCAAATATCTTTTCCATTATTTTTTTGAATTTGTTCTACGGAAAATATTTGCAAATACCAGGACAAAAATTTAAGTAATTAATGTTTATATATTTTTATAGTTTTGAAAATGTATAAATCTATATAAAATATATAAGAATATATGTTTAAAAATGATTTATGTATTTGAAATAATTAAAAAGTGCCAAACAAATAAAGTCCGACTAAATCTGATTAGTCTCCTGACTGTTGATTAGTCCTTAGTCAGCAACCCAATCGATCGAGTACAGACTACCGCCTTTTGTAGCCTTGCTCTTGCCATACTAAACAACACATATAACTATAAAAATTTCAAAAATACAAATCTATCCACTATCATACAAAAATATAATCAACCATACAAAAACTCCTCCCCTCACCGACGTAATAAAAAACATATATGTATATAAAAATTTACCCAGTAGATAATAAGCATAATAAGTCAAACACGGTCTTTAAAATACAAGAGTTTCCACTTATAATACAAATGTTGGATGAAGATTGGTGTATGATAGTGCAAAATGGTGTACTTAAAAGAATTATTTGTATTATTATGCCTACTTTTGTAGAATTAAACATATTTTTTTAGGAATGTGTTGTTTAGTATGATCAATAAGAAGAGTTTTGTATCGTCAATTTCACTTTTGTATGATAGTGCAAATTTTTGTAATTTAACAGTTTGTTTGTGTAAGTCCTCTTACATTAGCATATATAAGAAAATTTTTGCAGAAATATGTATTGTTTAGTGTGGCAGGAGTGATGAAGAGTTTTTAAACTATCGACTTAAATTGTTTATGATAATGAGAATTTTGTATTTTAAAGATTTTTTTATGATTGTTCTTATGTATATCCAAGTACATTTTGGTACGAATATGTGTTATTCCTCCATCATGCGTACGTGAAATCCGACTTTGCCGTACTCACCCATGTTCCGCTTCACTGCATCCACATCCCGAATTTGCTGCACCCATTGCATGAATTCACTGTTGTGGCTCTCTGGTCAATTTTCTTGTCGTGCCTACTCTCACTCTAGCTTCGTTATGCCAACTTGAAGTTCCACTTCGCCGCATCCACATCCGACTTCGTTGCACCAATAGCCTGACTGCATCGTGCCGTCACGTGCGTCAAGTCACGGCTTGCAGCCGTCGTGTGTCACTGCTACGAGCCGCCATCGCTCATGGAGGAGGGCGAGGATCGCTCACGAAAAAGGTGTGCTTCTTAGCAGAGGGAAGGAGATCGCTCGTTGGAGGAATAAGAGAGCTGGGAGCACTTGTGGAAGAGGGGCACTGCTGTGGAGGAGGGTGGGTCTGCTCGTTGGGTTTTCCATGGAGCAGAGGGAGGGATAATGGAGAGATGAAAACAGGATTACATCTAACCACTAGCTTCTTATGAGCCACGGGCGTCCATTCATAAGTTACAGCAGAGTCTGCTATAAATACATTTACAACACACGGTCCTCTCCCCTTCCTATGCATCTAACATTTATGGCCGCCTTTTGACCAACATTTCCAGTTCTATAAGACCAATATGTTTGAGAAGATGGCATTAATTGGCCTATAAAAAATCGATGTCATTTACAAAGCAAGACTGAAAGAGAACAGTTGAAGAATGATGTACAGATATTATGGCTTCCTTGTAAAAAAATATCATTTTTACACAGATTGTGCATTATAAAGAAATTAGAATTATGAATCGTACTATAATAATGCGGCAGAGGTAATTGGACAAGAGCTCGAGGCAAGTCTAACATAACAAAGAATAAATCTGTTTTTGTACATGGTTGTTTTGACTAGGTGACACAATCCATGAAGAATTTGGTGAATTTTTTCTAAGAAAACATTCATATTATTTCCATAAATAAATGTTAAAATATGACTCCAAGGACCAACATGTGGAGAATTATGGAAGAGAAAGGCGCCCCTATGTCTACCAATAAGAGATGTGGCTGAAGACTCTGACCAAGCAATTGTATTTCTCATGCAGGACTCAAATTGGAATCACGACTTCTTGTTTAATATCATTATCAATTTGTGTATAGGATCAACTATGAATCTTGTCTCTTTAAATTGATTGTGGATGAGTGATGTTACATTACCGAACGAGTGAAGGGAAGGCCAGTCAGTACACATGCTGAAGGGATGCAGTCAAATGTAAAGTATTTTAAGTTAGTAGAACAAGGACGTTCATGTGAAAAGCAAGTTCAATATAACAATGTGAGGTGAATTATATAGAGGTGAAAACAGGAATAATCACATCTTATAAAAATAAATTTAGTAACTGGGGTCAGTTTTTCACAAAATGGAACTAATGACAGAGATATTGCATGTAGAATCAACACAATATTCACTTCAGAGTTATAGGAACTGGTGCATTAATGTTAGTATATCACACCCAAGTTGCTTTGCCAAAAAAACAGAGAGAATCAATACAAGTTGGTTGAAATGAAAAGGAAATGCATGTTTTATTTATTATTGGTGAATGTTATATAGTTGGGACATTTGCACGAAGGACAATCCCCCGTTAGGAGCAAGAAGATGGATGACACATCTTAGAAGGACGGGTGCAGACCAAGCATTTAAGGAAAACTGTTAAGTACGAACCTTTTTATTTGTATCAAAGCACGTGTTAGATCAAGAATAGATCAACTTGGGCACAGTGACTCCATAACCTGGAAGAGGCTTGATTTTAATTTGGCAGGTAATTGGTTAAAAGAGCACAACGATCCTCAAAATTTACCTGAGCTGGGCCTTGTGGGAACTGGAAATTAAACTGGATTTAATGATGAACTGAAATCGATCCATCCAAATTAAAATTTCATTTGTTTTCAGTGAAACAAAAAAATCAGATTATTTATATCCTATATAATTTGAATCAAACGTAAGACAGTCTGGCTCAGAACTGCCAGTGTCAAATGATCAGACTTTCCAATCATAAAACCATGCCAAAGTTGGAAATGAAGATTCACATTACCTTTGAGCTTCCTGTAAATGACACTAGTGATATCCGTTTGTCACGAGCTATGGCCTCACCGATTTCAGCACCGCCACAAAAAGACGTAAAGATAGCTCCAGGTAAGTTGTTTCTCTCCAGAACTTCTGCAACTATTTCTGTCATTGCAACAGTGACCAAAGGTGTTGTTGGTGCACCTTTCCTGATGGAAACAAGATTCGTTATCTCATATAAATTAGGAGGTAAAACATTTTTGAAATAAACAAGCAAATAACGATATCCATGACACTCCATTGTCATAGGTACTAAAATCACATGTTGAATGTACCTTTAGCATGCTTCCGAAATCCATATTTTTAGCAAATCAATTTTCATTAAAAACAAGGAGAAGCATCTTTTCCTCTACACAAAGCATCTTTTAAGTTTGTACTTCCATTTACTGCATGCCAAACAAAACATGCACAAGATGGTTTGGGAATGCCATCATCCATAAGAAAATGTAAGTCAACACGAATCTGGATAAGAAAACTAGACAGATCCTATTGTCGTCTTCCTTAGGTGGCAATCTACATGATTAGAACTTCTCAAGGAATTCACAACGAGATTGCATTTTATAAAGAAAGTGTGACTAGATCAAAATTGAAAAAAAAAACAGGTATAATTAGCACCCATCTACAATCAGCAGCAACACTAGGGATGGGCATTGGGCTGGGCCGACCGGCCCAGCTGAAGCCCAGCCCCAAAAGCCCTGGCCCAGCCCGAAGCTGTTAGAATACTTCGTTGTTTATTCCATAGAGCCCTCGGGTCTCTTATATAGAGAGAAAGCCCTTGGGTAAATTACATGAGAGGTACATAAAGAAACAGAAATAACACATAACATAAACTACGCACAACTAATCTCTACAACTCCCCCTCAAGATGGAGCATAGATATCTATCATGCTCAGCTTGGATGAACATCTCTGAAAGGGTCCTCTGAGCAACTGGCTTTGTGAATATATCTGTTGTCTGGTCCTCGGAGCTGACGTGAGACGTGAGATGAAGCCTTTCTGGATCATGTCTCTAGTGTAATGGCAATCCACCTCTATGTGTTTTGTTCTCTCATGGAAGGCTGGGATTGTTGGCAATGAACAACGCAGCTTGATTGTCGCATTGCAGGTTCATAGGCTACGGAACTTCAACATATCAGATCTTCTAGGACTGCTTTCACCCACATCATTTCACTCTTGCCTGAGCCATGGCCCTGTACTCGGATCAGCACTAGATCTTGCCACAAACGGTCTGCTTTTTGCTTTCCAGGAGACTAAGGAGCTTCCTATGAAGATGGCAAACCCAGAAGTAGACTTCCGATCCCTTGGACATCCTGCATAATCCGCATCCGCACAAGCTGAAATAGCCAAATCCGTGTCTCTCTTGAACAGCAACCCTGTGCCTGGTGAAGACTTCAGATATCTCAATATCATGTACAATGCATCCATATGTACTTGCCTCGGCTGCTCCACAAATTGACTCACCCGGTTTACTGCAAGTGCAATATCCGGTCGAGTTATAGTGATGTATAATAGCTTGCCCACCATTTCTCTGTACCTCTCTTGTCCACCTCCTCAGTGTCATCAATCGTACAACTTCATACTCGGATCCATCGTGTACTCGAAGGTCCTGCATCCCGTCATTCCTGTTTCAGCCAGCAAATCTGTGACATATTTTCTTTGAGTCATCACCATTCCTTGTGCATTCGTGCAAATTCTATCCCCAGAAAATACCGTATAATGCCTAGATCCTTTGTGATAAACTGACTGCCCAGCATAGACTTGGTTATCTCAACCCCTTGTGCATCATCTCCAGTAACCAATATGTCATCAACATATACCATAACAACAATGGTACCTCTAGAAGTCTTCCGGACGAACAGCGAGTGATCCGCATTTGATCTCCTGAACCCTTGTTGTTCAATAAATCTGGGAGAGCTTTTGAAACCATGCACGAGGACTCTGCTTAAGGCCATAAATAGCCTTAATGAAGTCTACATACCTTCTGAGTCTCCCCCTCAGCAGTAAACCTGGTGGCTGCTGCATGTAGACTTCCTCTTGTAGATCACCATACAAGAACGCATTCTTACATCAAGCTGGAATATAGGCCAGCCACGTACCACATCAACTGATTAGAAGAATGCGAAGGGTAGAATGTCGCGCCACAGGTGAAAACGTGTCCAGATAATCCACCCCATATGTCTGTGTAAACCCCCGTGCAACAAGCCTTGCTTTGTTATCTGTCAAGACGACCATCTGCATGGTATTTGACAGTAAACACCCACTTGCAGCTCACCACAGACGCACCTGGAGGAATAGGGACTAGAGACCAAGTCCCTCGTGACTGTAAGGCACGCATCTCCTTCCATTGCCAAACGCCAGCATTCAGTCTTCATAGCATCCTGATATGTCCGTGGTATCTCAACTGATGATACCGCAGCGGCAAACTTCTGGAAATCCCAGTGAGACGATGAAAGAAACATGAGAAGCTAGGGGATATGAGACACACTGTCGTCGCTGTTTCCTATGAGCAATAGGCCGGTTCAAGTCATCCAAAACAGTGCTGACCGGTTGATCATCCTCCTGTTGTACAAGCTCCTGCACATGTGCATTATTTAACCATCACTAATGTCAGAAAATACCTGAGGCGTGCTGGATGGTTGAGATGTGGCTTGAGCAGGCCCGTGCGTCTCGTGTAGAACTTAGGAAATGGGACAACGGGGGTGGTGGTGGTGGTGGTGGCGGGTTTGGTGGTGGTTGTGTTGTTGACGACGCTGGAGTAGAAGACGGACCCAGGCTTGGAGGTGGTGGAACATAGACTTGGGAATCTGGTAATGTGGAGGAGACCAATCTGTCACCTGCAGGAGAGAAGTACATGACAGGTTCGAAGAATGTAACATCTGCACTCACATAGTATTTGTTATGGATAGGATCATAGCAGCGGTACCCCTTCTGTGTCCTAGAGTAGCCCACGAAAACACACTTGATAGCTCTAGGGGATAGCTTATCAAGTCCCGGAGATAACCGGTGAACAAAAGCAACAGTGGCCAAAAACCCTACGAGTCAATGTAAACAAGTCTCTGTCCGGAAAGAGAACAGAGATGGAGATTTTTCCCCAAGGACAGTTGTAGGCATACGATTGACCAAATAGCACGCAGTGATAATAGCGTCACCCCAAAAGCTTAATGGAGCACAACTCTGAATAAGTAAAGTCCGAGCAATGTCAAGGAAATGTCGATGTTTTCGTTCGGCAATTCCATTTTGTTGAGAAGTGTAAGGACATGTGGTTTGGTGGATAATGCCTTTAGATGAAAGAAAACTAGCAAGAGATCGAGTGCAGAACTCCAATGCATTATCAGTACGCACATATTTGACAGTAGATGAAAAAACATTCAGAACTTCATTAATTAAATTTTTGAATAACATTGCCCGCTTCAGATTTATTTTTGAGAAGAAATGTCCACGACACTCTGGAGAAATCATCAACTTACAACTAGATAGAACCTGTGCCCCTGGTGATCCGGACACGACTTGGACCCCAAATATCAATATGAAATAATTCAAACGGGGGAGCACTGCTCCGACTCTGACGACCGGGGAAGCTAGACCGATGGTGCTTCCCCAACTGACATGCTTCACATCGAAAAGAAGAACTCGGAGATATCTGAGGCAGGAGGTGACGCATCTTCTGCAGAGGTAGATGACCAAACCGAAGATGCCAGGTGTATGGAGAAACAGAGGCCTGGGTATGCAAAGAGACACCAGCGTAGGAGCTCCGAACGAGACGATAAAGGCCATTGTGCTCAGAACCACAACCAATCACCCTGCCCGTCAGTATGTCCTGAAAAATAACAGACGATGGGTCAAAAATAGCACGACAGTGCAAATCACGTGTAATCTGACTAATAGATAAAAGGTTTCATCGAGAATTCTTGGAGCTGTAGCACGTTCTGTAGATGCAAAGATGGTAGCAAAGCTGTCTCCCCCTGACCGATGATAGGGGACTGAGTCCCATCCGCAATGAGTACAGAGCGACCTGGCTGAACCGCCCTGTATGACTGTAAAATATCTCCTCTCACGGCAGAGATGATGGGTAGCTCCAGAGTCGACAATCCATCCTGTGAGATCATGATTATGAAATGGGGCTGAAGAGCTAACTGAGGCACTGGCTGAGGCCGATGTGCTGGCTGACGCCGAAGCCGCTATATCTGCAGCATCTGCACCCTCTGATGGAGAAGATTGTGGCATGATATCCCGAAGTCGTGCCACCAACTCCTCGAACCTGTGATCTGAAGTAGACGCAGGTGGACCCTGAACATGATCAGCAACTCGTGCAGATGGAGGAAAACCATGCTTGGAGTAGCATGTATCCTCCGAATGACCAGTGCGGCGACAATAGGAGCACGTGGAGCGTATGCGGCCTCCACGACCACGTCCACCACTTCCTCTACCACGAAACGAGGATGAACTACCACGTCCCCTGGAGACTGCCATTGCTGACGGAGTAGCAGTCGCTATATTGGATGGAACGGGTACACGACTGAGCCTCCTGTATACCTCTTCTATTGGTGGAATGGTGGCATCTGCCAGTATCTGAGCACGTGTTGCCTCGTACTCCGGATCTAAGGCAGCAAGTAACACGCCAACCATAGTGGCGTTGCGGAACGTCTTCTGCTGTTCCGGCGTGGCTGTAAGAGGAATGGTGCTGTAGAGTTTCTCGAACATGCCACGAAGCGACGTGTACAAGGAATGAAGGGGCTTCCCGTTCTGCTTCGTGGTAAAGATATCATGCTGTAGCTGGAGCATCTTTGTCTCATTGCGGACCTGAGAGTACGTCATAGCCAAAATATCCCACATCGCCTTAGCGGTGGGCTGGTGAAGGACGTCATTCGCTATCTCCATAGTGAGCGTACCTGAGAGCCATACCTTGGCGTACGCATCATCAGCCTCCCATGAGGCATAAATCCCTGTCTTCTCCGGCGGTTCATCCTCGGTAAGAATATGTTTCTTACCACACGACTTCATGAGACTGAGGAACTGCATCGCCCACAGCTCGTAGTTCGTCCCGTCCATCTTGACAATTGGTGCCGAACCTTTGAAGGCACCTATGGCGGGCATATCTAACTTGTGATCTGACATGATGCCGGAGAAGAGCGACTAATGATGACCAAGAATATACTGTCTACCGGAACTTTGTAGGATCCAAGTGCATAGGTAGACGATTATGCACTTGAATCAAACATAAGTCCGAGTCCTAGAAAGAACTCGGCAGCAAGTAGAGGCTGTGGGAGCCTCTACCTTGCCAAAATAGTGACCGAGAGGAGTCGGTCAAGGGCTGGACAGCAACTGCAGGAGGTCGGCGAGATAGAGGATGCCCTACAGGGGCTGTCGGCGGCGGTGGAGGACCAGCTTCGGCGATGGAGCGCCCAGCAGGGGCTGTCGGCGGCGGTGGGAGGGTGCCCCGATGGGCGTGAGAGACCCCGGCGGCGGCGATGGAGACCCCGGCGGCGTTGGAGAGAGGGGTTGAGGCCGGCGAAACCCTAGAGGGGAGGGGGGGGGCGGCGGCGGTGGAAACCCTAGGTTAGGGTCATGGCTCTGATACCATGTTAGAATACTTCGTTGTTTATTCCATAGAGCCCTCGGGTCTCTTATATAGAGAGAAAGCCCTTGGGTAAATTACATGAGAGGTACATAAAGAAACAGAAATAACACATAACATAAACAACGCACAACTATCTCTACAGAAGCCCAGCCCAAAAAGCCCAGCCCAAACCCAATAGAGTATTGGGCCGGGCCTGGGCCTAAAATGTCGGCCCAAAATTACTTTGAGGTGGGCTCGGGCTTGGCTCGGCCCAACCCGAATGCAGCACATCAAGAATAAGGGTAGACTCATATACCATGTTTTCAAAAAAAAATACTTGTCTTTTTTATTCCTAGGCTTTTCCTATTAAGAATATAGTCCTTGTCATGTACAACATTAAACCCTCTATGCACACAAAACATAGTCCGTTCTGGGAAAATTGACAATTGGCACTTATAAGGGGTTTTTCATATCTTCCATGGATGTTTGTGGCCTATCAATAACCACCCAACATAGTCTCTGAATTCCTAATCTAGGAAAAGAGCTCATAGGATAAAATATCAGACAAATGGTCTCATCATATTATTCGAAAACAAGACATTCGACCATTCGTGGGTTGCATCAGATAAATGATATCATGCTGGGAAAAATTCGTTGTTCATTATGAGATATTTATTATGAGGACTACCAATAATGTGTAGTCCCCGAAAACTATAGACATGAAGAGGCCTTGATAGGTTGCCAAATGGAATAAGAATAAAAGCCAAGTGGAAAAGAGCTTAAAACAAAACCATCGGTGGCTGATAGAGTCTGCTACTGCAGACAGACAGTAATTTAAAAATATTTTTTTATACATTTTATTTTTTCCCTATTTTAAAGTCGTCCGTAATCGTACGTCGAGCCTCCGATTTCGATGCGCAATGGGTCGTTTTGACAAGATAAACCGTAACTAATATATATTCTGGAGGTTGCATTGTTGTCAAACAGATGGTTGTGACAATTAAATGACAACACCAGAAAGTCTCTCAGGCTCTTAGGTCTGGCTACATTTAGAACGTTAAGAAAGAAATCTGAGATACTGAAAAATTTAGTCTCCTTTCTTATCAAATAGGTTGCACTTTTTCAATATAACATTTGGGTATAATTAAAACTTGTCATGCCCCAAATTCTGTACTACCTGCCAATAATGACTATAGGCAGTAATATGTCATCTATAACTTTCATACGTTCTTAAGATGGAACATAACCTCTTCTCATCCCAAAATTGGACAGGGATAATGGTCCCTTAACTTGTAATTACTGTCAAAATATTTATTTCTAGGGAGGCAAAGATTATGAAGATGCCTCCTGTGAAAGATCGAGACTGGTTCCATGGGTTAATATTATCATTGGATCTATTATGGAAGTTTTGGCATCCATGTAATTGAGATAGGTGCATGAGAGATCACTACTTTGTAAAGAAGGTTCAATTTTATATATACAGCATGTCTTGTTGATGGAAAGAGGAATTCATTATTGGATAATAAGATAAGGTGTATTCATCTATCTATACAATATTGAGGTGGATACGTGAGAAGCACACATGCCCTGAATTCAGGAATTAAAACTTAGAAGGATAGATTATACTTGATAAGTTAACCCTAAGGTGAACCTTAAGCAATATTTGGATATTTGATTGTATACTGAATGAATTGTCAGGCAATTGAAAATCTCATATGCTACAGAATCTGGCATAAGTTAGTATAACAAATCAGGATGAGCCCTTTTTTTAAAAAAATCTGTGTTGGGTTCATACCAACCCAGTTGTCACCATTGATTCACCATCTCACCGCGCCCTCGCACGGTCATGTATAAGGGTCACAATGACCGGCACAATTAATTGTCACCATTGATTCACCATCTTGTATATGCACTCACTACCTTGCAATTGAACCAATATCTTTGTGAAGATACAATAGAATTCCCTAGATGTATAATTCGAACTGACCAATAATCATAAGAATCCACATTCAAATGGCATGATTGTGAGACTTATAAACTTAGCAATTATATATATGTGCAGCGAACAAATGCACAAACTCCATGTGACTTGGAAATATGAATGACTTCATAATTATATCATTCTCCAGTTAGCAGACCTCAAGAACCATTTTTTTAATTCTACAAAGGAATGCCATGAAATAAGTCACATATTATATATATATATATATTTATTTATTTTCATAAGCCGATATTCTTTACTTTAAAATCTATAGAGTAGCATTCCTATTTAATCAATCATTTGTCAAAGTCCAACAGTAATACTGATTTCAAGTTTAAGCTTTATACTTAATCAAGATCAACTTAAAATAATGTTTAAGTTAAAGTCTAATCAGTCAGTTGAATCTTTCCAATTCATCAAGAAATTCAATATTTTTGTTGAAATTAAAAAAAAATGAAGTACAGAACACAACCAGAAAATCTTAACTTTTATACAAGTATTTTTGTTGAGCAGAAAATAGATAATGTGTTTATATTTATCTTAACTTTTATATAAATATTTTTTCCGAGCAGAAAACATATAATGGGTTAACCTCGAAATCTTTCAATCTAGCCAACTAATTGTCATATTTAATTACGCATGATGGGTAAAATAGATTTCAATAATCTCCTAAGAAACCTTGATGATAAATATAATCCAATTATTAAATTTCACTATTATCGATGTTTATGCATCATAATACAGGTATTGCTTTTAAAATGCATCCCATTATCGAAACTAGTTATTAAATTCAGGCTTTTAACAGAACCTGTTGATTAATCTACACCGATTAGAATATTGCAACTGATTTGATATCAATGACTCCAATTGTATAATTTAGTTACAATTTTCAAGCATTTCACAGAACTTAGTACAAGAATATGTGCAGCACTTCTTTTACAAGAAAAAATATTAGATCAAAATTCAGTAAAACTAACAAGATTTCATCAACTTAAATTAATAATACCACAAATTCTAAGGAATGCCATGCACGAAGGAATGATTTGCATGAAATCACGCAACATGCATGTGATTTATTACCCATGATCTCTTGTAATATCAAGTTGTAAAACTCTTATTTTTAAATTATGAATGAAGTCCTAAAATCCTCCATTTAAGAAAAATTTGGGCAAAAGGCAGAAACTTGATTTGAAATTTTTGACGGACAACTTGTAATAAAGAGTTGAACGATTTCACAAGACAGGAAGAAGGATAACTGATCATGCACGGCTGCAAATGAGAAAGAGAGGAATTGTACTTTAGCATGAGTATCACAAAATCTACAATCCCAGAACATCATTCTAGTCATTCAACTCATGAAGCATAAATGTATAAGTTGAGAAGCAATGCTAACAAAATCAATCCATTGACCAAATAGAGCTTGGAATACACATTTGGATTCTTAGATCTCATGGAAGGCAACATGCATGGCAGCAAGGAGAGTGGGCTGGGGATGGTACCTTAAAGTCCTATCAATGGAAAAATTTATGGCACAGCAACATGCAGAATATAGCTACAGCATTAGGACATCAGTTTTTCCAGGAAGAGGAGCATGAACTTTTGAATTTAGCAGTAAATAGGATAGAGCAGCTCTTAATTATTTTTTTTATTACTTTTGGGCTTGTTTTAATATATATGATATAATCATTTAGTACTATGAGAAGTAGATTTATAGGAACTTGAGTAGAAACCATTTAAATCTGATTTGTAAGATGATAACTCCAACAAGATCAATTACATGCCAATAGTAGGATAATCAGAGGAACCGTGTTCTTATCATTTTGATGATTCCTTAAATAGTAGCAATCATTTGCACAACAAAAAGAGGGTTTAATAAGGCATGCATGGCAGCAAAGAATGGGAATGAGGAGAGTACCTATGATTATTTTCAATTTGCTACTGAAATTGCATGCAAGTGTTGGCTGGATAGGAGTTCCAACACCTAGAACTTTGGCTGAAATTGAGATTTCAGCAGCTGCAAGGATGGCACTTGGGTTGCTGGAGAACAGCCCAGCATCTTGGAAAAGCAGCAGGGTGGGGCCTTCCTTCAGAAACTGAAATTGGCAGCAAAGCAACGAGGGGAGAAGTTGCTGGAGATTTCTCCCACGTCTAAGGCTGATTGGAAATTTGGGATAATAGGAAAGAAGTAATAGAAAGGGAAAGGGGGTAGGAGAGATGGAAGTTCTCACGGCTGGAAGTGTGGAGAATTGGGAGCAAGTAGGGGTTATATAACCAAAGAAGAGGGCTCATTTGATGCCAAGTGGAATTTGCAACCAACCAAGTGGGAAGAGGAGAAAAATCCAAGTGGTATGAAAACAAGAGGAAGGAAAATAAAACCACGGCTAATTTTTTTTCGACAGTCTGCTACTTTACTGTAGCAGACTTGATTTTTTTTTAACATATTTAAAAAAATGGACCGTATGCGTATTTCAGGCCCCGGATTTTGACGCAAAATATCTCATTTTGACCATCTCGGAACGACGATCAATATGAGTATAATATTGATATACTTTCGATCGGGTTTTCAATACCCGAAATTTTCGGATACGGTTTTTGTTTAAGAATAAATTTTGTGGTTTAAAAATATCAAACGACCTCCGATTGACGAACGGTCGATTCCGTTGGTTTTGTATCGTCGAATCGGATCTAGTGACAGTCTCGGTTCATTCGTGGTTTCCGAATTTGCGTCGCGGCTTTTTCACGGCGCGCAATAAGAAGGGACCGATTTTTGGTCGATTTCGTCCGAACGACTTTTGATTCATGATCAGTTGGTCGTTTTAGGTTGTTTAATATTGACCGACAATGCTTTTGGGTTCATTAGACCCAAAATCGGACGAGTTCGGATTTGTTAGAATATGGATGTTACAAAAACTTCCATATACTTTTTGCAATGGAATAATGCAGCACATCAAGAATAAAGGTAGACTCACATAACATGTTTTCAAAACAAAACTTGTCTTTTTTATTCCTAGGCTTTTCCTATTAAGAATATAGTCCTTGTCATGTACAACATTAAACGCTCTATGCACACAAAACATAGTCCGTTCTGGGAAAATTGACAATTGGCACTTATTAGGGGTTTTTCATATCTCCCATGGATGTTTGTGGCCTATCAATAACCACCCAATATAGTCTCTGAAGTCCTAATCTAGGAAAAGAGCCCATAGGATAAAATATCAGATAAATGATCTCATCATATTATTCGAAAACAATACATTCGACCATTCGTGGGTTGCATCAGATAAATGATATCATGCTGGGAAAAATTCGTTGTTCATAATGAGATATTTATTATGAGAGGCCTCTACTTTCATAAGAGGAACGACAACCAAAGTTGTACGAGAGCGACATGAGCCAAAAACATTTAATAAAATGTTCCAAAAAGAAAAAAAGGAAATAGATTACATAAACGATAAGTCGTATTAAGACAAATAAAGTAATCAAATAGAATACCAAATTCAAAATTGTGATTGCATCATGTTATATTTATCTTCCAACAAATGCATTTTATTTTTAGAAGAGTAGGCTACAAATAAGGGTGCTTCTTAAGTAAAGCCCAAAATTTTGTGGAAACATAAAAGGAGAACTTGATGTAGACTCGTTTTTTTTCCAAGAAAAGCTTCATACAGCACTCAAGCACACATGGAGAATTTCATAGACATTTTTAAGTGCAAGTGTTGTTGTGTACCATGGTAGTGGCATACCAGCTCCCATGGTTTCCTCAACCTACCTGTGTGCACTAAAAATCTAATTATTCTGTGTGCATTAAAAATCTAAATATTCCAGTTCTAGGAACCAAAAACATCATTCTTGGAAGGCAAAAAGCCCATTGCATCAAGAATACCAAGAACCCATGACGTAAATATGTTCGTAATGGTAAGATAATCACACCACTCCGCAGAAAAATTCATTTTTAAAATTAGATAATTGTTTTCAAGAGAAATAGCTTGTGTTAGGGTTATTATATAGTCTTACCCACTCGCATAAATTGAGTTCTAATGGAATTAAACTTTAGAAGAACAGCTCACCCAATTGCTTAATTCCAAAAGGAGGATGTGATGGCCCACCTAATTAAAGAACTCTAATTAAACCACTCTAAAACAGTGCCTTCAATTTGTCAGATTACTGCAATATAGAAACGAGAATTAGATGAATAGTATGGCAACCTATAGATGTGTGTGTTGGATATATCCACTTCAATTTTGAATTTGTACACGATCACTGCACCTATAAGCCTGGTCCAGCATCTTGAACTTTAGCATTTAACATGCTATACGTAAATTTTAAACCCCAGTTCTTTACAGTCTAAGAAGGAGGTACCCATAAAATTTAATGACACAAATTAAACCACTCCAGAACAACCGTTTCTAGCTTCCAGATACTGCAATAAGCAAACAAGGTTTAGAAAAGTAATAGGGCAGTCTACAGATAAGTGCATCGAATCAATCCACTTTACTTTTGAATTTGTATAAAATCAAAACACCTCTACACCTGGTCCGTCATCTTGGACATCTGCATTCAACACGATGAACTCAGGGATTCCTTTGAGATTGTAAAATTCGAACCCTGGTTCTTTTTGTGCTAGGCCCACTACTCATCCACTGACATTTAAAAGAATTCAAATAAAAAAATAGTTGCCAAGGAATTCTTTGTCTCATAAACAAAAGCAGGCAAATGCTTTACCTGGCCCACTACTCATCAAGGTTTTAAATCTCGATTTCGATTTTATTCCGATATGGTGAAAAAATGAAATAATTTCGAAATTTCGACCGAAGTCAACCTAGATTGTGAAGGAAGGGTCCATATCGAGATTTCGATTTCGGTCTCAGGGGAGAGTCGAAATCGAAATTTCGGCAAAATTTCGCTGAATTTTCACGAAATTTGAAACACTGTTATTCATCCACCGACCATTTAAGAGAATTCAAAGAACAAAATAGTTGCCTAGGACTTGCTTGTCTAATAAACAAAAGCAGGCAAATGCTTTACTTGATAGGTATGTCGAAAGCTTATCAAAGCCGTGTATAGAAAAAATGACCGAAATCCATATCACCGGATAAGCAAAGGAAAATGCGACATGGAACATAAGTGATAGATGTGAAATTAAACTAGTACACGGCACAGCACGGCAAGAAAGGAAACTAAAAAACTTGGGACTAATGCAAAAAAGATGAATCCAAGAGTTCATTCAAGGCACTATGAAACAATACAAACTTACAAAAGTTATTAACAATACAAACTTACAAAAGATATTAATAAGTACTTACCAAACAACACAGTTCCCACAAACCAGGGCAATGCAAGCATTCCATCCTACAGTCAATGAATTGGAAATTTTTCAGATGATGTATAATGTGTAAACCTTCCTTAAATAACTTGAATTAAAACAGAAATTGCAGACACGAGTAAAACCTACTTTTAAATTCTGACTCTTTTTTTAAAAAGGGAAAAATGCCTCCACTCCCAAAAACTTCACCATTTATCACCAAAAATTGTTACAAGCTTATTGCAAGTATGCATATTACACGTTTATAGATTCCAACTCTTAGTCATACCATTGGCGTGTACCACACCATTCTCAACGTAGACTTGATCCTGACGAAACACTACTCCATTTCTGGCTAGCCAGAGTGTCCAAATCACATCCACACATCTCGATCTCTCCTACGAGCTCACCCAATCTGCCCCAATGGAGCACCAAAAGTTAATCATGTTGTCCATGCACACAACATGACTCCCAACACAACTCCATATCTCCACCGAACTCCCACAAATGAAGAAAATATGATTAGCATCCTACACATCCTCCACACGTATTGGACACTCAAAACTAGCCCCTTAAATGAAACGGGCAAATCTGTCCATTGTCATAAATCTCCCCTTCTAAAAAGCCATAAGAATAGCTTCACGTGAGTTGGGATCTTCAACTTTCAGATTCGTCTGCATTCCGCATCGCATCCTCCATGATCAAAAATCATGGGGCCTTTAGAACCATGTACGCTTTACCAACTGAAAAAGCGTCATCCCTCCTTATACCACAATCATGCCCATCAATGAGCCCAGCAACCTTTTCAAGTTCTATAAGCATCATCAGAAGCTCCTCCATGCGTTACTCAGAGAGCTAAGATCTGATGGGTGGAAAGAAAGAATGCACATCACAAGCCTCCGCCACCGAGCAGTCCGGACATTCCGCCAAGGCCATTAGTCGTGGAAACCTTGTATACAAGGACCCCCCAGTCCAATCATCTGTCCAAAAGAGGAATCCTATGTCATCCCCGACCACAGGTCTCAGAGAAGGTCGTAGCTCCTGCGCAACACTGCAAATGCCCCTTTAGAAAAATGGTGCGCCACCAAGATCCTCCGGGGCCAAAAAGGGAAGACATGGCCTATAGATACCGCGAACAAGATTGCACACCAAACTGTCACATGATTCACCTGCCAAGCAAGACAGAATTCATCTCCTCTAAGTTGCACACACCGATACCCCCATCCTCCTTCAGGCGCGATATTGTCTTCCAATTCACCAGAGAAACCCCATTCAAATACCCGAATGTCCAAAGAAAACACCTCATAATGGTCTCAAGCCTCTTCAACACCAATAAGAACCAATCTAGAAGATAGGGAAAATAGAAATTGTCGATAGAACCAAACACAGCAGCACCAGCCTGCCACCCCTAAACGGGCAAACAGACATCCATCTAGCCAATTGCTGCTCCATATTCTCAATCACCGGTAACGAGTCAGGAACACGCATCCAACCAACCACCAGTGACATGATAAGGTGTCACAATGGCAGGTCCTTGCGGAGTGACCACAGCCATCCCACATACAAATCGATCTCTACATCTACCAACCCAAAGGGAACGAACTCTGACCTTTCAATGTTCAACCTTAGTCCAGGAACAACCCCAAAAATGTCCACGACAACTAACAAGTCTATATAACTGTCAAACCACCTTCCACAAAAAGTAGTGTGTCATCCGCATACTTGAGGATGGGAAAGGAGATTCCATCCTTTGAGTACCCATTGCAGAATCCCCCCGTAACAGCTCATTCAACCATGATGGTCAACGCGTCAAATACTAGCACAAAAAGTAACGACGCAAGCAACATCCCTACCGAACACCACGTTGAGGCTGAAAGAATCCTTCGTTCGATTGCCCATTCACCAAAACAGCACCTGACATGGACGTAACACATCTTTTCATCCATGAGATCCATCTGTCTGGAAAACCCTCCTATGTACAGAAGCCCAAAGGAAATGCTAGACAAGGCAATCGTATGCCTTTGAGAAGTCCAGCTTCCATAATACATCCTTCAGTTTCCTCCTGCGCCAATCTGCCACAATTTTGCTAGGCAAAACAATAATGTACATGAGTTGTTGATCAGGAAAAGAGGTACTGTGGGAAGGCATGATGATCTAGTTCGCCCTCTCAGACGATTAGCAAACAACTTAGCCAAAAATGTCCACGACAACTAACAAGTCTATATAACTGTCAAACCACCTTCCACAAAAAGTAGTGTGTCATCCGCATACTTGAGGATGGGAAAGGAGATTCCATCCTTTGAGTACCCATTGCAGAATCCCCCCGTAACAGCTCATTCAACCATGATGGTCAACGCGTCAAATACTAGCACAAAAAGTAACGACGCAAGCAACATCCCTACCGAACACCACGTTGAGGCTGAAAGAATCCTTCGTTCGATTGCCCATTCACCAAAACAGCACATGACATGGACGTAACACATCTTTTCATCCATGAGATCCATCTGTCTGGAAAACCCTCCTATGTACAGAAGCCCAAAGGAAATGCTAGACAAGGCAATCGTATGCCTTTGAGAAGTCCAGCTTCCATAATACATCCTTCAGTTTCCTCCTGCGCCAATCTGCCACAATTTTGCTAGGCAAAACAATAATGTACATGAGTTGTTGATCAGGAAAAGAGGTACTGTGGGAAGGCATGATGATCTAGTTCGCCCTCTCAGACGATTAGCAAACAACTTAGCCAAAATGTAACATCCGGTTTCCAATCAAACTCAAACCTGACCCGATTAGGGTCCGATTAACCCAATAAAGTTGTTAGTCCATGCCAAACAACCTAAAACGATCAATTGATCGTGAATCAAAAGTCATTCGGGTGAAATCGACCAAAAATTAATACCATTGTAATGCGTGCCTGAAAAAGCCGTAACGCAAATTCGGAAACCGCGAAACAAATCGAGACCGCCATAAAATCCGATTCGACGAAATGAGACCAACGGAATCGATCGTTCGTCGATCGGGTATCGTTTGATATTTTTAAGTTGTAAAAATTAACAATAAACCAAAACTGTATCTCGAAAATTTCGGGGGTTTAAACCAGATCAAAAGTATATCAACATTAACTCATATTGATCGTCGTTCAGAGACGATCAAATCGTGGTATTGTGCGTCGAAATCCAACATTTGAGGCACGAATACGGTTAACTTTAAGTTTTTCAAAGAAAGAGAGTTTTAAACAAATCTGCAGCAGGCTGTAACCAGCAAGCTCCATTTTGCTTTCTAATTATCCTCCTCTTGGGGTTTCTTCCACTCCCACTTGGCAACCAATTAAGCCTCACTTCTTTCTACATAAACCAGCCTCCCTTCTTGTTTTATTCCCATTTTCTCTCCAGTTCCAGTCGTTGAAGAGCATCTCCAGCCCTTCTCTTTTCTCTGCAGTTGTTGTGCAGCAGCCTGGGGCTGCTGATCCCCAGATTAGAACAACTGCTGCTCCATTTAGAAGCTTAAATTTGCAGTTCCAGCAGCACTGTTGTTGTATGCTACTTCAGAAGCTTGAAGCAGCAGTTGTCTCTTCTCCATTGGAGCTTCCAAGTGTAGCCCCCAATCTGGAGTTGTGGTCCAGCAACCTTAGGAGTTTATGCATGCAGTCCTTTCTCCAAAAAATTGGATCTAATTAGGTACATTACATCCCTATCTCTTGCTGCCATGCATGTAGAAATCAAGCCCCCGTTTTGCTGTCCCTTTTATTTCCTTTTACAAAAATCTGAATTCTGTCCAAAGAAATTTAGCTCATGATTTTAGAAACAACTTATGTGAGACCATGTGATTGGAGGCTGAGCATTCTAATTCAATAAATTTCATTGGGCAACAAGTTTTGTGACAATACTAGCTGCATGTGAAATTTCAAAATCTTGTTAAACAAGAAATTACAAAGTTTCAGCAATTTCTTTTAATGCATGCATGATACTGGTTTAAGCTCCTAAAGTCCTGGAAATAATAGTTCCCGGAAGCAATTATAATCACTACATTAACTTATTTTCATATATAACCATTTTTGTTAGGAAAATTATATTATCTTGGCCTAGATCTTTTATAATGGAATATACTGATGTCCTCTAAAAATAATTTTTGAATATACTAGGAATAAGTCATGTTCTTATATTCCTTTGCAATATTGGTGACAGTAATAACCACTGCCTAGTTGAGTTAAAAAAAACATGTATATACATACATATGAGAGGTTTTAACTATTCCATGAAAGGTCCATCACCGAATTGAATCTATAGTACAAATATTTGGGAAACATCAACAATGGACAGTACAACTAATCATAGTCTGAGTAAGTGTTCTGCATTTATAAAAAAAAAAAAGAGTAAACTGAAGGATACCAAAGGGGTTTTCTTGGTATATCCTAAGGAGAGATTAATTGCCTACATGTAATAAACTATCATCAATTTGAAATCCGTTCATCTAGAAGTCTTTATATGCAATGACTGATGTACGAATGCCATTTATGTAAATTAGTTGATTCTTGTATATGTAATTAAATGTTGTATGAATTAGATTTGATCTTCCTAATATGACTTTGTACACACCACGCAATGCCTTATCCGAAAATCTTAAGTTTTGTTGAAATGATGCTTCTTGTTATCATAAAACAATCTTCCCTTATCCTTGAGATTGATCTACCCTATCAGGAAGGATGAATTCAGTAAGGTGTTATGGATTAATAGGATTGCTACGATCTTGATTTTACCATTTGGGCCTTAGTTTAATTCCCAGTATGAGTTATAAAAAAATACTATCTCTAGCCTTGTATAAATGTCCAAATGTGAAGTTCGTGATATATAGGTCTTTATTAGAACAAGGAACTCAAAGAAATATAGGATGGTCTCGGCATAATGGAGGATGTACAGATGAATATCAATTAATGGGGTGGCCCATTCAAATATAAGACTTGGATGTATATAAGATATTGAGGTATTAAAATAAAATCAATAAACCTAGGTGGCTTATAAGAATCAATGTCAATTGATAAAGAGTGCCGGTCATGGTGATCTTTACACATGACCGTGCGAGGGCGCGGTGACCCTCAACAGGGCGGCAAATAGGAAGCCCAGTTAGGGCAGCGGCCGCCAAGTGCGTGGGACTAGGATCCCAGTCCTTTCACGGTTTTTACGCGAGCTCGCAGTGTTTTTACGCCTCGTTTGGATCTCGACTTTTGACCAGTTCCGTTGACCCTCTGTTTTAGGATACACATGCCGGACATCCTCGGTTTTAGTTTTTCGTACGAGCTCGTTTGCATGTACTAGTCGGGTCGTTTTTCTAGAGTGTCTTTTTCCGGAGAGTCTCTCTCACCCGTCTATGCGGCGTAGTTTTGGAATAGACATTTCCCTCTATTGGACCGCACTTCCAATTAGAGAGCGAGACGAAGAGCCCTTTTGTAGGCTACCTCACCGCTTGAGTTTTGTTTACTTTCGCCAGCAGACTTGGCGATGCTACATCCATATCATCCATGTCTACATCTAAGTCATCTAGAGTTACATCTGAGACGCAGTTGAGGTTTTAAGGAGTTACAAATAAAGTTGAGTTGGTTGGAAGTGACTATACTAAAATTTGATTCGAAATCCCTATCATCTAGTGGATGTGTTGGGAACTTAGTTAGGATGTATTATATAACACCGCATGCCTACGGAGGCACCCCAACCCTAAGGGTGTGTTTGGATAGTGGGTTTAGATGGGTTAAACTGGTTGCAGGTAACCCATTTTTGGGTTTTGGTGTTTGGATAGAGGGTTAAACTGGAGGTGGGTTAAAAGTGGGTTTAGTGTGATATGATTGTATTGAAGTTTAAAAAAGTGAGTGGTTATTGTGATGTGATTGTATTGGAGTTTGAAAAAGTGAGTAGAAGTGGGGTAATTTATAATTTTTATATGATATCATGGTATAATATATTATTTTTTGATGGAATAAATGGAATAAAATTAATTTATTTAATATTTTAAAAAAGGGAAAATGTGGGACGCACTTGGAAAGAGAAAGAATGGGGTAAGGGGGGTTTACACCCCTACCCGAACGGCACCTAAGGCATTCCCCACATCTTAGAGTCAGTGTGAGGTTGCACACTGAACCAAGACTACAGACTATCCACTAGACTTAAGAATTAAATAAATCATTAAACTTTTCCAATCTCACCTTCCCATCGTCAAAATCCAAAAACATGATATCCGATCAAAATGAGAATATATACATGCACACATACATTTATGAACAATCAATTACAATATAAATATGTTGTATATGAGAAATGTTGGGATAATGGATGATCATGGGAGGTGCTTGCAAGCAACTTGAAAACCTTTTTACATATGCAAGTAGAAATAAATTTTAGTTCTTCATGCCTATCTACTTGCTTGCTTTTGAACGTATTAAATGACTGCTTATTTTTATAATATGAATTATGGGTGTACCAGCACTCGTTGACATCATCTTCCTTGCACGCAAGGCAGGCAAAGAGCCTGCAGCACTTTAGTAGTTGTTGATGACTTCTGGTGATCGAGTATATACCAGACGGTACGTTTCTTTTGTTCAGTTTTTGGTTTAGCTTATAATGTAATATGCTTCATTCCTCTTCAGTTTTATATTTTGGGATTTACATGTACATTGTAATGCATTCTTTTGTTACATGTAATATTATATGGAAATGAATGAATGTTGGCGGCACTTCTTCTTATTGTCTATGTGGATGATTTATTTGAATGTGAATGTCATATGCAGCACCAAACGCGAAAAATTTCCTTTGAATTTTTTAATACTTTCTGCGATCACATGTGAATGAAATGACGCAAAAGTGTTGTTAACGGGTACCCGGATCCGAGGGGGTTCACACAAAATTAGGTAAATAGCATTAGATAAAGCAATTGGTCAGAAGTCCTCTATTCTCATTGTTACATCTTACTTAGGGAGCAAGAAGATGAGCGAATGATTTAGCCGATCAAACCCAAAGTTTCCCTCATCAAATTCTGCCACAACCGCCAAAACCTCCTCAACATTTAGATCTCAGAAGTCTATCGAATGTATCTAGTTTCTCTTACCGTTCACCAATGTGTAGAGAAATATAGTATTTGCATCACCTTCCTTCAACCACTTTTGTCGTGATCTTTGTTGCCATTCATACTCATGCTTTAGTCTCCCTCCTCTCAAGATCTTCTGAACCACCCCTTTGCTCACGAACTCCTCCCCCTCCAACTCCCACTCATCCTCCAATCAATCTAACTGCCCCAATTATTCATGTGCTTGCCCCTCCTTGCTTCACGCTTAGAACTTGTCGCCCTCTTGAACTCCAAAGGCATGTGCCGCAGTGTAATTACCTTTAGGACAAATCTAGCCATAGTAGAACCCTCCACCTCCAACTTCATACAGAAAGACCCTACCATATCACAGAATCCCACCTCCAGCAACGAACAACGCTCAAATCTAAAGTATGATAATGATCCCCTGACACTGTGCGAGTAAAAACATAATGGTGTGTGAACTGATATCAACCGAGGAAGGATAGCCACACTCGCCAAGCCAAACTCCGGAGCTTCCACAAAAGAAGAAAGCAGTTGATGCAAGAGCGAGACAATGAATTTCTCCATGCGTACTTGTTGTTAGCAGCATCCATGACCTCAAGAGCCAGCTCCTCCACCACGTCACCAAATATACCGAAATCGGGATCCTGCGTACCTCTCCCATCTGGTCTATCCTCCGCATATGTCATGACATTGAAATCCCCACCTATAAGCCAAGCTATCTCCTAGAATCTCGCTCTAATATGGCGTAACTCATCCCACAGCATCAAGTTTGCAGACGCTCTGCACTACCATACACCGATGTAACAATCAAGCAGGATTGATCGACCTTCCACCTCAAGGACACAAAAATCGAGTGAATCATAACACCTCATTAACCAGATCATACTTGTCTATGTTCCAAGCAACAACATTTCCCCTGAGAAACCATTCGCTAGCACAGTCTTGTACTCGTTAAGATGAGGACCTGATGTAGAGATCTATCTCATCGAGTCCCATGACTCAATTTTATTCTCCTACAAATAAACAATATCAATTTTCCATGTAGCCAACAAGGACCCAATCACCAACTGCTCCTCTGGTTGGCCCAGACCCCATACATTCGAGGACAAAAAGCTTTATTGGGAAACCAAGGGGGAGCCCTCGCCAACTGAACCCCCATCATTTGTGCAATCACCAACTCAAATAACGGTTCTTCTTCTTTGTCTTCAGCCCTCTCTACACCTACACCAAAAGGTCTCCTCTCGTCAAAAACATGGTCCTTCCCCACCTAGATCACATCGTTTTCCTATAAGACGATCATTCCTGCCCCTCCATCGTGTCGTCGAGAGAGTATCGACTCCTGATTATCACCTCCAGCCACCCCTCTTTCTAAGATTTCCAGCTCATACCCCCCTCTAGCAATCGCAGGTCCCAATTAAGCGCATGTGCCCTCTATTGTTTCTGCGAGAATGTCAACACCTCCTTCACCACCATCCGAATCGACCCACCATGACGTAACATACATGGGATCGAGCTCCTGCATGCAGAAACACCTCTCGGTTTCGCCCGACACAAAGAGCCCATCCTCCTTCCTTTGAGAGTTACCCCCTGCTTGAGCCCCTCCACAAACCTATCACCATCGACATGGTGCACGGCGATGAGAAACTTCCCTCCACATCCACTACCTTAAAAACCTGAGCTATCCCTATGCTCTAGGGAGGCGACAACTCCTAAAGTACCCAGAGCAACCATCATCAAAGAAAGAGATCCAAGTGAAGACCCCGAGTTATCCATCGACACCAGTTGTTGAAGGCCAATGCAACCATGCAAACCCAATGATGAAAAGCTACAGCAAGTTTTTGTACCTATCTGGATGATGGTTTAGTCATACAGAGAAGCAAGAAACAAGATGTGGTCACTTTCTCTAATGTAGAATTAGAATATAGGGCATTGGGGTCCACAGGATTAGATGCTCGCTTAGCCCTTGACACCCCAATTTCCTACATAAGATCAGTAATATATTTTCTTTGTGAAAGAATCAGGCAAGTAGCATTCCTAGCAACTTCAATTCCCATAAAGGAACAAAGATCCCCTAGATCATCTGTGACGAAGTGCTTTGCAAGATATCTTTTATTAATCAATACTGCCACGAGTGTCATCACATGTTAAGATGATATCATCCACACATACCAACATTGCAATAGTCCTAAAGAGTGATCCACATTGGATCGAGCAATCCTAGAGACAATATTGGAAAGTTTCTAGAACAAAGCTCTGGAACTTTGTTTGCAATCACATATCGCCTTGTGGAGCCTACACACCTTCTGATACTCTCCCTTGGTCTCAAATCAGGTTGTTACAGACTTCTTCAAGCAGGACACAATATGGGAGACCAGCATTACATCTAGCTCATGGAGTGGCCAAATATTTGTACTACTATAGAAATAAGAATTCGCATTGTTGGTAGACGAGCAACATGAGAAAAAATCTCTGTGTAAGTTGCTTCATATGTTTGAGTATAACCTTTAGCCACAAGTCGGGCTTTGTATCTTTCCACCATGCCAGTTGGAAGATGCTTAGTGGCAAACACCAATCAACTACCAACAACAGTGGCATTCTTTGGAGGATCAACCAATGTCCATGTGCCTCATGATAAAAGAGCATTCAATTCTTCGTGCGTGGCTACATTCCATTCAAGGACTAAAAGTGCATGATGATGATTAGAAGGAATGGTGACGGCCGAGAGTCATACAAAAAAGGTCATTTTGGAGATAATCTTCCTATCAAGACATGGATAGAGATATGGTGTAACGTGCATGCGTATTTCCCTTTCCGAAGAGCTATCGGTAAATCAGATTGACCCTAAGAATGTTGAATATCACCCTCAATACCATTTTCACTGGTAGAACCCACCCCCTACATATATTTTCCTATCCTCCCTAGCTCCTCCGCCCCAATCTCCTCTGCCACTCAGATTGGACCCTAAACTTCTTCATTTCCATCGCTTTCAGATCTGAGGAACTGAGATCTTGGTGGCTTTATGAAGGTGGGGTTTACTGATGGAATGACGATACCTGCTTTGACTACAAATCTACTGATGGAATGACGATACTTGATTTAACTACAGATTTTCCTATTAACTTTGCCATAAGATCCAGATCTGATCGAGAACGATTGCACACCCAGATTTTCGTCTACTTCCAGACGATTCCTTGATGTCAATAAAACAATTTCAGATTCCATTTGCAGTTGATCTGCCATACTCCTGCAATCCTCACCTCCTAAGAGGTCATCAAATAACAGTCGACAACAACTTCAGTCGAACAAGTGCACTAATAGAGATCCAGTTGCGATTGTACCAGAGCAGTAGCAAAGCCTCACCCTTCATCTTCTCCTCTCTAACTCCCTCTGCCTCTTCATCTTCTCCTCATATTTTGTACACCACATATCCAGTACGGATTAGAGCATTGAGTCATCTCTTCACTCCATAATGACTCATTCATTCACATCACCTGTGTTGGTATTTGTTAGAACATTTTTTTTTGAGAAGAAAGTTAAAACATAAATTTTTGATGAGTTAATTCGAGTTTCAAATTTCATCTGAAAATATGCAGGTTTGAGATCTAAGTTAGTTTGGTATTGGTACCGTGAAATAATCTTGAAAGGGGCAGGGATTTGTACTTGAATAGCCTTGATATGAAACAAATTTGATGGAGTTTGCTTGCCGATCAGATGCTTTGCTTGCAACCATTAGTTGAATTTTATTGTTTCTGTTGTGTTAATGATGGCGAGGAATATAGTAAAATCTCCTCCTGAATCTCGTCGGGAACACACAACCAAGGATGGAAGGTGGCTTCAGGCGAAGGCTGTCGATGTGGTGTCCTCGTGCAAGTCTACAAATGCTTGAAAGCTTCAAGAGCTCAGCCATGGGTTCTCGAGTGCCTGCGAATAGAGGATGCTTGAGTTGGGAGCTCGGCAAGATGTGAAGAACGAAAGTCGGTGGACGTCTCAAAAAATTGCAATGGAAAGTAGATGTAGCAGAGAAGCGTGAGGGAACTGAGAATGATGATGATGCTGGGTAGTATATGGGGATTGCAGTTCAAATCGGGGAGGAAGAACAATATTTGGGCAAGGAGAGGAGCAACAAAAAGATGGAAGACAAAAGAACAAGAAGAAGAAAAAAGAAGGTGGGAGGTGGAGGAGGTGAGTGGCGGCGGAGGAAGGGGCTGGAGGAAATGGAAAGCGGAGGAGGGGACCGGAGAAGGTGGGAGTGGATGAGGAGGGGGCCAGAGGAAGTGAAAAGCGGAGGAGGGGGCCAGAGAAGGTGGGAGAGAAGGAGGGGGTCATGGAGGAGGAAGAAGAGGAAAAGGAGAAAATAATGTTTTAGAAAAGACATCTAATAGCTATTCAATCTAATTCCCCTCTTGTGTCGCAAAAATTGACATCCATTTGGGACGCAGATGAATGTCAACTAACCCGAGGGCACAAGTGATAAAGCTGCAAGAAGGCATGGACACAACTGGTATTCCAAACAAGGAAAGGGTGTAACTGATATTGTATAAGTTAAGACAAGCACAAGTGACAAAAATCCTAGATGTTATTGTTGAGATAATTCCTATATTTAGATAATTCATGTTTTTATTTTGCTTTATCTTTTGTAATCTTCTATTTATCCTTTCTTTTTGTACTTTATCCATTGAATTTTTCTCCTATATAAGAGAATCCTTGGATCTTTTTTTATCTAAGTTTATCCCTTTTAACATGGTATCAGAGCTTCGTTTCTCTCCCTAAACCCACCCCCACCCCACCCGAATCCTCGCCTATGCGCATGCGCGTGTACCCCCACGCCTCTCGTCCCACGCATGGCCCCCAGGCCCCTCGCGCGTGGTGACCTGCACGATCCTCCGCCTCCTCCTATGTGAGCGAGGCATGCGTGCCCTGTGCACGATTCACTTATGCGCGCCTCTGGAGATCTACTGCCCTTCGCCTCGGGGCCCTTGCGGTGGTACGTGTGCGCGTGGAAGACGTGACCAAAAAGGAGCGGGGCTTACGTCCCTGCACGCCCTCGACGAGGTTTCGTGTTCCCGATAGAACCCTCCAGCAAAGGCACCACCACCAAGGTCGACCCATCGACGACGACTACCACCACGCCCTCATAGGCCAGCCCTCCAAGAACGGCGTAGACACCAGGGCCACCTACCAGCTCGACAGCGCCACTGTCAAGGTCCTCAACGAGACCTGGAGCGGTGGCAAGAGGGGCTTCATCGAGGGTTTGCATTTCACGCTCGTCCCCACTCGCCCCATCTTGTTACGCTACAGTCGTAGGGGTCTAAGCGGTGGATTTGTTGAGGTGAACAAGCACCTTCTACATGATCTAACAGAGTTGGTCACTCTCCTTTCGTCGATTTCTTCCGCGTTCTTCTGTGCCTTGCACTCCAATCTTTTCGAGGATTTCCAGTGATTTGATTTGTGGGTCTGTGGTGAGCCCTACACATCCAAGCATCCAGTTTTTCGTTCCATCCACAGATAAATTCCTTTATATCAGTTCTGCTTTTGACCATTTTACAATATGCCAGATAACAAGGGTGATATCTTCTCGTCCGGAGCCTTCAAGAGCCCGACTCCCATCGTTAAGATGGATGGGACCAACTATGAGTTGTGGTCCATGCAGTTCCTCACCCTCATGCAGTGCAATAATAAGGAGCATATCCTGACAGATCCAGAGCCAACGGACAAAACTGGTGCAAATGCTTCTTGGAAACAAGATGATGCGTACGCGCGTGTTTGGCTTTGCGGGACTCTTACGACAGAAATAGCAAATGATATTCTGAATCAGCCCACTGCCAAGGCAATGTGGGATACTTTGGCAGCCACTTATGCACAAGCAAAGAATGAGGCCAAAATCCTTCAACTGCAGTTTGATATCTACAACTCCAAGTAGAATGATCGCCCTCTGCATGTCTATTACTCTTCGTTGCGTGGCATGTTTGAAAAACTTCATAGCTGCATGCCTATTACGACGTCTGCTGAACAACAGAAGACATATAGGAACTCCACGATGGTTGGAGTTTTCATGGCCGGACTTGATGCAGAATATGAGGCTGCATGTTACCCATCTTCTTACTGGAGCAACCATTCCTCCTATAGAGGAGGCCTATAGTCGTCTGAGCCGACTCAACATCCCTTCGACGACTATAGCAATGGCAGCCTCTCGTGGTCGAGGTGGGGCAATCCAGTTCAGAGGACGCACACCTCGAGGAAGAGGCGGTGAACGCCAACGTGGTCCCTGCACCTATTGCCGCAAGCCTGGACATGCAGAGGATACATGCTATCAGAAGCATGGCTATCCTGTTTCTGGTCGAGCAGCAGAGCAGATCGTGTCTCCCCAGACCGATCCTCGCCTGGATGATATTGTCTCTCGCATTCGAGAGATCATGACTCCGAGTACTGACACCACTACAGATACTGCTACAGCAGCCAGAGCCTCTTCGAGCTCCTCAAGTATCACCCATGCCTTTATTGGTAGTACGAATACAGATATGACAGAATGGATTGTGGACTCTGATGCATCTCATCACTTATGTGGAAACAGAGCGCAACTAAAGTCTTACAGGGCTATACCATCTGGCAGATGGGTAGCCATTGCTAATGGCGAGCACTTACCTGTTACAAGACAGGGGGAGGTGCAGTTGACACCATCCATACGTCTAAAGAATGTTTTATATGCTCCTGCCTTTCAGATGAATTTACTGTCTATTAGTCAGATCACTAAAGATCTGCATTGTCGTACCTTCTTTGATCCTTCATCTCTTGTGTTTCAGGACATACTCACGGGCAGGATGATTGGAAGTGGCCATGAGCAGCGGGAACTTTACAGACTGGTCCAACCTCCTCATGCTAATGTTTCTATTATACCTACTGGACTGGTCTCTCCTTATTTGTGGCACCTTAGGTTTGGACATCTTCCTCTGCAAAAGTTATGTCATGTTCTCCCTCAGATTTCTACGAGATCCTCTTTTCAGCGTGAAGCATGTCAGCTTGGGAAGCATCATCGTTCATCTTTTCAATCCCGTCAGAGTCGGAGCAGTTCTCAGCTATTTGAGCTCCTTCATTTAGACATTTGGGGTCCTACTCGTGTCCCTGATCTCCAAGGACACCGTTTTTATCTTGTAGTGGTCGATGATTTCTCTAGACTTTCCTGGGTCTTCTTATTGAAAAACAAGTCTGAGGCTGGATCCACTATCAAGTATTTTATTAATGAAATAAAGAATATTTTTTCTGCCAATATCAAGTATATCCGTTCTAACAATGCTTTGGAATTTTGCACCTTACATCTTTCTGAATTCCTTAGATCCCATGGCATTGTTCACCAGACCTCATGTGTCTATACTCCCCAGCAGAACGGTGTTGCCGAGCGCAAACACCGACACTTACTTGATGTAACCAGGACATTGTTGATACAGAGCCGTGCTCCTCATTCTTACTGGGGTGATGCTGTTATTACTGCATGTTATCTGGTAAACCGAATGCCCTCGTCCGTGTTAGGAGAAAAGATTCCTTACTCGATTGCGTTTCTCGAGAAGGATCTCTTCTCTCTTACACCTCGTGTATATGGATCTGTTACCTTTGTTCATGATGTCTCTCCATCTCTCCTAGAGCCATCAAGTGTGTGTTTGTCGGCTATTCTCGTACCCAAAAGGGGTATCGCTGCTTTAATCCATTAAGTCAGAAATATTTTGTTAGTGCTGATGTTACTTTCTTTGAGTCGGTCATGTATTTTTCTCCTACAGGTGACAGAATTAATCCATCTGACTCTGATGATGACATTTACATGCCACCACCTCCTGCTATTGATACTTCACCTTCACCTACTTCACCTCCTCCACCACCTCCACCACCTTCTCCACCACCTCCACTGGTTTAGTTGTTGCCTCGTGATATTCCTCGCAAATCTCGCTTTATTCTCCCTGCTCACAAGCCTCAGGTATGTAATGAACATATTATTACTGATGGCACTACTGAATTAACTGTACAACAGGAGGAGCAGATATCCTCCCAAGAAAGGAATATATAGGCCCATGACCTGGCTGATGATCTAGATGTACCAATTGCTCTGCGAAACAGAAACGAGTATGTGCTACTTACCCTCTCGCAGCCTAGTTTTCTTTGAATAGGCTATCAGAGAATTTCAGAAGATTTACGCTAGCATTATCAGCCGTGCCGATACTGCAAACATATCAGGAGGCTCTCAAAGATAGTCAGTGGAGGTTAGCCATGGAGGAGGAGATGGCTGCGCTACAGTCACGTGGTACGTGGAGTCTTGTTTCTGCTCCTATTGATGCATCAGTTGTGGGATGCAAATGGGTGTTTACTGTGAAACACCGTGTAGATGGGAGTGTGGATCATTATAAGGTGAGACTTGTGGCACGAGGGTTTACCCAGACATATGGGGTAGACTATCACGATACTTTCTCCCCTGTTGCCAGACATTCTACTCTTCGTATTCTCCTTGCTATTGTTGTAACATGAGATTGGCCTGCCTCTTTATCAGCTTGATGTGAAAAATGAATTTCTCTATGGTGACTTACAGGAGGAGGTCTACATGCAGAAGCCACCTGGGTTCCCTGCTGAGGGGGAGTGTCATAAGGTGTGCAGATTACATAAGGCTATTTATGGCCTCAAGCAGAGTCCAAGAGCATAGTTCCAGAAGCTCTCGGACTTAATAGAGCAGCGGGGGTTTGTGAGATCGACTACAGATCACTCCTTGTTTATACAGAAGACCCAGAGAGGTATTACAGTCATTCTTGTTTATGTTGATGATATTATTTTTTTTGACACTCAAAAGAGGGGGAGACACTCAAAGGTGTTCGCCCCATATTATTAAGAGGAAAGAAAATACTTACAGAGGGAGATAAAAACAAATAGTAAAGGTAGATGATATCAAAAAGGATATCATCCGCCTCCCAAAAGACGCTACACGGATGACCAATCAATACAAAAGCGATTCGCAGCGATACAAATATTTTCCTTATAAAATCTCTGCCCAGCAAAAAGCGATTTGTTTCTTCCCAGCCAAATACTCCAGATACGTGCAAAGGGGATAAGTCTTTCCTCCCTCGGATGACTAGCAGCGAGAGATAAGCTATCCCAGAAAGCCACAATCGTGGAACGATTAACCCATCCCACGTCATCCCAAATGGTCCGCACGAGGTCGCAATGAAGGAAAAGATGGCTGGGCGTCTCAACAGCGGAACCGCACAGACCACACAAGGCTGAGAAATTCGGGAAAATCGAGGCACAACGATCGCGAGTAAGCAATCTTCCACGTCTAAGAATCCACAGAAAAATGCCAATCCTTTCCGGCAGTTTGAGACCCCAAATGAGCCTGCAGTGACTTAGAAAAGACGCATCTGAAGACACGGCGTTGGGCAGAATAGAAAAATATGCCTTCCGAGAACTGAAGGTCCCTTCCTTCCATTCGAAGTGATCACGGCCCCTTGATGGAGAAGGAGCTTCCACAAGGAGAGCCATCATGGCCGAGAAGTCAAGCAACCGCTGATCAGAAAGATTGTCCACCAGAATAGGGCACCAGGCGCCATTGTTCCAACACGAAGCCGCCGATGCAAGTTTGTCCCCGGCCAGCGCAAAAAGACGCGGAAAGAGGTTCATGAGTATACCATTACCAGACCAATCCACCGACCAGAATCGGAAAGAGTTACCATCGCCGAGAGCTGGCCTAAACAGGGATCGGTTACAGTTGAAGACAGCGAAGACTTCGCGCCAAAAGGAGGGAAAATTCCATGGGAATTCCCGCCAAAAACGGAATCAAAGGCATTCCCAGCCGCCACGCGAAGGCATTGCACCAGGAAACTCTCATCCCGACCTAAAAGCCTCATCGCCCATTTGAGAAGCAAAGCATCCCGCACCACCTCCAACCGCCGAACTCCCAGGCCCCCGTCGCATTTTGGACGCGAAATGTCATCCCACCCCACCAAATGAATCCCTCTTCCATCATTTCCATTTTTACCCCATAGAAAGCCCCTCATACATTTCTCTAAGCGCAGTCGGATCCCCTTAGGCAAGCCGCGTGCCGATAAGAAGTAGATGGGAATAGCCGAGAGGACAGATTTAAGAAGAACCAAACGCCCACCTTTGGAGAGCAGCGACGCATGCCATCCTGCCAACCTGGACTCCACCTTCTCCACCACCCTCTGATAATCACGTAAGCGCGCACGGCCCACCGAGAGCGGTAATCCCAGATACTCCAGCGGCAGATCCCCGAGGGAAGCCCCCAAGATAATCACGTAAGCGCGCACGGCCCACCGAGAGCGGTAATCCCAGATACTCCAGTGGCAGATCCCCGAGGGAAGCCCCCAAGATAGAAGAGCAATCCTCTGCCTCCAATGGAGACAAAGCAAAAGGCACAATCTTCGATTTGGCCCCATTGATGCGGAGCCCCGATAGCTCGCAAAAAAGTTGAATCGTAGTGGCCATCCCCAATGCCTGAGACCGATCCCCCTCTATAAAGCAAAGGGTGTCATCTGCAAATTGAAGGAGTGGAATATGAAAATCACCCAAAGAGCACCCGCGAGTAAGCTCAGCATTGGCCACACCCTGGATCATACGTAGCAGCACGTCAGCCGCCAGAACGAACAGAAGAGGGGCAAGGGGGCAGCCCTGACGAACCCCCCTGCGAGGCTGGAAAAGGCCCCGAGCCGGCCGGCCGTTAAGAGATAAGGAGAAGGAGACGGTAGTAACACATCGTCTAACCCATGAAATCCACAGCGGGGGGAAGCCCCGAGACTTCAAAACCGACCATAAGAAACGCCAGTCCAAGGAATCATAGGCCTTTGCAAAATCAATTTTCCATAGAATCCCCTTCGTACCAGTTCTGTGCCTTCCATCAATAATCGCGGAGGCAAGCGCGAAGCAATCCGAGATTTGCCTCACTTGCACAAAAGCGGCCTGGGCGGGAGAAATGAGAGAGCCAAGAAGTGGAGCAAGCCGCCTAGCCAAAGCCTTAGCAATGATTAAATATATGCCATTGGAGATAGCAATTGGGCGAAAGTCCTCAATACGGCTAGCCCCGTGGGACTTCGGAATGAGGATCATGCTGGCTCGATTAATCCTGTTGAAGCCCCGGTTTCCCTCGCAAAACTCGAGAGCCACATCCAATACATCATTGGCGATAACATCCCAGAAGTCCCTATAAAAGGAGATGGGGAACCCATCGGGACCAGGGGAGGCGTCAACGTTAAGGTCCCAAACCGCCCCCTTAAGCTCATCAAGCGAGAAAGGTCGAGTTAATAAAGTCGCATCCGAGATGGCAAGCAAGGGGATCCCTCTGGCCGTCCAGCGCCAGGAGGAAGAAGGCCGGCGATCGAAGAAATTTTTGAAGTGGTTAACCAAAGCCGAGCCCAACTCGCGATCGCCCTGAATAGAAACGCCCCCAATTTCAAGGGAGGAAATACAATTAGCACGCTTACGCGTACTGGCGACCCGATGGAAAAATGCAGTATTAGCGTCCCCATCCTTGATCCAACGAATCCGAGAATGCTGCCTCCACTCAATGGCCCTCTTCCTGTCATCCTCCGAGACAAGTTGCATAGCTGAAGAACGTTCAGTTAATTCCTCTGGGGAGAGCTCCCTATCGTTCTCAATACGATCCAAGCGAAGAATAATCGCTTCAGCCTCATTGCGAGTAGAGAATCTAGCCTGCCGAGTGTTAAATTTAAAGGAGGCGAGAACACGCCGAAGGGACGAGAGCTTAAGATCAAAGCTGTAACATCCATATTCAAACAAACCCGAACTCGTCCGATTTTGGGTCTAATGAACCTAAAAACGTTGTTGGTCAATGCCAAACAACCTAAAACGGTCAATTTATTATGAATCAAAAGTCGTTCGGGCGAAATCGACCGAAAAACGGTCGCATCGTAGAGCGCGCCGTGAAAAGCCGCGACGCAAATTCGGAAGCTGCGGAATAAACCGAGACCATCATTAGATCCGATTCGACGAAACAAGACCAACGGAATCAACCGTTCGTCAATCGGGGGTCGTTTGATATTTTTAAATCGTAAAATTTAATCTTAAACAAAAACTGTATCCGAAAATTTCGGGTAGTCAAAACTCGACCGAAAGTATATCAATATTATACTCATATTGACCGTCGTTCAGAGACGATCACAACGAGATATTGCATGTTGAAATCAAAAACTCGAGGTGCGTATACGGACAATTTTAACATCCTAAAATAAAAACAAAGATAAAAATAAATTAAAAAAAAATTGTTTTTCTCAGACTGTGCACTGTCACTGTGCACAAGTCCAGCCGTTGGGTTTTCTTTTCCCGGCTGTCCACTTGGCTCTTTTCTCATACACTTGTCAACCATTTGAAGCCCACTCTCCCATATAAATATCAACCAAAAGCCCTTAATTCTTTCTCTACTTTCAGCCGGCAGATCCCTCTCTTCCCCCATCTCCTTATCCCCGACGAAGCCACTCCTCTTCTTCGTAATTCCCATTTCCAACATAGACCTTTTCTCCATCAGGAGGAAAACAAAACCCACCGTTCTGTTTTTTTTCTCTTGGAACTGCAACCAGATTTGATGCTCCTGCTGCTGCATGCTGCAGCCGATTGAAGCTGCTCCCCACCTCCCTCAAGCCCGATGGCTGCTGCTTCATGAAAGATAGTCGTCGTTGCAAATTAGATCAATTGTTGCCTAATTTCCACTCGCTGTCAACCACTTCAATGGAGCTGCTACTTCAAATTTCCTGCTTTGCATGCAACATCAAGATCTGATTCTACCATTTTTTTTATCAATAGGTACATTCCTCAGCCCTCCTCCTTGCTGCCATGCATGCTCATTTCATTGGATTATATGTACAATCCTTCCCCATCCTTGCTGCCATGCATGTACAAATATTCTCCTCTTCCTACCATCATGTAATCTAAGATCCAAAAGTATGATCTTCTTCACTATTAATACTTTCTCTGAGAAATGTTGTTATCTTGATCTAAATTCCTAAATCTCCTATTTTAAATCTGAGTTTTCTCAAAGATGACCTGTTCCAGAATGTAATCAAGTAATTATTGCTTTGTAAGTTGAAATGCTTAGTTTCATGACTACCGTTTATATCATATGTACATTCCCACCTATCTCTTGCTGTCATGCGTGTAGTTATGCATCTTTTGATCTCAAATCTCTATCATAATTGGATTCACTGTGCTCACAATTATGAAGTTTCAGCTTAATTCGATTAGGGTTCTTTTATTCCTTAACTTAAATTGTGTTAATCCTGGAAAAACTGTCGGTATTGTCGGGTATGCAGCAATCTAATAAACTGTTATTTATAGTAATAACATTGTAATTGTTCTATTGAAACCGAATCCCCAATTTTTGATATATTGAGTTTGATCAGTGGAAATTTCATCATATTTTAATTACAGATTTCATCAGTAAGTTAATTTACATTTGAAATCATGGGTAGAAACTGTTATCTTATTTAACTGTTGCCAAAGAATGTATTGTTCTTCTTAATTATCTTTATCCTTTATAGATTTCAATTAGTATATACATATACATACAAAATTATTCCAGAAACATGTACATAATTAAAATGGTAATTTGGGCTGGTTGATACTCTGCTTTTGAAGTTAATCTTGCCAAAATTTTTAGTTACTGATTATGTTCTAATTGCATCAGACAAAAATATGTGTGTAAATTCTATATCCATAAGACATAAATGATGGTGTATTAGGCAAGTACACTGACAAATCCAAATGAATTGGACTGCTTAAATTAACAGAACATCCTAAATATCAACCGTAGTTACTAGTAAGTGTAATTAACTCAACTGTTTGATGCAAATGTCAAGAGAGGATTGCCTTAATAATTTTTTTTAAAAAAAAAGGGGAGGGGAAAGGAACCACATGTATCTCGGGTGGTAAATGAAAATGGGTCTTTCTAGTATAATGCTACTATTATGCAGTAAAGTAGACAGTAAAAATCCATGATCAATGTGAAGGGAATTGGTGATATAAATATGCAACCTTTCCTGGCTATTAAGTAATAAAGCCAACAATAGTAATCCAGGAACCATGTGAAAGGAGTTGGTGATATGAACTCATATTATTCATCTTTCCAATCTACAAGGGAACAATATTAGCCAAGTTTCAGAGCTAGATACATTTCAGAGAGGCAATGTTCACAAGAAACCAAAGGTCAAATCAATAAATAGACTAAATCACTAGGAACCGAGACTTTTGGTGTATTATCAAGATCAAGGAACATAGGTAATAGTGCATTTTTGGTGAAATCTATGAGATACTTGGGTGTGGTGAATCAATGATGACTAATAATTATTGTGCCGGTCATGTGATCTTTACACCTGACCGTGCGAGGGCGCGGTGACCCTCAACTGGGCGGAGGAAAGGAAGCTCAGTTTGGGCAGCGGCCGCCAAGTGCGCGGGTCTAGGATCCCAGTCCCTTTTCGGTTTTAACGCGAGCTCGCAGTGTTTTTACGCCTCGTTGGGATCCAGACTTTAGACCAGTTCCGCTGACCCTGTTTTAGGATGCCCAGGCGGGGGATCCTGGTTTTTCAGCTTTACGTACGAGCTCGGTTGCCCGTACTAGTCGGGTTGTTTTTCTAGAGTGACTTTTCTAGGGAGTCTCTCTCACCCGTCTCAGTGGCGTAGTTGGAGAATAGACCTATCCCTCTATTGGACCGCGCTTCCAATTAGAGGGCGAGACGGAAGAGCCATTTGCAGGCTTCTTCACCGCTTGAGTTACTTCGCCAACAGACATGGCGATTCTACATCTAGATCATCCATATCTGCATCTACACCATCTGGAGTTGTATCTGAAACATTGGAATTAAGAGTTGAGAAGTTACGATCAACAGTTAGGGTTAGTAGGAAATGACCATTCTCTCTACCCAATGATTTAAATAAATTAATAGATCTTTCCAATCATAACTTTTTCATTATCACTCAACAACGTGATCTCTGAATAGATATGTGCTTACACTTAGATACTCATGAATACTCAAGTACTATAAAATATGTCACATGTGGGAAATGCTGGGGTATGGGACAAACATTTGAGATACTTACAAGTAGCCTGAAAAACCTTTTTCATTGCAAAGTAGAAATAAAGTTTAATTTGAGTTGTTCTCGCCTCTCTACTTGCTTTCTTTTGTAAATAATAAATGCATGTTATTTTATATAAGTTTTTGGGAGGTACCAGCAACCGCTGACGCCTTTTCTTTCCTAACATGTTTGGCAGGCAAACAGCCTGCAGCTCAGTAGCTATACATGCTTCCTGGAGACAGAGTTTATACCCGACGGTATGAATTACTTTGTCTCAGTTTTTGTCCAGATAATGATGTAAATGTTATCTCTTTTGTATCACATTTTGGGATATATGTTGTAACATGGAAGATGCTTGTGCATGTTGTAAATGGAAATGAATATTAATGAAAAGAATTTTGGTGCCATATTGTCTCTTTTACTTGTGGTCATGTATTGAGAATGAATGTCATAGTCGCTAAAAAAAAAATTTCCCTGTATTTTTGCAACTTGTGCGATCAAATTGTGAATGAAATATTGCGAATTGCGCGTAAACGGGTACCCGGATCCTGAGGGGTTCACAGTTTGGTATCAGAGCAGTGGTACCCCGATACGCACATTCGCGATATTACAATTCCGATCGCATTAAGTTCTCGAATAGCGACAGTCTACCGACTAGTCGTAAGTTCGAAAAGGGAAATATGACATTCATATTCAATAACCACAGATGTCACCAATTTCATTAATTTTCATCTTATATCCCAAGAAGAGAAAAGCATTTATGATAAATATCTGTCTAGGGCATCCTTATGACTAATTATGGTTCTCATGCAGAGCCATGGCATCTCGACCAGGTCAGGATACTTCTGATCAGCTGGCACGCATACTGAGCGCACTTACAGATCTTCAGCAGCAGCAGGCTGCTATGAGAGGCCAGCAGGAGCAGATATTGGCCCAGCAGACTGAGATTGCCGATAGGCAGACATACATGGAGATGAGGTTTGAGGACCTGTCAGATTTCACGTACTATCCATCCCAGGATGGGATACGACAGGACCAGCACCAGTCCGTTGAGGTGGAGCAGCCTCATCCTGACGATCCACTAGAGGACATTCCACAGCATGGAGCTGAGGAGGATGCAGACTTAGACAGGGAGCAGGACCCTGCTGACTTTGCTGACGAGGATGCACACGAGTATGCAGCCATTCACAGGCACCAGTCAGTCTTCACTTCTTATCAGCGGGCCAACATACCCTTGTTCGAGGGCACAGGTCCACCAGATGACGTTGAGCAGTGGCTGAAGAGAGTAATGAAGGTGCTCAGGGCAATCCATGCGCCACGAAACACGTGGCTATCTTTCATAGAGTATTCACTGATAGACTTCGCCGAGCGATGGTGGGAGGCCGTAGTGTCCGAGTTAGGCCGAGAGCCTACTTGGAACGATTTTGCGACGAGGTTCAGAGCCCACTTCTTTTCTGCGAAGTGGAAGGAGTCCCAGCGTCGACTGTTTGCAGAGCTTCGTCAGGGACAGATGACAGCCAGGGATTACTTTATCAGATATACAGAGTTGTCACGACACACACGAGCAGTTGGCGCATTTCCAGAAGAGAATCTGGAAAAGTTCATTGGTGGCATGCGAGAGGAAGTACAGGAGAAGCTGGCTGGACTACACATCACTTCTATCTCCGAGGCTACCAATGCTGCGGAGAAGTTCGAGGACATCAGAGGGAGACGTTACGGGAGCTCGTCTGGAGCACCGCCTAGACCGCGGCGATATTTTGGGCCGATACGTCGACCATTTCAGCAGCAGAGGTCAGCCAGACGGTTCCGACCTACAGGTTCGACATTCTCTGGCAGTGCTCGCTCTTCTCCATCGACTACTCTAGGAGGAGTACTTGCCGGACGAGGTACAGAGTCCACTCGACCATCTGGGTCGCAGCGAGCAGGTAGACCACCTGCAGGACCAGCTCGGAGCACGGACACAGCTACTCCCTCTACTCGACCAGTCCGGTGTTACCGATGTCACGAGTGGGGACATTACCGAGCACAGTGCCCACAGGCTTCTGGCGAGCCTCAGCCACAGCCTTCGCAGCCACAGCCTCAGACACAGTGTTCAGGGAGTTTCCGTGGCAGGAACTCCAACTTTAGGCGACAGCAGCCGAGACAGATGCAGAGTGTGGCGGGATCTAGTGCTGCATCAGCCAGGCAGGGGCAGTTACATGCCGTTACTGAGGAGCAGGCACGTTCAGCCGCTACTGTAGTGAAAGGTATGGTCTCAGTCTTGGGCCGACCTTTCCATGTTTTATTTGATTCCGGCGCGACACACTCTTTCCTTGCTTCGAGGTTGCTTGTTTCTTTAGATAGAGTTGCAGAGACGCTATCGTCTCCATATCACATCCGAGGGCCAGGTGGCCAGTTATTTGTCATATCTCTGATAGTCAGGCACTTGCCCGTACTGATTGGCGGTTACGAGATGATCGCAGACTGTCTACTCCTACAGCTTGATGAGTTCGACTTGATTTTAGGCATGGATTGGCTATCCACTCATCATGCACTTGTTGATTGCTTTAGGAAGACGGTTGTCTTCAGGATTCCAGATCTACCCGAGTTCACTTTTGAGGGTACTACACATGACTCCACTATGGAGTACATTTCAGTATTGCGAGCCCAACGACTTGTTGATCAGGGTTGCGATTCATATCTTGCTTTTGTTCGGGAGGTGTCTGATCAGGAGCCGATGATACAGGACATCCGAGTAGTCTCAGAATACCCTGACGTATTTCCTGATGAGCTACCAGGGCTACCTCCTGAGAGGGAGATCGAGTTCGAGATCACATTGTTGCCAGATACGCAACCGATCTCTATGGCACCATATCGCATGGCACCAGCCGAGTTGAGGGAGCTGAAGGTGCAGTTGCAGGAGTTGCTTGACCTGGGATTCGTGAGGTCGAGCACTTCACCTTGGGGTGCTCCAGTTCTATTCGTCAAGAAGAAGGATGGATCCATGAGGTTATGCATCGATTACAGGCAGCTGAACAAGAGAACGGTGAAAAACCGTTATCCCTTGCCGCGCATTGATGATTTGTTCGACCAACTCCAGGGATCTTCGGTTTTCTCGAAGATCGATCTTCGCTCAGGCTACCCATCAGCTGAGGATTCGCGAGTCGGACATTCCGAAGACAGCCTTCAGGACTCGATATGGACACTATGAGTTTGTGGTAATGTCGTTTGGACTCACCAATGCACCTGCGGCTTTCATGGATATGATGAACCGTATCTTCCGTCCATACTTGGACAAGTTTGTAGTGGTGTTCATCGATGATGTGCTCATCTATTCACGGAATGAAGGGGATCATGCTAATAATCTGCGGATCGTCTTAGATACATTACGAGAGCACAAGCTATATGCCAAGTTGAGCAAGTGTGAGTTCTGGTTATCCCAGGTCTCGTTTCTCGGGCATATCATTTCTGGGGCAGGTATCGCGGTTGATCCTGCGAAGATAGATGCAGTTATGTCTTGGGAGCAGCCCAAGACTGTCACTCAGATTCGGAGCTTCCTCGGATTAGCGGGCTATTACAGACGCTTTGTCAGCGGATTTTCACGCATCATCCGTCCATTGACACGATTGACGCAGAAGGGAGTTCCATTCATTTGGGACGATTCATGTGAGCAGGCCTTCCGGACACTGAAGGAGAGGTTGACTACAACGCCTATTCTCGCTCTTCCTTCAGGCACTCAGGACTATGCAGTTTACACAGATGCATCTGGAGAAGGTCTAGGAGCAGTGTTGATGCAGAGAGGACAGGTGATTGCTTACGCATCACGACAGTTGAGACCGCACGAGCGGAACTACCCCACACATGACTTGGAGTTGGCGGCAGTTGTCTTCGCCTTGAAGATCTGGCGTCACTATCTATATGGGGTGAATTTCGAGATTTTCACAGACCACAAAAGTCTGAAGTACATCTTTGATCAGAAGGAGCTGAACATGAGGCAGCGCAGATGGCTCGAGCTGTTGAAGGATTATGATTGCACGATCTCTTACCATCCCGGTAAGGGAAACGTGGTGGCTGATGCACTTAGCAGGAGAGCGCATGCTGAGGGTACGGCGAACTGGCTATACACGTGGGATACACTTGCAGCTTTGAGTGATTGGCATCCTCAGGAGAGCGCATCCATTTCTACCGCCGTGCCTCCACGATACAGCAGCCTTTGGGATCGTATTGTAGAAGGCCAGAAGACCGATCCTTGGATCCGAGATAGATACATGCGCGCCGTCAAGGACGAATTTGACGACTTTGTTGTGATGGAGTCTATTTTATGGAAGGCAGGACGGGTTGTTGTACCCAATGACGAGCACCTCCGCAGAGACATACTTGATGAGGCACACAGTTCACGGTTATCTATCCATCCAGGCAGTACGAAGATGTACCGTGATCTGCGTCGACATTTCTGGTGGGATGGGATGAAGCGCGATGTGGCGCTACATGTTAGCAGATGCATGACCTGTCAGATGGTCAAGGCTGAGCACAGGAGACCACCAGGATTACTGCAGTCTCTCCCCATTCCCGAGTGGAAGTGGGAGAGCATTTCTATGGATTTTGTCACGGGATTACCGAAGACACCAGGTGGCCATGATTCTATATGGGTCGTCGTTGATAGGTTGACCAAGTCAGCCCATTCCATACCTGTCAACACGACTTATACTCCATCTAGGTTGGCTAAGCTCTATGTGCAGAACATTATCAGGCTGCATGGTATACCACGAGAGGTGGTGTCTGACAGGGATTCGAGATTTACATCTCACTATTGGCAGCAGTTCATGTCAGCACTACAGACAGAGCTGAAGATGAGTTCTGCTTATCATCCGCAGACAGACGGGCAGAGTGAGCGCACCATTCAGACAGTTGAGGATCTACTTCGCGCATGCACTTTGGAGTGGAAAGGGTCCTGGAAGGACCATTTGCCTTTGGTGGAATTAACGTACAACAACAGCTATCACTCCAGTATTGGCATGGCACCATTCGAGGCCCTATACGGGCGAAGATGCCTCACACCTCTCAGTTGGCGTGAGGTAGGTGATCATGCTTTATATTCCGTGGATCTCTTGGAGGAGACTGCGAGAGCTGTTGATCTTGTGAGGCGGAGGCTTCTGACGGCACAGAGCCGCCAGAAGAGCTATGCGGATCGTCGGAGGAGAGACTTAGAGTTCCAGGTAATCTAATTATTTCTTCTTCTTCTATGACATATATATATATACGTCCAGATTAATCTCATATTAATGACACTCCTATCGATTATAGGTTGGAGATTGGGTATTTTTGCGAGTATCTCCCATGAAGGGAGTGCAGAGATTCGGTATTCGTGGCAAGTTGGCGCCGCGATATGTTGGACCTTTTGAGATTCTGGCTAGAGTGGGGAAAGTGGCATACCGAGTAGCCCTTCCTCCACATCTTTCAGCTATTCATGATGTTTTCCACATATCCAATCTGAGGAAGTACGTCCATGACCCTCGTCATATCATCAGTTACGAGAATCTCGATGTAGAGCCGGATCTGACCTATGAGGAGAAGCCTGTCCAGATACTTGACCGTGCCGTGAAGAAGCTTCGCAGCAAAGAGATTTCATTGGTCAAGGTTTTGTGGCACCAACACGGCGTCAAGGAAGCGACATGGGAGACTGAAGCCGACATGCGGGCACGATACCCGCAGCTATTCTGATGTAATCAACAAAACAAGCTTTTGTAATTAGATACATTATAAATATATGGCTTGTTTTCTCTTTGAGGTTTTTATGGGTTCAAAACCCTTTGAGGTTTTTATGGACATATGAAATTCCAACCAGACACCTAATAGCCTCAACTCGAGTCTCAAGGACGAGACTCCCTTTGAGGTTTTTATAATTGTAACATCCATATTCAAACAAACCCGAACTCGTCCGATTTTGGGTCTAATGAACCTAAAAACGTTGTTGGTCAATGCCAAACAACCTAAAACGGTCAATTTATTATGAATCAAAAGTCGTTCGGGCGAAATCGACCGAAAAACGGTCGCATCGTAGAGCGCGCCGTGAAAAGCCGCGACGCAAATTCGGAAGCCGCGGAATAAACCGAGACCATCATTAGATCCGATTCGACGAAACAAGACCAACGGAATCAACCGTTCGTCAATCGGGGGTCGTTTGATATTTTTAAATCGTAAAATTTAATCTTAAACAAAAACTGTATCCGAAAATTTCGGGTAGTCAAAACTCGACCGAAAGTATATCAATATTATACTCATATTGACCGTCGTTCAGAGACGATCACAACGAGATATTGCACGTTGAAATCAAAAACTCGAGGTGCATATACGGACAATTTTAACATCCTAAAATAAAAACAAAGATAAAAATAAATTAAAAAAAATTGTTTTTCTCAGACTGTGCACTGTCACTGTGCACAAGTCCAGCCGTTGGGTTTTCTTTTCCTGGCTGTCCACTTGGCTCTTTTCTCATACACTTGTCAACCATTTGAAGCCCACTCTCCCATATAAATATCAACCAAAAGCCCTTAATTCTTTCTCTACTTTCAGCCGGCAGATCCCTCTCTTCCCCCATCTCCTTATCCCCGACGAAGCCACTCCTCTTCTTCGTAATTCCCATTTCCAACATAGACCTTTTCTCCATCAGGAGGAAAACAAAACCCACCGTTCTGTTTTTTTTCTCTTGGAACTGCAACCAGATTTGATGCTCCTGCTGCTGCATGCTGCAGCCGATTGAAGCTGCTCCCCACCTCCCTCAAGCCCGATGGCTGCTGCTTCATGAAAGATAGCTGTCGTTGCAAATTAGATCAATTGTTGCCTAATTTCCACTCGCTGTCAACCACTTCAATGGAGCTGCTACTTCAAATTTCCTGCTTTGCATGCAACATCAAGATCTGATTCTACCATTTTTTTTATCAATAGGTACATTCCTCAGCCCTCCTCCTTGCTGCCATGCATGCTCATTTCATTGGATTATATGTACAATCCTTCCCCATCCTTGCTGCCATGCATGTACAAATATTCTCCTCTTCCTACCATCATGTAATCTAAGATCCAAAAGTATAATCTTCTTCACTATTAATACTTTCTCTGAGAAATGTTGTTATCTTGATCTAAATTCCTAAATCTCCTATTTTAAATCTGAGTTTTCTCAAAGATGACCTGTTCCAGAATGTAATCAAGTAATTATTGCTTTGTAAGTTGAAATGCTTAGTTTCATGACTACCGTTTATATCATATGTACATTCCCACCTATCTCTTGCTGTCATGCGTGTAGTTATGCATCTTTTGATCTCAAATCTCTATCATAATTGAATTCGATTAGGGTTCTTTTATTCCTTAACTTAAATTGTGTTAATCCTGGAAAAACTGTCGGTATTGTCGGGTATGCAGCAATCTAATAAACTGTTATTTATAGTAATAACATTGTAATTGTTCTATTGAAACCGAATCCCCAATTTTTGATATATTGAGTTTGATCAGTAATGTGTTATATTTCTTAGTAATTGGGTAAAACATCAGTGGAAATTTCATCATATTTTAATTACAGATTTCATCAGTAAGTTAATTTACATTTGAAATCATGGGTAGAAACTGTTATCTTATTTAACTGTTGCCAAAGAATGTATTGTTCTTCTTAATTATCTTTATCCTTTATAGATTTCAATTAGTATATACATATACATACAAAATTATTCCAGAAACATGTACATAATTAAAATGGTAATTTGGGCTGGTTGATACTCTGCTTTTGAAGTTAATCTTGCCAAAATTTTTAGTTACTGATTATGTTCTAATTGCATCAGACAAAAATATGTGTGTAAATTCTATATCCATAAGACATAAATGATGGTGTATTAGGCAAGTACACTGACAAATCCAAATGAATTGGACTGCTTAAATTAACAGAACATCCTAAATATCAACCGTAGTTACTAGTAAGTGTAATTAACTCAACTGTTTGATGCAAATGTCAAGAGAGGATTGCCTTAATAAATTTTTTAAAAAAAAAAGGGGAGGGGAAAGGAACCACATGTATCTCGGGTGGTAAATGAAAATGGGTCTTTCTAGTATAATGCTACTATTATGCAGTAAAGTAGACAGTAAAAATCCATGATCAATGTGAAGGGAATTGGTGATATAAATATGCAACCTTTCCTGGCTATTAAGTAATAAAGCCAACAATAGTAATCCAGGAACCATGTGAAAGGAGTTGGTGATATGAACTCATATTATTCATCTTTCCAATCTACAAGGGAACAATATTAGCCAAGTTTCAGAGCTAGATACATTTCAGAGAGGCAATGTTCACAAGAAACCAAAGGTCAAATCAATAAATAGACTAAATCACTAGGAACCGAGACTTTTGGTGTATTATCAAGATCAAGGAACATAGGTAATAGTGCATTTTTGGTGAAATCTATGAGATACTTGGGTGTGGTGAATCAATGATGACTAATAATTATTGTGCCGGTCATGTGATCTTTACACCTGACCGTGCGAGGGCGCGGTGACCCTCAACTGGGCGGAGGAAAGGAAGCTCAGTTTGGGCAGCGGCCGCCAAGTGCGCGGGTCTAGGATCCCAGTCCCTTTTCGGTTTTAACGCGAGCTCGCAGTGTTTTTACGCCTCGTTGGGATCCAGACTTTAGACCAGTTCCGCTGACCCTGTTTTAGGATGCCCAGGCGGGGGATCCTGGTTTTTCAGCTTTACGTACGAGCTCGGTTGCCCGTACTAGTCGGGTTGTTTTTCTAGAGTGACTTTTCTAGGGAGTCTCTCTCACCCGTCTCAGTGGCGTAGTTGGAGAATAGACCTATCCCTCTATTGGACCGCGCTTCCAATTAGAGGGCGAGACGGAAGAGCCATTTGCAGGCTTCTTCACCGCTTGAGTTACTTCGCCAACAGACATGGCGATTCTACATCTAGATCATCCATATATGCATCTACACCATCTGGAGTTGTATCTGAAACATTGGAATTAAGAGTTGAGAAGTTACGATCAACAGTTAGGGTTAGTAGGAAATGACCATTCTCTCTACCCAATGATTTAAATAAATTAATAGATCTTTCCAATCATAACTTTTTCATTATCACTCAACAACGTGATCTCTGAATAGATATGTGCTTACACTTAGATACTCATGAATACTCAAGTACTATAAAATATGTCACATGTGGGAAATGCTGGGGTATGGGACAAACATTTGAGATACTTACAAGTAGCCTGAAAAACCTTTTTCATTGCAAAGTAGAAATAAAGTTTAATTTGAGTTGTTCTCGCCTCTCTACTTGCTTTCTTTTGTAAATAATAAATGCCTGTTATTTTATATAAGTTTTTGGGAGGTACCAGCAACCGCTGACGCCTTTTCTTTCCTAACATGTTTGGCAGGCAAACAGCCTGCAGCTCAGTAGCTATACATGCTTCCTGGAGACAGAGTTTATACCCGACGGTATGAATTACTTTGTCTCAGTTTTTGTCCAGATAATGATGTAAATGTTATCTCTTTTGTATCACATTTTGGGATATATGTTGTAACATGGAAGATGCTTGTGCATGTTGTAAATGGAAATGAATATTAATGAAAAGAATTTTGGTGCCATATTGTCTCTTTTACTTGTGGTCATGTATTGAGAATGAATGTCATAGTCGCTAAAAAAAAAATTTCCCTGTATTTTTGCAACTTGTGCGATCAAATTGTGAATGAAATATTGCGAATTACGCGTAAACGGGTACCCGGATCCTGAGGGGTTCACAAAAGCAGCGAGCCGCATAACCAGGAAAGGAAGTATGGGACCAATGATTGCGCACCATATCAATAAAATTAGGCTCCAGCAACCAACTTCTCTCATACCGAAAAATACCACGCGGGCGGGAGGAATCGCCAGCCTCCCAAATAATGGGAGTATGATCAGAAAAAGATCGCGGTCGAGAGGAGACCGAGCACAGTGGAAAAGCTTCCATCCAACGAGAGTTTGCAAAAAACCTGTCAAGGCGGGATCGAGATGAGTTATTACGCCAGGTGTAGATAATATCTCTAGCCACCAGATCTTCAAGAGCCAAGTCATGGATGAAGTTCAAAAAATCGCTTGAGCCCGGATCCCTTCCCCCCCTACCACGAGGGCGGTCACTTGAGAGCAAAGTGACATTAAAATCCCCCCCAGAATCCATGGAATTTCCCCCAAGGCCGCAGCATCACCAAGAAGATCCTCCCATAAGAAACGACGGGCAAGGTAGCATAAAGGCGCATAAACGCAAGTGAAAGCCATAGAAATATTAGTGTCCGCATGCACGAGGATGACAGTGATAGAGTGACGACCCAAACGAGAACAAGAGAAAGAAAATCTTGAAGATCGCCAAGCCACAATAACACCACCAGAAGCGCCAGCCGCGTCCAAGGAGCAAAAAGCGTCGACAGGCCCCGCCCCAAAAGATTTCCACAGAGTGTCATCGACTCCAGAGAGTTTAGATTCCTGGAGGAATACGACATCACAGTCCCAATCGCGCAAACGCGAGCCCAAAGCCCGACGACGAAGCGGGTCACCCAGCCCACGTACATTCCAAGATAGTAGCTTCATTAAACAATACAAAAAGGGCCCCAAAAAGTGATCGCCGACCAAAGCACAACTATAATTGAGCACGGCGCTGACCCGCCCGGCGAAGCCCTGCCGCCTCCGCCACAGCCTCGCGAGCCAAGAGACACGGCGAGGAAGATGGGACCTTGAAGGATGGCGTGCAGGGTATTCAGGATGCCAAGGGTATTCAGGATGATGATATTATTACTATGTTGATGATATTATTATCACAGGGGATGACGTGCAGGGTATTCAGGATGTCAAGGACTCCTTAGGTCAGCAGTTTGTGACCAAGACCTTAGACATTTACGTTACTTTCTTGGAATAGAGTTTGCCAGGAATCAACGGGGTCTTGTAATGATCCAAAGAAAATATGTTATAGATCTTCTCTCAGAGACAAGCATGGTAGATTGCAGACCTGTCACTACTCCGCTTGACCCAGGCATGAAGTTGTATGATGATGATACTGAGGAAGTTGACAAGAGAAGATACAGAGAGCTGGTTGGCAAGCTATTATATGTAACTATTACCAGGCTCGACATAGCATTTGCAGTAATCAAAGTGAACCAATTTATGGAGCAACCCAGACAGGCACATATGGATGCAGTCCATATGGTTCTAAGATACTTGAAGACTTCACATGGTACTGGACTTCTTTTCAGTAGAGGTACATCTCTATCAGTGACAGCATGCGCAGATGCAGATTATGTTGGGTGTCCAAAAGATAGAAAGCCTACATCTGGATTTGCTGTGTTCATAGGAAATTTTCTTGTTTCATGGAAAGTAAGAAGCAGATGGTGATTGCTAGATCAAGTGCTGAATCAGAATACAGGGCTATGGCACAGGCTAGTACAGAAATAATGTGGGTCATATCTGTTCTTACTGATCTAACCATAGAAGTACCTCTTCCCATGCATCTCCAGTGTGATAATCAAGCTGCTCTCTTCATTGCAAATAACCCAGCCTTCCATGAAAGGACAAAGCACATAGAGGTGGATTGTCACTACACTCGTGACATGATACAAAAGGGTTTTATCACTACTACACATGTCAGCTCTGGAGACCAGACAACAGATATACTTACAAAGGCTCTAGCAAGAGGACCTTATCAGAAATGTTGTTCCAAGCTGAGTCTTATTGATATCTACGCTCTAGCTTAAGGGGGAGTGTTGAGATAATTCCTATATTTAGATAATTCAAGTTTTTATTTTGCTTTATCTTTTGTAATCTTCTTTTTATCCTTTCTTTTTGTACTTTATCCATTGGGCTTTTCTCCTATATAAGAGAACCCTTGGATCCTTTTTTATCTAAGTTTATCCCTTTTAACAGTTATACAAAAAAATGTATTTGATGTCACTAAGCATGTGGCCATTAGACCCCATGAGAGAAGAGATTAAACTACTTCAGCAAACCGCAACAGTGTGCATGTTCCAAGTCTCCCTAAAAGTGCTCTTTTTTAAAAACAAAAGCCTGTAATTTATTTTTTGAGGCCATTAGAAGAAGAAAAATTCAATAGTTGGTACCCGAAATGCTGCAAAAAGGGCTTGATATCATTATTAATAAAAATAGCTTAGAGGTGTCTTAACAAATTGGTCCAGTACAGAAATGAGAAACTAAACATTCTGCTATTCCGACTTAACTAGATTTCCAAGTAGATGACCCATTAAATCTGCTTGCTTTCAAGGTCCCCTAACATCGTGAAACAGAACTAAACTTAGCGCCAATGGATTGTTTGGCAAGGGGATTCTACAGAGTTGGAAGTTACCAAATGATTCGGGTGTATGGAGATTAGCACGTGATATATAAGTATAAAATAAGGTGATGGTTAGAGTAGCAATAAATTTGACTTTGTATTGGTTGTTGTTTAAAATATAGTGATTAATATTTTGCCCTTGGAAAGTTGAACAGTTCAAATGGATAAAGGGATGTTCAATTGTTCATTTTTATAAGATTGATATAACTACATATCACAGTGATACTTATGTACTGGAGAGGCTGGGCACCCAGTTAATTCTGTTTATAATAGTTTTTAATATTTAAGAGACTTGGAAAGGTCTTAGTAATCTGAAATAAAGATTGTGATGTTATAGAAATGGGAGAAAGGGGGATCTAGATTTTTTCTTTAAAAAAGTTAATTTAGATATAGTGCATCAAAGATACGTAATCACATATCCAACAACAATGCAATAAAAACTTCGCTCTAAGAATGGTTGGAGAGGTTTCGTCCCAAATAAAATTGTTTTCTAAAGGAAAAAAGGGCAGCCACCGTATAGGTGCTCAAAAAACTTCGCCATTAATTCACCAAAAAATTACACGTCTATATGCAGGTATAAAGTAAAATTACAAAATTACAAACTCCAAATTTCCGCAAGTGACCAAGCATGAGCTAAGTGAGCAATAAAGAATGTCTACTAATGTAAAACTTGTAGTAATTGAATCCTATTGCTACAAAAAGACATCATAAACTATATAATGTAATATGTAAAGAACAGATTGCAGGAGAAACAATATACAATTTCTCAGCGCTTCTTCAGCATATAACAACGGGATAAAATGCTGCAAAACAAAGTCTTTTTTTATTTATCCATTTTGAAACAAATACCCTCAAAAGAAATATGGACTCACCAAGCACAGCACAGGGGAAGTTGAAGGCTGTAATTACACCCACGATACCAAGCGGATTCCACACCTAAGTAATGTAGTAGGGGGAAATATACATAAGTAGGAAGAATAAATTCAAACATATTATAGTGCAGCAATTATGCCTTCGTCAGAACCCAATTCACCAGAATGCAGTGTGTCTTACCTCCAACATCATATGATTTGGACCTGTTCAGAATATTAACAAATCAGGACGGCCATAGATCACTAAAGAGTGTTTTTAGGATCAAAAAAGGTTATGTATACATAATGAGACAGCCTCAAGTATCACGAAAGAGTGTTGTTATGATCAAGAAGACGTTAATATATACACAATGCAAAATCTTATTCATGTTTGTCTCTACTACTTTATAGATAAGAAAAATCCCTTAGCTATGAACTTGTCGTTAAGCATGTGATTAGAAGAGTCATTCCAATTTGTACGTGTTATACTAAGAAAGTAATGCTTAAAATTTCTCCATTCTTACGTTCCGAGGGTATGATCGATCCGTTTAACAGCCGACTTAATCCAACAGCATAATCACACATGTCAATTATTTCCTACATCAAGAAGTCAGAAGTAACTTGCTTGTACCAGAATAACCATAACTTTCTTTTTTAAATCATCCAAAACGAACAAATTATGGAATTGCAATAGCTTTAGAACAATGAGAAAACAATTCTCAAGGGCAAGTATAAGAGTTTCGACACACAGAATGCAAAAAGAGTTTTGGAACATATGATGCTAAAACTAAGCAAATTAAGAGATGACAGTTCTTAGCACAAGTTTAAGAGATGATAATTATAAAAGCAAGTTTAAAAGTTCCATTAAGAAAATGCGATCATAACTTAATTCCCAATATTCGGGATTCATAAAAATGGTGCCTAGTTTTTCTTGGATATTCTCTGACCACAAAGGTTATTGGCGCTGTGATCATCGAGGAGTATCCTATTTCAGTGCTGACCAACAAAAAGAGATTGACCTATTGGTCTATCACCTAACCAAAGATACCAAATATTATTGAAGTTTCCCAACCCTCATCATGTTGAGAAATTCATATCTCATTATCTTTATTTTGTATTTTCTTATTTCTTCTACCACTTTATGTAATTTTCTCTTATAAAGAGAGCTCTAGGGCTATGATAAAATATATCCTTTCATTTCACGTCTTTCCACATGGTATCAGAGCGACAGTCCTAGGTCGGAGCATGTGCTATAGAAATCCCACCCCATCTAAACCCTCATGCATCTGGACGCCCCCGCCTGTCCTTCCCGTGCAATCGGCCACCCACGCCGACGATCGAGCTGCCATCTGCACAGCCGGATCGCAGCAACAGCCGTTCGGGCCACCGCCATCAGGCACAGGTCGTTGCCGCCTCTTCTCCCGTAGCTTATGTCACCTCCTGCGGGCTCCGTCTCCTGTTCTTGGATATTATTGTCATCACGTCAGACAACAAAGCAGATGTTTCATCCCTGGATGCCTTCAAAGGTCCAGCACTCATTGTCAAGATGGATGGAACGAACTATGAACTATGGGCCATGCAGTTCATGAGCCTGATGCAATGTAATGGTAAGAAGCACATCCTCACGAAGGAGGAGCCAAGTGACAAGACTGGGGTTAATGCTTCATGGGAGCAGATGACGTATATGTGTGTGTGTAGCTATATGGGATTGTGTCAATGGAGATAGCCAATGATATACTGAGTCAGCCTACTACAAAAGCTATGTGGGACATTCCCGCTTCTACGTACTCTCTTGTGAAAAATGAGTCGAAGATAGTGCAACTTTAGCACGATATCTTCACGTCGAAGTATAATGGTCATCCTCTCCATACCCTTTACACTTCTCTAAGGGGTATGTCTGATAAGCTCCATGATTTCATTCTCTTAACCACCACACCTGAGCAGCTCAAGGCGTATAGAGATTCGATGATGACCGGAGTTTTCCTAGCAGCCCTTGATCTTGAGTATGATGCTTCTCAAGCATAGATTCTTACTGATGCCACCATACCTCCAATGGAAGAGGCATATCGCAGATTGAGCAGGCTCTATATCTTGTGATGGTATTCAGCAGTCTCAGACATCTTCAGCTATGGTTGCATCCCGTGGTAGGGGGAGTCCTACGCAGTATCGTGGTTGAGGTAACCGTGGCAGGGGAGGGGATAGTCGACCCCATCAGTCGTGCACCTATTGCCATAGGTCAGGTCACTCTGATGAAACATGATATTCTAAGCATGGGTTTCCCGCTTCAACACATGTTGCAGGGCAGACTCAGCAGGTTGGGAGTCCATCACCTGCATATGATTAGAGATTCGATGAACTTACAGCTTGGCACGGAGAGATTATGTCCGTTCCTGGGTCAACCAGCTCTCCTTCAGGATCCTCAAAGGTAGTTGCCTCAGCATCAACGTCCACATTAGGTATAGCATTTGCTCTTACAAGATATTACCGGGCAGATTTTTCAGAAGGGATTATGGATTTAGGAGCATCCCATCATCTTTGTGGTGACAGAGGATAGTTTCGTACTTACAGTCTAACTCGGTCAGGGAGAACGATAGTAATAGCAGATGGGGCACACTCCATCACTGGTCAGAGGGAGGTACAGTTAACTCCTGCAATACGACATCAGAATATTCTTTACACTCTTGAATTTTCTATGAATTTACTGTTCATTAGTCAAATCATCAAGGATTTACATTATCGTGCCATATTTGATCCATCTGCTCTTGTGTTCCAGGACATTCTTACGGGCAGGATGATTGGATCTGGCTCTGAGCAAGGTGGTCTCTATAGATCGGTACAATCTCCATATATTGGTGCTTCTTCTCTTTGCATTGGATATGTTTCTCCCTATATGTGGTATCTTCAATTTGGTCATCTTCCTCTGCATAAGTTGTGTCACGTTCTTCCACATATTTCTCCTCGCTCTACTTTTCAGTGTGAGGCATGCCAACTTGGGAAGCATCATCGGTCTACCTTCCAGAGTCGTCAAGGTCGGAGTAATCATGGTCTTTTTGAGTTAATTCATTTTGATATTTGAGATCCAAGTCGTGTCCCAGACCGTCAGGGGCATAGGTTTTATCCTGTTGCTGTGGATGCGTTTTCAAGATTGGCGTGGGTCGTTCTTCTTAAGAACAAGTCTGATGCTGGTCTTGTTATTCAGTATTTTATTAATGAGATCAGGAATGTTTTCTCTACAAATGTCAAGTATATTCGTTCAGATAATGCATTAGAATTTTGCAGTACACAACTCTCATAATTTCTTATAACCTGTGGTATTATTCATCAGACTTCCTGGGCTTATACGTCTCAACAGAATGGGGTGGATGAACGAAAACATCGCCACCTTTTGGATGTTATCAGGACTCTCTTGATCCAGAGACATGCTCCTCTTTCTTACTGGGAGATACAGTTCTAACTGCTTGCTATTTGGTGAATCGTATGCCCTCATCGGTCTTGGGGGAGAAAATCTCATTCTCGAATGTTTTTCTTAAGATGGATCTTTTCTCTCTTACGCCTCGTGTTTTTGGGTTAGTTGCTTTTGTTCATCAGATGCCTCCAGGTTTTGACAAGCTCTCTCCTAGAGCTATCAAGTGTGTTTTTGTCGGGTACTCCAAAACTCAAAAGGGATATCGTTGCTTTGACCTTGTTCGACGAAGATATTATGCAAGTGTGGATGTTACCTTCTTTGAGTTTATTATGTATTTCTTCCCTACATGAGACAAGTTCATTCCTTCGGAGAATGGAGAATAGGTATACATGCCTCTAACTCCGATTTCGTCTACTCCAAGCTCCACTTCGCCACCTCCACCACCTCTACCTCCTCCACCACCTCCTCCACCAACTGTCACGCCTACTTTCTTTTTGCAGCTTTACCAATGCATACCTTGTGCTCATGTGCATCCTCCATCATCCAGTACGCCCCAGGTAAGTTCTGAGCATTTGAGCTCCAATAATTGCACTGGTGATTTGCATGTGCAGCTTGATGTGCATGGTACCTTAGATGATCCAGTCTCAGCTACTGAGGAAGCTGAGGACCTTGATGTGCATATTACCTTATGGAAGAAGAGGTGTACATGCACTATGTATCCTCTTGATGTTCATGTTTCTCCGACACGACTCTCAGAGGATTTTCAGACGTTTTTTGTGGGTCTATCGACCGTGGAGATACCACGATCCTATCAGGAGGCATTGCAGAATAGTAAGTGGTGTCTGGTTATGGAGGAGGAGATGGTAGCATTACAGTCTCGCGATACTAGGAGTGTTGTACAGGCTCCCTTTGGTGCATCTATTGTTGGCAGCAAATAGGTGTTTACGGTGAAACATCAAGCGGATGGTATTGTGGACAGGTATAAGGCCAAACTGGTTGCTCGTGAGTTCACCCAAACCTATGAGGTGGATTATCAAGATACATTTTCTCCAGTTGATCGTGGTTCTTATTGTTGTTGTGGTACGTAACTAGTTACTATTCCAATTAGATGTCAAAAATGCATTCTTATATGAGGACTTGCAGGAGGAAATCTACATGTAGCAACCACCGGGGTTTGCTGCTGAGGGGGAGTCCTGTATGATGTACAGACTTTACAAGGTCATATATGAACTTAAGCAGAGTTCAAGGGCTTGGTTTCAGAAGCTCTCAGAGTTGATTGATCAATAAGGGTTTGTTAAATTTACTGCAGATCGCTCTCTTTTTGTTAGAAGAACCCAGAGAGGTACCGTTGCTATTCTGGTCTACGTTGATGACATTATTGCTACAAGCAGTGATGAACAGGGCATTCAGGCATCTAAGGATTTCCTTGGATAACACTTTGTGGGCAAGAATCTTGGCAAGCTGCATTCCTTTCTCAATCTAGAATTTGCAAGAAATCAACACGGTATGATGATGACACAAAGGAAATAAGTCATTGACCTCCTATCTGAGACGGTCATGATGGGATGTAGATATGCTACTACTCCAATGGATCCCAATGTTAGGCTCTATGATAATGACTCTTAGGAGGTAGATAAGAGACGATACAGAGAGCTAGTAGGGAAGTTGTTTTATGCCACCATCACCAGACATGATATATCATTTGTTGTTAGTAGAGTCAGCCAGTTTATGGAGCAACCCAGGCAGGTTCATATGGATGCAGCTAAAATGATCTTGATGTATCTGAAGTCTTCTCCAGGTGCAAGACTTTTGTTCAAAAGAGACATGTCTCTCACAATTACTGTATGTGTTGATGCAGACTATGGTGGGTACCCCAAGGACAAGAAGTCCCCTTCAGGCTTCACTATGTTTGGAGATAGCTCACTAGTTTCATGGAAGAGTAAGAAACAGACAGTTGTGGCTAGATCTAGCGTTAAATCAGAATATAGAGCCATGGTCAAAGGGAGCACGTAAATGATGTGGGTCAAGCCTATTATGACTGGCCTAACTATTGAGGTGTCTCTTCCTATGCACCTCAAATGTGGCAACCAAGCCGCACTATCCATAGCAAATAATCCATCTTTCCATGAAAGAAAAAAGCACATCAAAGTAGATTGTCATTACACTCTTGATCTAATTCAGAAGGAACTTATTTCCACCTCCCATGTTGCTTCAGATGACCAGATTGCAGATATATTTAGCAAAGCTCTTGCGAGGCTCATTTTCACCATTGTTGTTACAAGCTAAGAATGACAGACATATATGCTTCAACTTGAGGGGGGTATTGAGATATTTATATCACATTATCTTTATTTTGTATTATCTTATTTCTTTTATCCACTTTATATAATTTTCCCTTAGAGTTTTTCTCCAATATAAGAGATTCTAGGGCTACGATGAAATATATGCTTTCATTTCACGTCTTTCCACACACCATGTTCATTTCTTCAAAAGGAATTCCAACTCCGGGTGGCGTAAAGTATCAGGGTATGATTTGCATACTCACCATGTTCATTTCTTCAAAAAGAATTCCAACTCCGGGTGGAGTAAGGTATCAGGGTATGATTTGCATATTGCTAATATAAAGGAAGAGAACCCATCAGTACGCTCAGTATCCTTTGTTATATCTCCTTCTCATTCTTATTTCATAATATAGCATGCTATTTATTCCATGACTAACGTTACCATTACATATTCTGAATTGGAAATTGACAGCTTGGGATGTCTTTAAAAGTCAGGCATATAGAAATATAAACAGGTAATTAGAATAAGCTGGTGCACCTCTTGATGCAGAAATTGTTGGCTGTAAATGGGCTCTTTTGGAGTAGAGGGGCAAGCCACCGTCGGAAGGTACCGCCTTAAACTCCATTTACTTGAAGATGTTAAATATAACCTTTTTTTATCCACGAGTTATGCAAATGAAGTGTGTTTACCACTACATTATCAATATAATGTCTAATCCCCTTAAAAAAACAGAGCACTTTGAGTAGGGCAAAGATTCTCGACTGCCCAGATCCGGACCGATAGTTTTTTTTTGGAGAAGTGAAAAGGATGGCATCCCAAGGTGGGACCCACCACAGAAATATGTGACCGATAAGTTGGCTGCATCATGACTCCCACAAATGTGCTGGTCGTTTGAAGAACCCAACCACTCTAGTCCAGTGCCCTTCTGAATATCAATGATACTACCGCATCTGAAGAGAAATGATCAATATCTTTATCTACCCGCAGACCAAACAAGTAGCCACCCATTTAGGGATAAAGCATGTCCTGCCAGTCCGTTCACGAGCCTTTTCCTCTAGAATAACCACATACAGATCTTCACTTTAATGGGCACCCACATCTTCCAAATTAATCAGCAATCTCTAGCCAAGTTTGTGCCAGATATCACAGCGCAAGATGACAAAAAACTTTATATGCATTTTTCACATAAAACTCTTCAGACAAAACCGGTTATCTGGCGTCCCACGAGAGCCTTCCTCCAAACTCAATTCCTCCAATTGACCAAATTTCATTAGCCACTCCGAAAAAGTCGAGCCAAAGCGAGGTAGACACGAACAACCCTCCTCTCCGGAAGGTGACCAACAATCTGCAACAGATGCATCCCTTCCAATAGTGAGCGCAAAGGGCCCAGGAAATCTGTCTTTTAACTTTTAAGACCCTCATCTCAGTCCAGTCATCCAGTCAGGAACAAAAAGGTTTTCCATCTCCCATCATTGAGCTAAGTTGTGGCAAACAACATATGGACCCCTTTCCAAAAGGTTGATGGCCTTCTTACCAAAGTGTTATTCACTTCCATGTTAGCCTTCAGATTGTAGATGCTCCGAACGAACCACACAATAGATAATCCTTCAACCCAATAGTCTAACCACCCATTTTTCCAACAGTGCTTTGTTCATGGTTTGCAACCTAAGTATCCTTGGACTGTAATACTCGGATCCGAACTTATACCCAAATCCGAAACGAATCCAGCCTGACTTGAGCATGTGTGACCCAATAAAAATCCAATTGATGTCAAATAAATCTGGATCGATCCATAGATTGCAGACCGGATCATGTTCAGGTGCATTCAACCAAAGACCGATTGCACCGTACCTCGTCTCGCAGACGTGATCCGAACAGCAAAATGAATGGAGACCATCACAAATTACGTTTTGATCAATCAGAATCAACAAAATCAACCGTTTGTCGATCCGAAATATAATCATAAATAAAACCGTATTTTGTCAATTTCTGAATCCATCTTATGTCAGAAAAATATGAATATTAGACTCGTTTTCATTGTGAATCCGAGATGGTCAAAATAAGTCATTGTACGCTCGAATCAGAGATCAAAGATGATAATTACGATAGCTTTAATGTTTTATTAGAAATAGAAATGAAAATTAAAAAAGAAAGAAAAAATAAAACATGCGTACAGTTTTTTTTTTAATTTCCAATACCTCACCCCCCTTTTTCCTTAAAAAATTGACACAAATCCCTTCCATTTCTCCTCTCCTTATTTATCACCATCTTCCTCTTCTTCTTCCCCTTCTTCGTTTCATCTATTCTCCCCAAGCAAGAATCCATTTTTCTTCTCCTGGTTGCTGTTGTAGCTGCTTCAATTGACCCATTTTTCATCCATTTCTTTCATTCCAAAGGAGCCAAAGTACAAGCTAAACCATTCTTCTTGCTGCCATACTTGTATATTCCACACATTTCATGCTTTGGGAGGTTAGGGTTCATGGGTTACATGTTCACTGCTTAAATTTCTGGATTTTGAGAATAAGAACTGGGAGGGATTTTTGTTTCACGAATTAAACCTCTGAAAATGGAAATTTCAGATCTGATTTTTTTTAAAGTTCTCAGCTCCAGTTCTTGGTTGTTCCTACTTGTCCCTATGATGCCATCATACCCAAATTGTTCCCTTGTCCGCTCTGGAAGCAATACTATTAGATCACGACCGTGAAAAGGTTATTTGTTCCATCTTGTTGACTTATCAGTGCATTCCATTCAGTTTCCATGAAATACTTTTTAGTTACCATCATACTGGCATAGGAATATTCCATTCACTTCTTTCATGAGCTGTGAAGTTGCTTTAGCAACCAATTCAGTTGCTTCCCGGTTATCTGCAGCTATACAAGGCAATTAATTTAACTAAATCCGGACACAAGCTCCTATATCGACTTGATGCCTCCAGCTTTATATCCTGGACAGTAGCTGCATAGCACGTGTCCTCACAAATACCAGTCTTAGCTATTTTGGTGCACCACTTCAAAATACATTTCTCCGAAATAATATTAATTTTCATTGCATCCAATACCTTTATAATGTGGTGACACAAATTCCAATTGTTTCAAATTTACAGCAAATTTATGTCCTCGAATTTCAACGAAATTCCACCGAATTTCTCGGAAATTTCCATTTCTTTAGTTCATCGAAATCGAAACGATACCTTATTTCTTTTTCCGAGATTTTGACGAAATATCAACGAAATTTCAGCGAAATTGCATGGCATTTCCGCGAAATAACAAAAATAAGTGAATCTACCATTCGCTTTCATCGAAATTTGCATATATTAATGATTTTCACTTATTTACTCGGTTATGTGCTGAGTTGTTAGAGAGCTTTACATTATTGAAGAAGTTTCTTTTGTTAGTTTCTAAATGTTAGATCAAAATCCCAACCAAATTAATTAGATACAAGATTTAAGAGTTAAATTCAAGTTTTAACGGAAGAGCTTTATTTTTTCGTTATTTAGATATAAATGTTTTGATTAGTAATTATTATATGTCACCTCATTCTTAGTGACGAGGTAATTATCATCGTTCGTGCTTCTAGTTTAGCATACAATTCTGACTCTAGGCAACACGTTGCTCTATATATCAACATGTGTGATGATTATGATGATAATATTACTTCAAAATTTATATTTACAATTTTGTTGTACATATAAGTGTGCACTTCTATTTTATTTATTGACTTAGGAATATCAAAAACCTTATTTTTTTGACAAAGTCGAGTTTAGAGTTATTTCCAACGATTTCACCAAAATTTTGAGAAATCTCTCTTTCCGGGCACATGGCGAAACGAATAGAAATCCAATATTTAAGGCTTTGCTTTCTTGCTGCTTTTGTCAATTACAAGGAGTACGTGTGGTTGTACGAGTGCTAGGTTGTTAACAACTATCCAAATATTGTGACTATAAGTATTTCCTACAATCATATTGGATATAGATTGCACTTGTGAATGATACGTGATTTCCTGGTATTAGTTTACTTGTTTGTGTCTTGTATAGCATATATTTTATTATTACAAGATGTACAATGCATCTATTAAACATACATTTTAGAAAGATTTGTGCTTGTATATGTATGTGTGTTTGTCTTTTTATTACTGAAATTAAATATTTTTCTAAGTTGGAAGTATTTTGGTTAGATACAAGTTATAAGCTACCATTTCAATCTTCAAGTTCTTACATAAGATATCATTTTTAGTACCCTTTATTGGCCTATGTTTTTTCTCTGTTATTATTGCATGTGCCATCATTCTCTTCGTATCCAAAAGGTGAAACTAATGGGATCTAATTTTGGTTCCAAATCTGGTTTTGATTTGTAATAGTGTACTACTTCTTTGAATGTTGGAACGATTGGATGGAAATTTAATGTAACATATCATATTAATATCTTACTATTAGCAAGAAAACTATGTATTTTTATATCGTTTACTGAGTTCAAGAATATTAGAAATCTTAATTTTAGAGAAAAATGTGTTTCAAGTAATTCCCCTAATTTCTAATCAATTCACTGAAATTCCATCGAAAATCCACTGAATTTCTTTCCAAGCTGACCGAAATGAAACTGAAATCCGACCTTTAAGGCATTTACATGTAAGAATGTTTGCATCAGAAGTCGCCAAGACATCATATAATATATTTTTCCCATAGATGACTAATATGGAGTGTATAAATTGCCCATAAATAAAAGTGTGCTGCTAGAATCTTTGCAATAGACTGAAGTTTTTTTCTAAATTGCATTTGTGAACTTTTCATGTCAGTATGTTGAATGCTTGCTTTTGCTAAGAAGTTCATGGCATCCAGTTAAGTTATATGTTTGTCATTTTTTTATTGACAAATATTATACAGCATAAGTCACTTGACCTTTTCATGATGTATCTGTGGTTGGATGCAAGAATGAAGGGTTCATATGTTTTTAAGTATGTCGTACCTTACAGCCATGGTAAATCAAACATTTTGGATGTTCCAGTTGGGATTGTCTTTCTACCTTCTGAGTTTGAGATTAGGTCCATAATGTTTGTCCAAAAGAATCATATTTTTATCATTTTAATAGTTTAGAAGCACTTCATCCTTTCTAAGGTCACGGAATTCTGCCAGCGCCAGCAACTCCTGACTTTGTTCACATAATTTACTTCGGATTGATTCGTATGTTAAGAGATCTTACGAAATCTCATAAAGCAGTAAACCCCATTTCCATTTGCATGCACTGACTGTCATTTTATCCATTTTCAATTAATTTGAGGAAATGAGTTGTGACAACTCAGTTCGTATCTTCCACTACCTAGGATGCTCATAAAGCCTTTAAAAGAAAATTGTAATCAAGCGCATCCTTAAGATTATAAATCATTGGTGTCAGACATTTACCGGTCAAGGTATCCCTTACACATGACCATACGAGGGTGCGGTGACCCTCAACTAGGCTAAACTTTGGATGCTCAGATTGGGTAGTAGCCACCTAGTACATGAGTCTAGGATCCTAGTCTCTTTCCCGTTTTTTCGCGAGCTTGTAGTTTTTCCGCTTCCGTTGGGATCCATGTGTTTTCGCTTGACCAGTTCCGCTGACCCTGAGTTCCGTTAGGGTTCTTAGGCTGGAGGATCCTTGATTTTTCTTCGAGCTTCTTTATCACGTTCTTACACCGGTTCGGGCAGGAATGGAGCGAGTCGGACCGGAGAGTCTCTCCCACCCGTCTCATGGGTCGTAGTTGGAGTTTTTCCTAGCTTTTCCCTGGACCGCTCTTCCATTAGGGAAGCGAGATGGATGAATCCCTTGGAGGCTTCTTCACAGCTTGAGTTGGTTATTATTCCACCAGTAGGTTTGGGCATAGAAAAGATCATGACTTGGAAATCATCAATTTGTCATCTACATCTCAATAAGATCTATCCCTACATCATATAAAAGATATCAATGAAAGGACAAGACTTGTATCCAGATCGATCTCTTGCTCTGAAAGCATCTCACAATCAATAAAAGAAATTACAAAGCGTTGATCCTTGGGGTGGTGAGTGAGGAAATGGTTAGTATACGGAGTTGTTAGATAACTTTTTTTCCATGCAAGTAGTTAAATTATCGTATAAGGTCATTTACCTGCCTACTTGCTTTCTTTTATAACCACCTAAATTCCTGTTTAAATTTAATACTTCATCTGTGCACTCAACATTTGTTGACATCTCCTTGTCCCAAACATGGATGGTACGGAAGGCGCATGAGGTACAGTAACTTGATTAGCATGTCTCTTAGATTTTGGTGTTCAGACGATGACTATCTTTTGACGGTACACGGGATAGCCTTGTACAGATGATAGTATCTCATTTGTGCTTACTTTCTCATCTGAATATTTTTAGAAACATGTACAAAATGATAAATTTTCTTTTGATGCATGTTACAATATATGGAAATTAATGCAATATTTCTTTGATGCACCAGTTAGGAGATGCGAGTGTTGGGATGTTGAGCCGGTAAAGAGAGGGCGAGGACGGCCCAAGAAGTGTTGGAAAGAAACTATACGAAGGGATCTTAGTTTTATGGATATAAGCCCGGGATTGACCCAAGATAGATCTGAATGGAGGCGAAGAATCCATGTAGCCGACCCTACTTAATTGTGGGAAAAGGCTTTGTTGTTGTAATGCAATGTTTCTTTGGTGACACGTGTCTTGATGTGGATTATTATGTTATTGTGAATATTATTCAAATCGCGAAAAAATCCACGCATTTTCGTCACTTGATGTAATCAATCGTGAATTAAATAATGTGAATGTCATGTAAACGGGTAACTCGAATCCTGGTGCACCACACAGACTGCCTTCGGTAATAAGTTCCGTGATCTAGTCACATGTGAATAGTGTTTCAACCTATTTTCATGGCCAAAAATAATCCAGAAAAAGGCTCCTTGCTACTCCTTCCTGCTTATGCATGATCTTCTATCGATCGCTGAAACAACAAAACAGCAACAAACAACAAAGCCTTCTCCTACATTAAGTAGGGTAAGCTATATGGACTATTCGCTTTCATTCCAATCTATTTTGGATCATTATCGGGCTTATATTGAAGCAATTAAGATCCCTTCAGATAATCTCCTTCCAACACTTCTTAGGTTTTCCTCTCCCTCTCCTAAAAGCAACAATGCTTCTAGTATCACCAAAAGCATTGCCTTTTTAAAAAGGAAAAAAGGTGTGTTGCCATAAAGGCGAGCACTGATGAAACTCGATTTCATCATCATAATTTCCCATTATTAAGACCCTTTCTTAAACATGTATCAATAAAATCCAGATAATATCCTGTAATTATCAGAGTCTCTAATAAATTAAAAACCACAAAAAAATGACAAAATTAAAATTCGTGGTATTTTTAGCCTTAAAATACCCTAAAAAATATTTTGGATCTTTATCTGATCTCATCTCCAGTTTTGGTCAACATAAACGTGTAGATCTCGTCGAGATTTACAACTTTCATGTTTTGAGTTTTCTCAAATTCGGCCTCCTAACCCCTCAAAAATCCACTTTTCTCTCCCAATAATCTGATTGGGCCACGTGGCCCGTTCTGGGTGAGCCACGTGGCCAAGGCTTCTTCGTCTTATCAGCCCGCATTCTTGACCGTTGGATTTCGTCTTGAATCCAACGGCCAAGCCGCCTCCACGCAGGCCTGGGACCCTAAACCGCCTAATCACCCCCGTCCTTAATCTTCACCGCTCGTTACCGCCTCTCTTCCCTCACGCCACGTGGCGGCGTGTACACCGCTGGATCGCATCCCTGATCTTCCATCACAACCGCCTCTTCCTTTGGCGCTCCTCAACCCTTCGATCGACCTTAGCTTCCCATCACCGCCCTCCGTTCGCGCCGCTCCCTCATCATGACACGTGGCTGCTCTGCAGCCTTCCGATCGCTCTGTCCCCGATCTAATCCAGCACACCGCTCCGTTGCGCATCGCTTCCCACTGTTGGATCTCCAGATCCAACGGTCAGATGCCCGTCGTCAACCTCCAGAACCTCCTCTTCCCCACGTTCACAACCTCGTGCACCCCGCTCGCCCTTCCCATTATTTTGACCACATCCGACCACCTCGCCCCTCACCAACTGCCTCACACCCTTCTCCACTCACCCACCATCCTCGCGACTCCTTCGTCAACCCACGAACCCCTCTCCTTCGCACCATACGCGTCCTCGAAACCCACGTCTCCACCACTGGAACCGCCACCTTCAAACTACAAATACATCGCCTCCTCCTCCGTTCGCCCTGGTCCACCTTTACGTGGGGGTTCGCCCAGCCCTCCTCCGTCTCCCTGTGACAGGGGGAGGCGGAGGATCGAGCGGAGACGACGAATCTCCCCGGTGTTGACCCGTCGCCGATCATGGCGTCGTCGCGACGCCTCCAGGCCCGCTCGAGCTGCTCCGACTAGCTGCCGGGGTCCAAGCTCCCGCTCCGCCCAATCTCCGGTAAGTTCTCTTCTTCTTCCTCTGCAGTTCTTCTTGATTTTCCTAATTTTCTAGGCCGTTTCATTTGTTCTCGACCTCCATTAGTCACCTCTTGAGCTCCGCTACGCAACCCCCTTTCACGTGAAGCCCTCGGATCATCTCCTTCTTCTTCCAAACCTTGTCGCCCTCTGACCCACTTCTCTGTGGTTCTCGGCGGAGGAGCTCCGAGCTGACGCCTTCTCCACTCAGATAGCTCGCCATTCCACCCACCTCCATGTCACTACGCTTCGGGCACGGCACTAACATTGCAGGTACATTCCATCATTGAACGATCGGAGGACTCGCCGGAGTGAGTTTGGCGAGAGCCATCTCCGTCACTGGTGAGACAAAGACAGTCGCCAGCTACGGCCGCAGCTCGACCAAGCCTTGGTCTCTCTCGCCGACCCTTCCAGATAAGCCAACAAGCGTCATTGGTGTCAGAAGCAAGCGGCGGAGCTTGGAGCCTCTCGCCGGAGCTCGAACTCCGCCGCCAGACTGCAACTGAAGATGAAGATACATGCGTCGTTGGATGTGTTATCGACAGGAGCATCCAACGGCACAAGATCGCCCACGTCGCCAGAGAGCACAGTCACCGTCGGATGGTCGTACTCCGATGACCATCTGACGGTCCGGATGCAGCCACGTCGCCCATCAGAGCCTTCTTCAGAAACCGTTGGATACTTTCGATCCAACGGCCTTCATTCGGCCACGTGGCAGTCAACGAGCCATCTCCGAGCCTTAGCACCATACCAGGAGGTTCGGATGCCCCGAACCTAACCCGAGCCTGCAGCGAGCCCAAGCCAACCTCCGAGCCAACCCGAAGTAACCTCCGAGCCTCTGCCGAACCTGATCCGACTCACGAGCCTAGATCGCACGTGCCGGGCACGTGCGAATCTGGAAAAATTGCAGAGACATCCGCGGAATTCCTCAATATTGCAAACAGGTCCTGAAGCACGTGCAGCACCTACGCGCCTGGGACATTTTGCACTCGTACCCTTGCGGGTTTAAATAATTGCAAAAATGTCCCCGCGTGTTTGGTTTATTTACAGGGAAGGACTCGCTCTTTATTTTTATTACATTTTAGTCCCTCCCAAGGACCTGTTTGTAGGTATCTTTTCATGTTTTCTTTCATTTATGCCCTTGTCTTTGTTTATGCATATCTTGAGCTATATAGATCCGATTGAGATGATTTCAGTTTCATTTTGAAGCTCTCCTTGCTATCTTTATTATGGCATGCTTAATTTTAGATCTGACACTATGATCAGTAGTACATTATTTCATTATCTAAGTGTCCTAATTTCCTTGATTCTCATGCCAATTTGTTATATAAATGAGAATTGCTTCATGATCTGATTCTGATTGACTCGTATATCTTATGGCTTAAGTAATGATTATTTCGGGCATATTTGCATTGCATTTCTCTGCATTTATTTGCATGATAAAAATTTATAAAAAAAATGCATGTTTACTTTATCTTAATGCATTGTTGTGTCTTCTCGCATACTTTGACCTACATTGACTTTCAACTCATCACTTAGTTAAATAAGTAGAAGTCCAGATAATTAAAGAAAGGCTCGTGTCCCTGAGTTCGACCTTGGTTTCTTGCCAAGATAAATAAATCACGACCATCTCATTTTGATTGATACATATTTAAATCAGATGGTCTTTGATGAGCCCGAATTGGCCTGACTGCTACGACATCATCAAGTGTTAAAAACATGCTTTTAAAGGCCCGATTTAGCGCTTTATCAAATGACGCCGTTGCCGGGGACACGGCTCATTTCTTATATTTTTTGGATTTTTGTTTGTTTAATTTAGTGTTCCTTTTTATAGGTCAAATGTTCACATATTTTGCATCGTAAAATTTTCTTCTCTATGGATCTCTAACTATTGTTTTTGTGGCAGGACCCTTGATGGATCAAGGAGGCGAGGAGCAGGACGCTTCCCGCTGCAAGGAGCTGCAAAACATACGTGGAGCAAATAGGGAAGAAAGAAAAAAATGCGTGTCTCGCATTTTATTTTTTGCATGTCATGTAATAATTCGTCTTTTACAGCGGTCTTTGATTGAAGACTCGCGAATGTAATCGAACGATCGTGGTTGTGTGGGGATCGCCCCCACTTGAGTGTCGACCTAGGACCAGGCGCGCGGCTCTTTGAGCAAATCTTCATTTTTCATTTTTTTACGTGCTTGCTCGTAGGTAGGACACACTAACATATAGACGCACATAATCTCGCCTCACTTAGCCAAATTTAATGGATATCGTTCCCCGCTAATAGATACATGATTAGGTGCGGCTTTTATCGACTTGCATACATATTGATTTCGGTTTTCAAAACGGCCCAAGTTTTTCACAGATTTCTCGTCAAATCACTGCATGATTTCTCGCTTAGCCTAGATCGTGGTTTTATCGAATACATGTTTTTCTCGGCTTTCTATTCCTACCTTGATCACCTAGGATTAATGGAAAATGGGAATGAACGGTAGACGATGATTGCTTGATTTTGTGCTAACCATAATTCAGTGATAACCTAAAATAAAATTGGGACTGTTAATTGCAAGTCAACCTAAAATGGAGTAAAACTTCGGTTTTGGGAGAGCAATACCCTCGCTTACGCATCGATTTTCAATTCACATTTTTCTCTGCGTAAAATCAAATATTTTATCACCAATAAAACCGACAAGATAATAAACCAACCTCGGTTGGTCACATGTGTGTGTTGGTGAACCTGAGGGTCTTGCTTACTTGATTGAGCCTTGTTTGCTCTGATACACTCCCCAGAACCTTAGTCACTCCATTCATCTCCGCAGATTCAAACCGCTCACTTGTAAATCCATTCCTCTTCTTCGTTCACCTTGGGTCCCTCCCAACATCAATTTCCATCTTTATACTTAGGCTAATCTCAGCCTAAGTATAGGGGGGACCCGAGTCCCTGTGATTTCTCTACTCATCTTTTCTTGCCTTTATACTTAGGTTATTTCTAACCTAAGTATAGGGGGAGCCCCTCTTAGCTCCCGTATATTTCTCTATACTTAAATGGAACTATGGACTCGTATCATCTAGTGCTATGAGGACATAGCAAAGTTTAAGGATAGGGGGGTATACCGTATATACAGAATACTTACTTTAGCTATAATCTGAAAATTTGAAAAATTTAAAACTTTTTGGCTAAAGTAAAATCTTTTGAACCAAGAGGATTCAAGTATTTTTACGGCTTTTCTATACTATGTTACACTATTTTGATAAAAATATTTTTGAAAATGATTTTAAAAATGAGATTTTCTTGTTTTGAAAAATCTTTTGAAAAAAATATTTTGAAAATTTTTATTTGTGTGACATGGTTCTGAAAATTTTCCTTCTTTCAAGGAAAGTTGAGTCTAACCTGTGTTCTAACTTTAAACTAAAATCATAAAAATGAGCAAAATTTTAAAAAAAAAAGTCTTGTTTTAAATGAAGGAGTTGGATTAATCCTCTACTTTTACACTTCCACCCAGGATCTGAAATGTTCAAGGAAACTTAGTTTTATGAGGTCTTTGAGATTTTTAGGTTAACCAGCCTTAGCCATCAGGGTCATAGACTTAATCATCCACATTTCCCTAGGTTTCTAGATTTGCATGCTATATTCCATGCTTAGTCTCAGACATAAAGAATATGATCAGCACATCACATGCACGACTACGGTTTTGATGAGATGAGTTGACTTTTCACCTGAGGGATTGGGACGAGGGATTTGAGTTTGGACTTGATCTAATGATGCTCGAGGATGGGATAAAATCTTTGAAGGCTTCATGAAACCTGAGCGTCAGCAATATTAGCCAGTATGAGAACTTGGTTCTTATACTAATCTTTTGATACTGACCTAAGTGCCAGGGTGTGATATATAAAAAATGTTGATCAGTGTGCGCCAACTCTTGGTAAAAGCAGTGGAGCTAGCCACAAATTATACAAGTCAATGAAATTCAAAGAAAAGCTCTCATTCCACAAAGTCAAATATTAAAGAGCTTCCACCAAAGGCGAGCGCTCCCAAACTTTTCAAAGTGTCCGCTTGGACCACCGCTATTAGGACCAGGAGTCGGGCTTGCACCAAAAAAGGGCTCTGCATCGTAAATGCTACAAGTCTGGGTGTCGAAGGTACGATAGGTACTCAAAAAAGACACACCCCGGTGTACTCCCAGGAAAACAAGTGCAGACGGCTCCAACTTCTCTTGACGGACGCACTGATCAACACCAAAAAATGTGTTGCGTAAAAGGCACTAGAGAGAATCCTTGTTCCAATGAGAGCGAGAGAAGAAATGACACAATCCCAAGCCCTCCATTACTGGCCTTCCATCTTCATTTTCTAAGTCTGACAACTAAAGAGACGGTGGAATGGATGCAAGATTGGATTTATTCCCTAGTGTTGAGGATTGGGTCCTTAGGAGGTTTTCTCGGACCAAGACTTTGGGTGACGATTTGACTCTACTCTCGAAATTGCAGTCAACACTAAAATTCATATCCTTTAGATTATATGTACATCAGAGAGAGTCTAGAGAATTAGAGGAATTGGGTACCTCTTGGTTAAGGCTGGGTTGAACTTGAGAATTTTGGACCTATAAAGACTGAGTCGACTTGAACAGCTTGGATCCTGTACTCACATGCACAAGGGGGTTAATCCAGCTTATTCATTCTCTTTCATGCTCGAGGACGAGCATAGTTTAAGTATAGGGGGTGATGAAACTCGATTTCATCATCATAATTTTCCATTATTAACCCCCTTGCTTAAACATGTGTCAATAAAATCCAGATAATGTCCTGTAATTATCAGAGTCTCTAATAAATTAAAAACCACAAAAAAATGACAAAATTAAAATTCGTGGTATTTTTAGCCTTAAAAATACCCTAAAAAATATTTCGGGTCTTTATCTGATCTCATCTCCAGTTTTGGTCAACATGAAACTTGTAGATCTCGTCGAGATCTACAACTTTCATGTTTTGAGTTTTCTCAAATTCGGCCTCTTAACCCCTCAAATATCCACTTTTCTCTCCCAATAATCTGATTGGGCCACGTGGCCCGTTCTGGGTGAGCCACGTAGCCCAGGCTTCTTCGTCTTATCCGCCCCCATTCGTGACCGTTGGATTTCGTCTTGAATCCAACGGCCAAGCCGCCTCCACGCAGGCCTGGGACCCTAAACCGTCTGATCACCACCGTCCTTAATCTTCACCGCTCGTTGCCGCCTCTCTTCCCTCACGCCACGTGGCGACGTGTACACCGCTGGATCGCATCCCTGATCTTCCATCACAGCCGCCTCTTCCTTTGGCGCTCCTCAACCGTTCGATCGACCTTAGCTTCCCATCACCGCCCTCCGTTCGCGCCGCTCCCTCATCATGACACGTGGCTGCTCTGCAGCCTTCCGATCGCTCTGTCCCCGATCTAATCCACACCACTCCGTTGCGCATCGCTTCCCACCGTTGGATCTCCAGATCCAACGGTCAGATGACCGTCGTCAACCTCCAGAACCTCCTCTCCCCCACGTTCACAACCTCGTGCGCCCTGCTCGCCCTTCCCATTATTTTGACCACCTCCGACCACCTCGCCCCTCACCAACTGCCTCGCACCCTTCTCCACTCACCCACCATCCTCGCGACTCCTTCGTCAACCCACGAACCCCTCTCCTTCGCACCATACGCGTCCTCGAAACCCACGTCTCCACCACCGGAACTGCCACCTTCAAACTACAAATACACCGCCTCCTCCTCCGTTCGCCCTGGTCCACCTTTACGTGGGGGTTCGCCCAGCCCTCCTCCGTCTCCCTGTGACAGTGGGAGGCGGAGGATCGAGCGAAGACGACGAATCTCCCCGGTGTTGACCCGTCGCCGATCATGGCGTCGTCGCAGCGCCTCCAGGCCCGCTCGAGCTGCTCCGACTAGCTGCCGGGGTCCAGCGAAGACCTGGGCATCTCACACGATGCCCAGCCCAAGCTCCCGCTCCGCCCAATCTCCGGTAAGTTCTCTTCTTCTTCCTCTGCAGTTCTTCTTGATTTTCCTAATTTTCTAGGCTGTTTCATTTGTTCTCGACCTCCATTAGTCACCTCTTGAGCTCCGCTACGCAACCCCCTTTCACGTGAAGCCCTCAGATCATCTCCTTCTTCTTCCAAACCTTGTCGCCCTCCGACCCACTTCTCCGTGGTTCTCGGCGGAGGAGCTCCGAGCCGACGCCTTCTCCACTCAGATAGCTCGCCATTCCACCCACCTCCATGTCACTACGCTTCGGGCACGGCACTAACATTGCAGGTACATTCCATCATTGAACGATCGGAGGACTCGCCGGAGTGAGTTTGGCGAGAGCCATCTCCGTCACTGGTGAGACAAAGACAGTCGCCAGCTACGGCCGCAGCTCGACCAAGCCTTGGTCTCTCTCGCCGACCCTTCCAGATAAGCCAACAAGCGTCATTGGTGTCAGAAGCAAGCGGCGGAGCTTGGAGCCTCTCGCCGGAGCTCGAACTCCGCCGCCAGACTGCAACTGAAGATGAAGATACATGCGCCGTTGGATGTGCTATCGACAGGAGCATCCAATGGCACAAGATCGCCCACGTCGCCAGAGAGCACAGTCACCGTCGGATGGTCGTACTCCGATGACCATCTGACGGTCCGGATGCAGCCACGTCGCCCATCAGAGCCTTCTTCAGAAACCGTTGGATACTTTCGATCCAACGGCCTTCATTCGGCCACGTGGCAGTCAACGAGCCATCTCCGAGCATTAGCACCATACCAGGAGGTTCGGATGCCCCGAACCTAGCCCAAGCCTGCAGCGAGCCCAAGCCAACCTCCGAGCCAACCCGAAGTAACCTCCGAGCCTCTGCCGAACCTGATCCGACTCATGAGCCTAGATCGCACGTGCCGGGCACGTGCGAATCTGGAAAAATTGCAGAGACATCCGCGGAATTCCTCAATATTGCAAACAGGTCCTGAAGCACGTGCAGCACCTGCGCGCCTGGGACATTTTGCACTCGTACCCTTGCGGGTTTAAATAATTGCAAAAATGTCCCCGTGTGTTTGGTTTATTTACAGGGAAAGACTCGCTCTTTATTTTTATTACATTTTAATCCCTCCCAGGGACCTGTTTGTAGGTATCTTTTCATGTTTTCTTTCATTTATGCCCTTGTCTTTGTTTATGCATATCTTAAGCTATATAGATCCGATTGAGATGATTTCAGTTTCATTTTGAAGCTCTTCTTGCTATCTTTATTATGGCATGCTTTAATTTTAGATCTGACACTATGATCAGTAGTACATTATTTCATTATCTAAGTGTCCTAATTTCCTTGATTCCCATGCCAATTTGTTATATAAATGAGAATTGCTTCATGATCTGATTCTGATTGACTCGTATATCTTATGGCTTAAGTAATGATTATTTCGAGCATATTTGCATTGCATTTCTCTGCATTTATTTGCATGATAAAAATTTATAAAAAAAATACATGTTTACTTTATCTTAATGCATTGTTGTGTCTTCTCGCATACTTTGACCTACATTGACTTTCAACTCATCACTTAGTTAAATAAGTAGAAATCTGAATAATACGAGAGAGGCTCGTGTCCCTGAGTTCGACCTTGGTTTCTTGCCAAGTAAAATAAAAAAAATACGACCATCTCATTCTTATTTGACATATATCAATCAGATGGTCCTTTGATGAGCCCGAATTGGCCCGACTGCTATGACAATTCCAAGTGCTAATCCAGCACTCTTAAAGGGTCGATTTTGCGACTCGTCAAGCACCCAAAAAATGTATTTACAAGTTAAAGTACCAACATTACACAAACAAAAAAGGTACAACACAAGAGGTTGGAAGGAGAAAGATATATACAACATTTTTTATACTTGTGTTCCTTCAAGATATTGCGATTAAAGTTATGACTAAATCTTTTTTCGCATTAACACTTGTACCCGTGTATTTTTAAAAAATTCAAAATACTACACTTCTATCATTACACTTATGACCCATTTTACCTTAACGGAAAAAGAGTACTTAGAATTTTGTAGGAATACAGTTGAAGTAGTGTTGTTATTAAAGATTAGGACATAACTATAATTATGGAATCTTATAGGAGCACAATGTAAAATATTCTAGATTCAATGCCGCTCTTAAGGCAAAAGTACTATATATTTGCAATAATCTAAAAATATTAAAAATAATCTACATTCTTGACTTGATATTTCCTTTGTATTAAAAGAAAATCATATTCCACTAAAGACTTGGACGACTCCAGAAAAATCCCAAAAACAAAAATAGTAACAAAATAGCAAAATAATGAATATATATATTTGAGAGAAAAGAAAAGGTTGTGTTCTATCTAACCTAGAGCTCTGCTATATAGGAGAAAAGTTCTAAGGGTAAATTCAATGTTCAGGAAGGCAGTATGCGGTATTCAGTCGGAGGGGTCACTGCATAGAGAGTATGCGGTATGCGGGAGAGTATGCGGGGAGTATGCGGTTTTATGCGGTTTGGTATTTTTATTATTAAAAATATAAATAAATTTTTAATATCATGTTAATATCCTCTAAATATTATATTCTTGATTATAATAATAAAGAACTGAAGGTACAAGGAACAAAACTATTGGGATAATAGAGTCAAGTGAGCAAAAACATCAATTGAAAGAGCGTTAAGTCGGATGTCCGAACTTAGGTTAAGGTTTTAAAAAAAGTTTATTTGAAAATCGGCCGCATAAAAGGCCGCATACACGGTATACTCGGCCGAGTATGCGGCCTGACCCGCCTAGATGTCGATTTGACCATACTCGGTTTGCCAAGGCTACTGAATACGAGTATACGGCCGAGTATGCGGTATACTCGGCCGATTTCCTGAACAGTGGGTAAATTACATAAATGGGACAATAGAAATAAACAATATAGAGAAAGGACAAAATAACATAAATATCTGAACAGTGGGTAAATTATATAAATGGGACAATAGAAATAAACAATATAGAGAAAGGACAAAATAACATAAATATCTTAACATTCCACTCGAGTTGGAGCATATATATCTATCATGCTCAGCTTGGAACAACAGTGATGAAAAGGACCTCTAGCCACAGCTTTAGTAAACATGTCTGCAATCTGATCTCCTGATGTTACATAAGATGTTGAGATAAGCCCCTTTTGGATCAAATCACGAGTGTAATGACAGTCCACCTCAATGTGCTTTGTCCTTGCATGGAATGCTGGATTATTAGCTATAAACAAGGTAGCCTAATTGTCACATTTGATATGCATAAGAAGAGGCACTTCAATCCTTAAATCGGTCAAGACAGGTTTGACCCACATCATCTCCGTACTACCTTTGGGCCATTGCCCTATATTCTGATTCCGCACTAGATCGAGCAACAATTATTTGTTTCTTACTCCTCCATGAGACCAATGAGCAGTCAACAAACACAATGAAGCCTGAAGTAGACTTCATGTCCTTAGAACACCCAACATAATCTGCATCTGCACACCATGTAACTGAGAGAGACGTGTATCTCTTTTAAACAGAAGCCCAGCACTTGGAGATGACTTCAGATATCTCAAGATCATGAATATTGCATCCATGTGCGCCTGTCTGGGTTGCTCCATGAATTGACTTACTCTACTCACAGCGAAAGATATATCAGGCCTGGTAATAGTAACATATAATAATTTCTCTAACAACTCTTGGTGACGTATCTTGTCTACCTCCTCATATTCATCATCATGGAGCTTAGCATTAGGATCCATCGGGATAGTAGTTGGTCTACATCCTGTCATACCAGTCTCAGATAGAAGATCAGTAACATACTTCCTTTGTGTCATAACCATAGCCTGCTGATTTCGTGCAAACTCTAGGCCAAGGAAGTAACGAAGTGTGCCAAGGTCCTTGGTAACAAACTGTTGTCCAAGGAAATCCTTAGCTGCTTGAATGTCTTGTTCATCGTTGCCAGTAACAACAATGTCATCAACATAAACCAAAATGACTACAATACCTCTCTGGTTTCTCTTTACAAAGAGAGTATGATCTGCAGTAGATCTGACAAACCCCTTATGTTCAATAAATTCTGAGAGCTTCTGAAACCAAGCCCTCGGACTCTGCTTAAGGCCATATATAAACTTATGAAGACGACACACCATACTGGACTCCCCTTCAGCAGCAAACCCAGGTGATTGATGCATGTAAACCTCTTCCTACATATCACCATACAAAAAAGCATTCTTGACATCCAATTGGAAAAGTGGCCAATCACGTACCACAGAAATAGCAATAAGAATCCGCAAGGTAGAGTGACGCGCTACAGGAGAAAAGGTGTCTTGATAATCCACTCCATAGGTCTGGGAGAACCCACGAGCAACCAGCCTGGCCTTGTACATATCTACGGTATCATCAGCCCGATGATTCACGGTAAATACCCACTTGCTTCCAACAACAGATGCACCTAGTGGAGCATGGACCACACTCCACGTACCTTGTGACTGTAAAGCCGCCATCTCCTCTTCCATAGCCAGAAGCCACTGACTGCTCTACAGTGCCTCCTGATATGACCGTGGTATCTCTACAGCAGACAACCCCACAACAAAGTGCTGAAAATCCTTGGAAAGACACTCCAAGGAAACATGAGAACCAATAGGGAGCATAGTGCATGCTCATTTCAACTGTCGAAGTGCAATAGGCATATCCAGATCCTCAATAGGAGTAGTAAGGACAGTATCTGCACCCTATACCTCAGTCTGTACAAGCAAATCATATGTTCCATTAGAAGGACTCAAATGCTCAGTACATACCTCGGGCGTGTTGCATGATGGATGATGCAAATCAAAATTTTGCACGGCGATGAAAAATTAATTTGATTGTGGATTTTGGTGGAGAAGAAATAGGAGTAGTTGAGAAGGAGAAAACTCGTCGGAGAACGAGGGATTTCGGCCGGCAAGGTTGCATAAAGCGGTAGTCGTACTCGGTCGGTAGGGTCACTGATTAAGGATTAATCGGCAGTCGGGCGACTAATCGGATTTAGTCGGCTATTAGTCGGTTTTGATTTTTTTAAAATTATTTTAAATATATAAATCAATTTTTATACATATATTCTTATGTATTAGTATTGATTTGTATATTTTCTATACTATCATAATGAAATAAAAGAAGTAATTATCTTTAAATATAACATTAAGCATATTAGAATAAGTTTGCTTTTTAAAAAATCGAAAAACTAATAAAATTAAAAAATCTCTATGTAAAAGTCACCTTATAGTCGGGCGACTAGGCGAACTAGTCGGCCAGATTAGTCGGGTTGACCGACTAAGGGCCGACTAGGCCTAGTCAAGTCGGCTACCCCACCTACTCGACTAGTCGGGCCGATTAATCGGCCTAGTCGGCCGACTTTTACAACAGTCATTTCGGGGAAGAGAATCGCGGAGATCGTATAGGGAAGAGAGAGACGAGAGAGGTAGACAGAGATAAAATCTCAATTTTTCATATCATCTGAACTATTTAAAACAATAGACTACCATCCCTTTATATAGGAGGGGATGGGATTACAAAACTAGAAACAAATCAAAACTCAAATCCCAACTTATCCTAATTTGGACTCTAATCAACTAACTAATCGATTTGAAATAAATTCAAATCTTCAATTTATCCTGATTGAGTCTAATTTTAAATTTGAAATTCAAATTAAAAAACTGACTACTAATTTGATATCACAGGCGATCTCTTTTTTTTTTAAATAATTGCAAAAACTCAATTAATAATCAGACTCTAATTAACGACAAAAGATAAATAAATAAATAAAGCACTATTTATCCGATTCACGTTGCATCAGTTCTCTTCCGCTTGAAAAATTCGTCTCCCAACGAATTGCTTGATCTTCGGTCTGTTGGTGGAGAATTCCATATAGACTGATTGATCGGACCTCCCAAGTTTGCTCCTTTTCCATGTTACGTTTATAATTTCTTCCCACCAAGGGGCGCGGCTGCAAAAGTTCTACCCCTTCACTTAAATAAAAACCCACCCATATGTACAATTCTTTAACCTTTAGATAAAGAATTCTTGGTGGGACGGGTTTCTTATAATATTTCCAAAGGAACCAATTATCCCTCTTTTCATGGGATACGAATTTCCTTGGGATGGAAAGAAAAATAGGGTTTTCATCTTCCGCATTCAACGGCGACAGAGACAACAAAATGAGAGGGAGGTGCGGAAGATGAAGGCGCGGCTGCAACGGGATTGGGGCGAGCGGGAGTTGCGGTGGCAGTGCAGGGTCGAAATGGAGGATTCGGCAACATGCTGGTGGGATGAGAAGAAGTGTGAGGCGGCACCGGGTAGGGAGGGGGAGGGCGGCGACATGGGCAATGGGGTTTAACGATGGAGATGGAGAGGGTTTTGGGGTTGTCGTTGGCACTGGTGGGGGCGATTGTGCGCAGATGTGGGGCTGGACAGCAACTTCGGAATTGGATTTGGGGATGGAAAGGGGCTGCAGCGGTGTTGGAGTGGTCGCCCGAGGTACGTTGGAGTCGTCAAGGAGCTGCGGAGGGGTTGAAGACATTGTTGGAGTCAACTTTGTCGTTGGAGGTTGATCTAAAACAGCCAGAACAGCAAGTTCAGGGGGGCTTTTTCCTTCATTTTCTTCATTATTGCCCTCAAACTTGCCTTGGACAGCAATTTCTTTGACTAAAGATGGCGGCGGGATTTGCACCGGAGGTGCAGGAAGGGCGAGGAGGGGCTGTGATGGGGTTGGACTGGTTGCTGGAGGTGTGAGGGTAGTGGAGGGGGCGCGGGAGGGTTGTGGGTGGCACTGGAGTCGCTTTCTCCAGTGACTGCAGGTCTGAAACGGTCTGGACTACGAGCAAATCGCCGTTGACGATGTTGTTTTCTTCGTCGAAAATCTGGGTAGCGGCTTCGGTAGGGGGAGGCTTCGATTTGGTGGCATTCTCTTTTAGTCGGCGCGTCAATGCTTCAACATTTCGTGGCTCCTGCATCTGTGACGCCAAAGCTTGCATATCGGCACAAACTTGGAGCATATTAGATAGTGCTTGTCTAACTTCGACACGCCATGTACGGTCGTTGGAGCGAGATCCTTTAGACTTTTCGCGTGAACGACGGGAGGAATCGCCAGATCGTGAGGATGATGTAGATACCATGCTCTGATACCAATTGATGCAAATCAGAATTTTGCACGGCAATGAAAAATTAATTTGATTGTGGATTTTGGTGGAGAAGAAATAGGAGTGGTTGAGAAGGAGAAAACTCGTCGGAGAACGAGGGATTTCGAAGAAGAGAATCGCGGAGATCGTGTAGGGAAGAGAGAGACGAGAGAGGGAGACAGATAAAATCTCAATTTTTCATATCATCTGAACTATTTAAAACAATAGACTACCATCCCTTTATATAGGAGGGATGGGATTACAAAATTAGAAACAAATCAAAACTCAAATCCCAACTTATCCTAATTTGGACTCTAACCAACTAACTAATCTATTTGAAATAAATTCAAATCTTCAATTTATCCCGATTGACTCTAATTTTAAATTTGAAATTCAAATTAAAAAACCGACTACTAATTTGAGATCACAGGGGATCTCTTTATTTAAATAATTGCAACGACTCAATTTAATAATTAGACTCTAATTAACGACGAAAATAAATAAATAAAGCATTATTTATCCGATTTACGCTGCATCAATGGAGCAGGCGCATGAGCAGGGGGCCGTCGCTGGTAGACCTGTGGAAAGAAAATAGGAGATGGTGGTAGAGGCGGTGGTGGTGGTGGAGGAGGTGGAGGTTGCGGTGATGGAATAGAACATGGTAATGACGGAGGAGGCATATAGATCTCTTCTCCATCCTCTAAAGAAGTAAGCATGTCACCTATACATAATAGACTCAAATAAAGTGACATCAACACTGACATAATACCTTTGTCGAACAAGGTCAAAACAGCAATATCCCTTTTGGGTTTTGGAATGCCCAACAAACACACATTTGATAGCTCTGGGAGAGAGCTTGTCAAGATCAGGAGAGAGTTGATGAACAAACGCTACAGAACTAAAAACACGAGTCGTAAGCGAGAAAAGATCCGTCTCGGGAACGCAATCAAGAACGAGATCTTCTCCCCTAACACCGAAGAAGGCATATGATTTACCAAGTAATAGGCAGTTAGAACCGCATCTCCCCAATAGGAGTGAGGAGCACAACTCTGAATCAAAAGAGTTCCGGTAACATCCAAAAAATGGCGGTGTTTCCTTTCAGCCAACCCATTATGTTGGGAAGTATATGCACATGATGTCTGATACACAATACCATGAGACCTAAGAAATTGAGAGAGCTGAGTACTGCAAAATTCTAGTGCATTATCAGACCGTATGTACTTGACTTTTGCAGAGAAAATGTTCTTTATTTCATTAATAAAAGACTGAATAACAGGACCAACATCAGACTTGTTTTTAAGAAGAAAAACCCAACACAATCTAGAAAACTCATCAACCGCAACAAGATAAAATCTATGTCCCTGATGATCTAGGACACGACTAGGACCCCAAATATTAAAATGGAGCAACTCAAACAGACTAGACTACTTGAACCCTGACGACTCTAGAAAGTAGACTGATGATGCTTCCCAAGCTGGCAGGCCTCGCACTGAAAAGTGGAGCGAGGAGAAATCTGCGGAAGAACATGAATTAGCTTTTGCAGAGGAAGATAACCAAATCGCAGATGCCACATATATGGAGAAACAGATCCGGTGCGGAAAGAAGAAGAGGCACCAGCATATGGAGACTGCACTAGTCTGTAAAGGCCCCTTTGCTCACGGCCAGTTCCAATCACTCTGCCCGTGAGTATGTCCTGAAACACAAGAGCAAAAGGATCAAATATGGCATAACAATGTAAATCTTTGGTGATTTGACTAATTGATAATAATTCATAGAAAATTCAGGAGCGTAGAGAACATTTGGAAGCCTCTTGCACCTCCCCCTAACCAGTAATGGGGGAATGTGTTCCATCTGCTATCACAACTGATCGTCCAAGCAGAGTAGGACGAAAACACTAAACTGAACTTTGTCACCACAGAGATGATGGGATGCACCAGAATCCATGATCCATTCTGATAAATCTGTCATGTAGCAACTAGTAAAAGCATATTCTATACATGATGTAGACGTAGATGCTGAAGCTGCAACCTCTGAGGAACCGGAAGGAGAGCTAGTGGATCCGGAAGCGCCAGGCATAATCTCCCTCAGTCGTGCTACAAGCTCATCAAATCGTTGATCAGATGCAGGTGATGAGCTCCCAGCCTGTTGCGTATGCTCTGCAACTCTGGCTGATGCAAGAAACCCATGCTTAGAATAGCTTGTTTCCTCATAGTGGCCTATCCTGTAATAGTAGGTGCACGGATGACGGGGTCAACCACCCCCTCTTCCGTCACGGTTGGGACTTCCCCTGCCACGATATGGTGTATGGCTGCCTCTACCACGTGATGCCGCCATAGCTGAAGAAGTCTGGTGCTGTAAAATACTACCAGAGGATATGGATAGTCTACTCAATCTATGATATGCCTCCTCCATTGGAGGTATCGTAGCATCAATGAGGATCTGGGCACAAGCTGCATCATACTCCGGATCCAAAGCGACTAGAAATACTCCAGTAATCACAGAATCCATGTGTGCCTTGAGTTGCTCTGGTGTACTAGTCAAGGGTATGTAGCCATGTAACTTCTCGAACATACCCCTCAAAGACGTATAGAGGGTGTGCAGGCGACGACCATTCTGCTTCGATGTGAAGATACCGTGTTAGAGTTGTGGTATCTTCGGCTCATTCTTCGCCGGAGAGTATGTTGCAGCGAGAATATCCCACATAGCCTTTGCAGTAGGCTGGTTCAGTATATCATTAACTATCTCCGTGGATACAGTCCCAGATAGTTATACGCAAGCATATGCATCATATGTCTCCCATGAGGCATTTATCCCAGTCTTGTCACGTGGCTCCTCTGTCGTGAGGATGTGCTTCTTGCCATTACATTGCATCAAACTCATGAACTACATGACCCACAGTTCATAGTTGGTTCCATCCATTTTGACAATGGGTGTTGGACCTTTGAAGGAACCCAGGATGGAGCTTCTGCTTTGTTGTCGAACATGATGACAACTATCTTCAAGACTGGGTCAGCAAGAAGAAATACCAGCGTCTACACTGACATACAGGAAGATGGAGCATGGATGTGGGTGTAGACTCATACCACAACCTCTCACATTCTTTAAAGCCACATTTGGTTACCTAAGATGTTTATAGATGATCCTTAGCACCCTAGAGGTCAAAAAGAGGACCTAGACCAAGGCCGAGATGATAGGCTGAGATGACAGGGACTGTGGCCTGCATCCCGAGAGAGGTCCCTCTTCACACGACGGCGACGTGAGCAAACTAGGCTTGAAGCCGAACCGTGAGGGCACGTGCTAGGGGCGCTAGCAGCAGCCCACACGCCAAGAAGAGGCACGCGAGGAGCAGCCTACGCCGCGAGAAGGGAGAGGACGCGGTGATGCCTAGCAGCGGCCCGTGTGGATGGAGGGCGACGGTAGCCGCGTGGATGGAGGGTGGCGGCAGCCACGTGTATGGAGGGTGACGAGTCGCGTGGAGCAAGGGTTTTGGTGGGGAGGGACTAGGGTTAGGTCACAGGCTCTAGTCTAGGACCGTCGCTCTGATACCATGTTGAGGAAAAGAAAAGGTTGTATTCTATCTAACCCTAGAGCTCTCTTATATAGGAGAAAAGCTCTAAGGGTAAGTTACATAAACAGGACAATAGAAATAAACAATATATAGAAAGAACAAAATAACATAAATATCTTAAAAATATAGCCAACAAGTAATGGGGTAAAAATGGATAACTAGGTGTGCACCATTATTGAATTTTGGCGGTATGGACAAACTTTTGCACATTTCATGTTTGTTAAGTGTTGTATGAGTTTCTTCGAGGTGTTGATTTCGTGTTATGCTGCTGCAACTTATGAGGTGGATTGCCATTACACCAGAGACATGATCCAGAAAGGTCTCATATCCCCCTCTCATGTATCCATTGGAGATGAGACGGTCGACATCCTTACCAAAGCCCTAGGTAGAGGTCCCTTTCAGAGGTGTTGCTCCAAGCTGAGCATGATAGACATATATGCTCCAACTTGAGGGGGAGTGTTGAGATTAGTTGCTCCAAGCTGAGCATGATAGACATATATGCTCCAACTTGAGGGGGAGTGTTGAGATAGTTGTATCTCACAATGCACTTTATGTTTTACGTTTTCGTTATGTATCTCTTGTGTACTTAAACCAGGGCTTTTCTCCTATATAAGAGAACCCTTGGGTCTCATTTATAGATTATGAATTTCTTTTCCCACAACACACCGGTATGTTAAAATTAATGTTGGTGCTCATTTGACAGTTGGCTCAATCAACCTTGCTATTCTTGAAGAAATATCAGCGTGTTATATCTTATACCAATCCACTTGAATGGTGGGCTATTTTAAGCAAATCTTATTAGTTGTTGAGGTTATCCTTGATGTGATTCCTTGTTTAGCCATGGACTTCATCTATAAATATCTAGAAGAGTCTACTTGGTCTAAAACACACCAAAGATCATAAGAAACCTCCTCTTGTGATTTAATCTAAGCACATGCTACTCGTTCGAAGCTTTCGCTCAAATCCTGCATTAAGCAACGTTCTAGACTTATTTTCATATTTCCATTGAGGATTTTTCTTTTCCTTTAGTCATCGTGATGCATTTCATATTAGATATTTTGAGAAAGCTATGAAACTCATTGTGTTTATCTTTATTCACAGCAAGAGGCGTTATATGCAGAGGCCTTTCTTCATAAGCAACTCCTTGGTGAAGTTGTGGGGTGTTCTTGACAAGCATTTCTTTTTAGTAGAAGCACTTTGAAAGCAATGTGATTTTCTACTATGGCTTGAATTGTGTAGGAAGTAATTTCTTTTAGTAGAGTATATGCAAATCCTAAGTAGACCAAGCCTAGGCATAGGACATAGTCCTTAAATATGGTGAGACTTTTATAGGTCTATGCATATTGTGCTCATTTTTTGTGGTCGATTGCGATTAATTTTTTCAATTGCACTATTCAATATGCCATAATATAGATCACCACTCTTAATATTTGTAGGCATCTGTTAGTTGACCCTTTGCTTCGAGATTTTGGTATAAAAAAGAGAGGGTTATCCTTAAGTTCTCAGATAAGAAAGTTACTACTTTCAGCTAACAATACTGCCTTACATAAGTGTAAAACTTATAATGAAGTCAGTTCATTAATCACCAAAGCTCTTCGACATCCTTACCTCTCATGCATGTGTTCCAAGATGAAACCATAGATATCTATGCTCCAACTAGGTATGATGAGTTGAAAAATACCGTCACTTATCAATGTTCTATGCACTTTTTTACATTTTTACTTTTATGGATGCTATACATTTTATGCATATAGAGATCAATTGACATCATTGTGCTCTGCAGAATACAAGTAAAACTTTAGGTTATAGCCACTTTTGTCTTCCACGAATCATGTGCACTTAATCCTCTGATAAAATGGAAAATGAAGATCAATGTTGCCCCCAAGATTTCAAAGCCCAGATCCTTACCTGAACCTCTCCTATTCCCTCTGGAAGAATTTTTCCCATTTCAAGTGAGACGAGCTTGCCAAGTTGATGTAGCTTGGTCCTTAGTGCCTCTCCAATCTGCCTGACAATCTCACCCCTTTTCGGGGCTGGGACCTGGTAAAAACATAAACAGAGAAAGCCAATCAGATAAGAAAATGCAATATAAACTCTCTTTTCTCTTGCATTCATATATAGAGGGTCGATCCTGTGTGAGCCAAAAACTGTGAGAGCATGAGAGCAATGATTCTAGACCACTAGATTCTGTCATCTCTCTCTTGGTTGATTGGAGGAGGAGAGAGATTAGCAGAATCTAGTGGTCCAAATTCACTGCTCTCATGCTCTCATAGGTTTTGGCTCTCACATGATCAACCCTATATATAAATATGTGCATGTATGTGTGTGTATGTATATGTATATGTATATGTTTTTACATTCTTAGATTTCAACTCCAAAAATGGTCCACGAAGGCCATATCTACCTCAGCAAATTTGAATAACAAGATCAAAAAACAGAAGACGGTTGAGCTTAAAGATACGCATAACTTAAATAACACGCAATTACTTTTTTGTTGACTAAACGTTGATATATCTTAAGTTTTTAACCACAACGATAACTTCATCATCTCTCCAACACTCCGAAATCGATCCACTGTGGACCACTGATGTTCGCGAATGATCAGGAGGCTGCCATTTCTCTATTCTCACATTCGTCTCAGTCTAACTACGCTTGTGGGGATTTTATGTTAATGGCGAACATCATGTTCTATCCCTCCCAGTTTGATTCGACAGACAAAAACAAAACCCATACAATCGTACCAAAACCACAACCTGAAATGCGATTAACGAGGCAAGAGCAAAACCTGCATCCAGATCTTGGAAGCCTCCGCGCAGGCGTTCATCCCTTCGACGTAGTCCTCCATCGACGCCTCCACGACCTCCGCGATGGCCTTAAACGGAGCAACCGAGTCATCTAAGATCGAACGCGGCAATAGAAGGAGGAGGACGCGAAACCTGGTTGTTGGCGGGGTTGTAGGAGGTGACGACGGGGCCGGTGGCGCGCCACTTGGCGGCCGCGTAGCAACCGGGGCTGCGCGGGGCGAGGCCGAGGTCGGAGAGGAACTGGTGCTCCTTGGGGAACCCCATCGCTCGATCGATCGGGGGAGGAGAGTGGAGAGTGCTGCTTCTCGCAATGCGATGCTCGCCTCGCCTCGCCTCAAGTTTCTCGCGGCGCGGTTGTTGGCGGCTACGAAGCGACCTGATCGAGGTGATCGACTCCGCTGGACGTTGCGTATGGACAACTGTTTTTTTTTCTGTGATGTCACTTTGGCCTTTCCGTGGATATTTAAAAATATTAGTGTAAATAATAATATTATATAGAGAGAACCGTTGGATAAGATATATATGACATTAAATAATCATGGAATCGAGATGTAGCGGGAGATCCTCTCAACTTTTCATGGTGTTCATATGGATAAGGGATAACGAACCATACAGAATAAATGTGTTATTTCTTCGTAAGGATAGAATTCTAAGAAATAAAGTGGGGGATAATTACGAAAATAATGTCAAAATAAAGGCAGAAGAGATATATAAATATTACATAGAAATTGATGGGACATGAGCTGTTCTCAGTGCTGCCAGTTTTTTTTGGAAAAATATGGATAAAAATGAATTTAGAAATATATAAATACTCTCTTAATATATTTTGAAAAATACTGAATATGGATATTTGTATTCGAATATTAATCGAATATAGCTATCATTTGTAAAAAAATCTCGAATATATATAGAGATATAGATATAGATATGATAAGGGCAAAAAGATCTTGATTCGAATATGAATATCCAAATACAAAATAATATATATATGGCAAAAAATAGAGTTGCTCCTTGGGATGAGCTAAGTTGGCTCCCTCTGCCTCATTTTTCTTATTTTTTATTTTTATTTTTTGAAAAATACTTTCGTGGATTTTCATAATATACTCATAGTTTCGAGCAGAACAGAGACTCCTACGACATACATCCAGACATAGTCGATTTCGACAATTCTGCGACCGTTAAAAATGACTGTCTGGATGGAGGTCGTAGGAGTCTCGGTTTTGCATGAAATTTGAATGACATAATGTAGGGGTATAGTGAGGAAAAGACATTTATTCATTTTTAAATAAATAGGAAAAATGGAGCGAAGGAGCCAAGTTAGCTCTCCCAGAGGGCGGCCCCATTTTACCCTGTATATACATATTATGGGAGCTGGGAGCATGCACCCGAGAGTGTAGGTAACTCCATACACTCAACCTTGTTTTTTTATTATTTTTTATTTTTTGAAGAAAATCCTAGGTGGATTTTTTGATATATTAATGGGAATATGTGCTTCAAGGTTAAGGAAAAACAAATATTACTAACATGTTCATCTAGAATAGATCTATTTCAGCAATTTTAAGACCGTTAAAATTTGATAGACTTGATGTAGATGATAGAAGCTCCGAGCTTAGTTAATTTAGAATGACACATGGTGATATATGATGATTTAATTCCCTCAAAGCGTCATTTCCAAAAAACAAAAGATAATGACCAAACAGCCGGGTAGGTGTAGGGATTTACTTACACCCGAGTGTAGGCTCCCTTTTTCTGTATATTATTGTGTTTAATAACAACTAAGCCAAATCCAAGTCTATGCATTCCCTCGATCTTCATTAACTATTGTGTCTCTTTGTATCAAGAACTTCATAGGAATGGTAATAGGCGAAGTCACAAGTAGGTTTCAAACCATCAAAGACTATATTTGTAGAACAGCCCTTCTGGAATTATAAAACTTTTATTTATTAGCTAAATATTTTTATTCTAATGTGTATTGTGTGTATATTGTAATTGTATCTTTTTTAAATCATTTCATACATTGTAGTTATTCGATTCAAATTCATATTTTATCTTTATCTGATTGCATTTATATATTATATTAAGTTGATAAACATTCTTTTTTGCTCTTTATTCAATCCAAATTCGTATTCATAAAATATTCGATCAGATTTCATATATGATTATGTTAGGATACGACTTGCTAAATTCATATATAACTCATATCAGTTTATGTAATCATATTCAATGTAGATAAAGCGAATATTGATATGGAAATAGCCATATCTGATTTATTTTCATCCCTAAGGATAAGTGACAATTATGTACTTTCTTTGTTCGGCTGGCAAAGAAAGGATAAGAGATCAAGAATATTAGTTATTTCTACTAAGACTTATTGTGCTTCGGTAGCTTGCATGACATATATTACGAAATTTTCTAAGCATGTCGCGACTCCAACGATTAACCGTAATATGCGACGAAAACAATGTATATTTCTTCATACATGGAAATTAGATCAGAATATAATATATTGTACTCTTCCAATGCATAACATACGTAATGCAGTGTTGATTTCTTGTTCGGATACATTGCATGAGGATTATTATAGTAGCCACTTCGTAATCTCTTCACTTCGATGGGATGATGACGATGCTAAATCCAATATTATAAACTATCCATCATGGATACTTGGAATTAGATGGGGATGTAACTTGACAAGCTAAATCCAATATCAAGGATACGAGCCACTTTAGCTATTTGATCGAGTCAAATATTGAACCACATCACCCACTGGTCCTAAGTTCTTTTAGATTAGTCTCCTACTCTTTGGATTTTGAATCGATTTGATGAAATGAGTTTTTAATCCAATTTAGTGTCATTCATTTTATCTCTAAGTGGTGTCGCTAAAATCCAGTGTCTTTCATCGTTCCCTTGGACCTGGAGTATTCCCGATACTCATGCATCCTACATATTGGAAGACCTTGAATAACTTGAAGTATATATTTCCATAATTTTTGTATCTTTCTAAGATTAACTATAAGATTTCTTGATCAACCATGGGGTAGTGGTCACCAATCATACACCTTCCAAAAGTGTATATTAATATCCTTGAATTCTCATCTTGTTTCTTAAACATGATGACTACAGTTGAAATTTATTTTATCTCAATGTCTTGTAAGTGAGCTATTTTCTTATGATTTACTGAGTATAAGCACATGTGATACATTTGAGAGATTGCATATTTCATATGTCCTTACGTGTACTAGCTCGTAGGTGTATAGATCTTATCAGGATATTAAATTATTAGTCTATCAAATGTGCATACTTAGATATATAGTTGTACTAGTGTATCTGCACGTGCTCCGCAGTGGGTTGAATGTAAATTTTGAAATATTTTAAAAACTATAAAAATTAAATGAAATGTTGGTTTATAATACCAATAAAGGATTATAATGCTTATAAATGGTTATAAAAAACAATCATATGTAAATCTCCTCAATATTCATCAGTAAATCTCCTCAATGTTCAATCTATTAATAAGTTTTATATAGAGCATAAAAATACAAATATGATAGAGGATTTGGCTACGAAGATTCCAGAGAGTAGGTGTTGAGCTCAAGTGTCTCTATTACTCATGATGAGTGTTAGAGGTCCTAGCCTCTTACTGTCTAATTCAACTCGACAAGATCAATGGTGTGCGCACGGTTGCATAGCCCACGGTGTTGAGTTATTACGGTGCTGGTTTAATGTAGATTTGAGATGATAGTATGGGGAGGCTTCGAGCACAAAAGGGGGTTAAATCTTCTCGAAGGAGGAGGTAGGGATGGCTCAGGTAGATGGGTCCTCGACAACTGTGAGATCGCTACTCTTATTTGGACTCCTTGACTTTGGAGATGGCGCAATGATGTCGATGGATTCCACGAAGGAGCTACATTAATACGACAGACATCCGACCAACTTCATTGATGCTCGACTGATGTTGAGAAAGTGATCTGACTGTACAACCCGATATTGGTCGAGCTTTGATGGTTGAATGGCAACTGAAGAGGAATCATTGAAGGCTTGTAAAAGTACAACTCACTCGATAGTTTCAGTGTGGGTATGGTAGGTTTCTTGTAGTGGTGACTTCGTCATTCTATTGATAGTTATAAGTCATCGACACCAAGGTAATATTTTCTTCACTTACTTTGTGTATGTGAAGATTGGAGGATTGTATTTCTTCAAGTTCTTCCTCTTAATGACCTTTAACCCATTCTCTCCTCTCCATCGCCATGTGTAGGTTCGTGATGAACATAAAATTTGCCTCTTGATTAATCGATGATTGTCGTAGTATAGGAGGCAAATTTGGTTCTTCAAAAACCACAATCCTTGAATGTTGTAGAATATTTTTAACTTGGTAAGTGTACTAAGGTCGAACACAGTGAACGGTGATTTTTAGTTGCTATTGCAAGGTTTTAAATTAAATTAAATAATTAATTACTTGTTTGATTAATTTTTGTGCTGAAAAAAATATAATACAATGCAATGCATATGCAAAAGAAATGCAAATGACGATGAAATAAAGAGAGACACTACTTAGGCCTAGGATCTGTGATTTTTCATGATTTAAGTCATCAATTAATATAAAAAATTAATCCTTAATTCCCATCACAGATCGAAAGAGACTAAATTCCAGAAAGATTTATCGAATCCAAGTCGCAGGCAAGAATGTCAATAGATCTATGAATAATCCTGCAATCAATGAGATCACGTAATGATTTTTATCGTCAAACACTTGATCTCCAAATTGCAATTCTTTCCTCAAGTAAAATAGTTTTAGAATATCGAGAATTAAATTGGATCCTCCTTGCTCACACCATGCAAAGGCTACTTCTCAAAGAATAAGATCAATTATCACAAAGAATTAATCAGGTAAAATCTCCTCAAAAACATCAAGGAAATACAATCGTCCCTCCTTGGTCTTTTCCCCTACAGAGATTAGTTTATCAAAATAATAATAATCATGTATGATAAGAGAGTTAATCTTTAACAAAATATCATAAATCAAGTCCATGAAGAATCCAGAACTTTCTTAATAATATAAAGCACAAAATGTCAAAGATCAGCATGCATAAATCAAAATGTTTCTCTAATTAATAATCCCCCAGAAACAATCTCAGATTTGTCAATGAACTGTGCCAAATGATAGAGCATGGAAATAGCTTCAAAATGACATATTATGCGCTAAAATTGGAGTTTGGATGCAAGAGATATGATAAAATGAATATGTAGGGATTAAAATGTAAATAAAATAAAGTTTTACTTTCAAAGATATCCCTGGAGGGGCTTATCTATAATTTCTGAAAGTCTTTGGAATTTCTCTGCAATTTACCCTCCTCTCACGCTTGGAGCATGTGTTCTGGGGCGGTAGGGCTATTCTTGATATTTCTGGAATAGGCGGGGGCCTGGTTGCACTTTTGACAAATCGTGTGTGCTAGGCACGTGCGGTCTGGATGGACTTGGAGGCTCGGGTGCGTGAGGCTGCGGCTTGGCGGTTGAAGCAAAGGCTCGGGGGTGAAGGCTGAGGTGCGGTACTGAGCCTCCACGTGGCAGTTGCTGAGGGCTCTGGGTGACCTGAGCCTCGTGGCTTGGACCGAGACTTAGTTGGAGGACATGGCACGTCACAAACCGTTGTGCTCCAATGGTAGTGAAGGTGGCAGGTGGGTCGTCGCGGTGGAGGGAAGAGGTGGTGGTGCGACCGCATGGTGGGGTGCAAAGGTGGAGGATGGTGCGGGGTGTTGCTGCCGAGGGTGGTCGCGCATGGCAGAGGCATGTGCACCGCAGCTGCGGTCGAAGGTCGACTGGAGGCGAAGGGCAGAGTGATGCTCCAGGAGGTAGAGATCTGAGAATGGAGGTGACGTGCTTGGGAAGAAGCTGAAGAAGACGACGAAGTGGGGAAGGATTGTGACTGGAAGATATGGTTGGGGAGTGTTGGAGCTAAGGATCCGGCGATAATCGCCTCAGTGGCTGGCCACAAAGGCCACGAAGCTTAGTTGCTCGGAGTAGCACAGAGGTCAAAGACCTCTGGATCGTGTCGTTGTTGTTGTTGCCGTTGTCACCGGCACTGAGGGACGAAGGGCGGATAGCAGTTCTCGAGGTGAAGGCGCGATTAAATAAGAGGGGGAAGGGAAGGCATTACGCGGTGCAATGGCTGGGAGGTGGTGGACCGACGGTCGTCACACAAAGGTGGAGGAGGCACGGGGCGTTACGCCATGGCGGCGACGACAGTTGCAGGAAGGGTAGGGGGCACGGGTCACGTGCATCGCATGTGACCGGCGTGAGAGGAGTTTCTGGAGGGTCATCTCCTAAGCATGTGACCTGGGGGCTAGGACGAAGTGGGGTGCCACGTGGCTCGCCCAAGTGCGGCCACGTGTCACCCCAAAAAAATTCAAAATTAAAAGAGGAAATAAAAATAGAAAAGAAATAGAAGGAGTCCTCAGATAAAAAAAATTCCTTCATGAAAGTTGTTCGTCTCAATGAGATCTGCAATTTTCATGAAGTACTCAGGAGCAAAAGAGGTCATCTGTGTGAAGTGGTATTTTTGGTGGTCTCCAAATGTATATAAAAACCGATTTTTTAGAGTTTTGTATTTTTTTAGTGGTTTTTAAAGGGGATAAAAATTATAGAAAAGATACAATAAAATACAAGAAAATTAATTACATACTAATCTATTTTTTAGATTTTTAATAAATAGGAAAGTAGGACAATAAAATAGAAGTACGAAATACGATATTTTTGTACAGACTCACAACGGACACTCGGATACGGTCAGTTTCTTTGATTTCAGTTTTTATCTAGATTTGTATTTTTATGTTATCCAATAAAACTTTCATCAAGGTAAACAAATAGAGAATAAATAAAATTAAAGAGGTTAATTATGTACATAAAAACTCCGATCAAAAATCGCAAAAAGTTAAGATGCGCAAAAGAGGCTCAAAACCCACCTTTCACATATGAGCTCTGAATTTTACGAAATTGATCTTTTTTGAAGAATGGAGCACTTTAAAAGTGAGTAGACCAAAATCGAACACTGTATGAGGAAGATATGTGTGTTGTAGTCTGTCAGATATGAAATTAGATGTTGGGATTATTTGCCACTTGTTTGAGCTAGTATTTTTTGTATTTTTTATGTATTCTTGTTAGTAATATCTACATAGTGGACGTGGTTTGGGGTCAATTGAAGTTAGGATGAATTAATTAAAAATATGAGAAGTTAACAGCTTTTTATGCCAATTTAAACATGGATTTTTGATACAATTTTGCATGCTGAAGTACAAATATTATTTACAGATGTATGTATGCTAATGATGCTATATTAATATTTAAATGCACATGGATTTTGGGGAACATAGCCTAATTGACCTATTTTAGCATGATGAATACGAGATTCATCAGTGCTCTACCCATCATCCATGTTTTTAATTTTCACGATTGAGCAACAAACTCGAATCAGCCGTTCGAATTTGTAGTACCACGGACATGAGACTATTGTGAGAGGGAGGGAAGGGGAAGGAGTGGATTTATAGGGGATATGAGAGGGCAGTTGCTGCTACTAATGAGAGAGAGAGATGAAGAGAGATTTATACATTGAGACCAAGAAGGAGGAAATATATTAACTACATTATGAATCTCTATGTATTAATTTGATTTTCATGAATTTGTAAAGTAAAAAGTATATATATATATAAGGTTGATCCTTTGAGAGCAAAAAACGGTGAGAGCAGTGAGTTTGAACCATTAGATTATGTCATATCTCTCTTGATTGATTGTAGGAGGAGAGAGAAAGAGCCAAATCTAGTGGTCTAGATTTACTACACTCATGCTTTCATAGTTTTTGGCTCTCGCATGAACAACCCTCTATGTATATATAGAGAGGTTTGATCCTGCAAGAACCAAAAACTGTGAGAGAATGAGAGCAGTAAATCTGGACCACTACATTCTGCTCTTCTCTGTCCTACTGCAATCAATCATGAGAGAGATGACATAATCTAGTGATCCAAAATCATGGCTCTCATGCTCTAATAGTTTTTGGCTCTCACATGATTAACCCTTACAGAGAGATTGATGGGAGACGGGCAACAAGCTGCGCCGTCAATCCCTTTTGAATGGCAAATCCAATTCTTTGAAATACAACATCAATAGATCTGGGAACCCTTACACATGTGTGTATGCCCAACCCTATTAAGAAGATTTGTGTTTATATGGATTTGAGACTTCCCAAAGTCACCCATAATTTAATAGTGTTATATAAGATGATGTTACGCCTCCTTACTTGGCCATTAGATGATTCTTGTCTATGCCTCTATGCATTGGAAAAGCTCCATCAACACATCAACCCATGCAAATAGAGGTTGTTGGAGCCTTCAACGTTAATAATGATGATGTTGTTATTGAATATCCTAGAGTTTCCCACATGAACAATCCAAGAGAATTTTTTAGGGTTAACTCACATAGGGATAAAAAATGCAGGGGTATTGATGAATCCACATTTCATCATCTTTATTCTATCATTTTGGCACCAAAAACCCTAGTAAATGCTTGTAAATACTTTTAATTTCATCATCTTAGCATTCATGCATGTGCATTTAATTAGTGTATAAAATACTGTAATTAAAGCCAAAATTATAGAATAAATAAAAGAAAAGAATAAGAATAAAATATTGTAAATATTTTATGACCCAAAACCCCGAGACCTAGGCATCTTGATGAATAGGTCGACCAGGAACAAAGTAGGGGGAGATAAGGGCCAAAATATAGATAAAATACATATACCTTTTATTCATTCTTTATTCATCTTGGGACCTATTTTTGGTTCCACTTTTTACACATCAAATAAAGAAACTTGTACATGAAAGTTGTAGATAATTTAATAAAGAAAAATACAAAATTGATCTCACCGAAAAATAATGTAGAGATAAAAAGTTATGGTCTGAATAAAAATCGAGAATCCCAACTTCCCAGACCCGTATCTCATAAATGGAAACTCCAAATGCAGCATACTCGCCATTAATTGTATATAGAAGAAAATAAGCTATTTAATGGCAGTGATTTCGCATTTGGCGGAGCTACGGTTTGAAAGTTGAGTTTTGGACCCACCTGGTATAGTTGTACTTATTAAAATACTCAATTTATTCCTTATTCCTTATTTTTGTATTTTTATATTTTTATAATCGTGTAGATATTACTTATAATAAATATGTATATTAAAATCAGAATAAAAATGCAAGGAAAACTCAAAATAAAAATAAACACATAAAGACCATACAGGTATTATACCTATGTTTATACCTATACATTTTATACTTCTATTTTATTAAATATACAAAATAAATCAGAAAAATAAAATAAAAATATATTTGTGTAGATAAAAGTATTTTATAATTTTATAAAATAGGAAATAAAAATAATAAAATTAAAACACACAGAATAAAAATAAAATACTAAAATACATAGGTAATATACCTACATAAGGCTAAAAAGTAAACTTATCAAATTACACCTCCTAAAATAAATTAAAAATCATAATAAAGTACTACATAAAATAACGAATATTTTTTATTTTATAATCAATAATTAATTCAGCCTTTTTCTATTTTTAATTGAATTTACAAAATAATTATCAGGGATTTTTCCTGATTGGTCCACGTGGACCAATCAGGAGACGGCCCCAGTTGACCCAGGTCAACTGGTCGTCTTCCCCACCTACCCCCCTGTCAGAGGTTGGTTTTTGCGCCTATTCCTGGCATTTTCCCGGCCAATCCTTTCACCATTTCACTTCGATCCCTTCTGCAAACTTCTTCCCCTACCAACCATCTTGCCCGCCTTGCGATTACCTTGGAGATCGCATCACTGAGGCGCCCCAGATCTCTTGATCTTTGGACTCCTGTCACCTCGGGTCAAACCCGATATAAGCAACCCCCCTACTTTGAATTCAAATCGAGTCCCCTTGGTCCACCCCTCTCCGCCTCTCTGGTGCTCTGAGCCTTGCTGGAGGTGACAGCTCCACCGCGAGCTTCTCAGCCAAGGCGAACGAGGTCGAGGACGACTCCGCCACCTCCCGCAAGATCGGCGGTTGAGGTAACTTCTCCCCTCTGGATCCGGCCATTGAGGGCCTTCCCCCTTTTCTTTTTCTCTTGCATTTAATTCCTGCTAGTGTTAGGACCAAAAACCCCCAAAAAAATCCAAGTTCCTTCACCTATTTCGCCCAATCGATCCACTTGGCCGGAGCGCAACTCCGGCCACTCATCGCCCCGCCGCTTCACGCCCATCTAGAGGTCCAGGCAATTTGCCCTGGACCTCCTTAGTCGTTTTGCAGGTCAACGTGCATCTATTAGAGCCTGGAGGTGATTCTGGAGCTTCGCCGGAGCTAACGGAGCTCTATAGCTCCGCCGCCATTCAGCAAGCCCCTCGGCCATCGCCGAGGCTTTTTGCCGCTACCAGCAGCTAGAGGAAGACGGGAGGACGCTCCACGTCCATTTTGGAGCCTCGACATCGCCGGAGGACGGAGATCGGGGACGACGAAGTTCGCCTCGCCGACGTACTTGGCTGTTCTTCGTCATCATCTCTGCACCGTTGGATCAGGGAGCCCCTCCAGATCAAGCAGCGCCCGTCGGAACGAAGAACGCCTCCACCGTTCGATCGTCGCCCGACGATCTGATCTCAGCCGTCCATACGAAGCACCATCGTCCGTTGGATTCTCGCCACGTGTATAAGTGAAGACTCGCAGCCGTTGGATCCGCGCGCCGAGGGTATTTTGCACCTAAACCCTCGCGCATTTTGTATTTATATTTTATTCCTGAAACTTTCATCTGTAGTGTAATATTTTGTAACATTTGCACAAAGACCCCTAAGCTTTTCGTATTTACATATAGGTCCCCTGCCACGTCACCTCACGTGACCTGTTCATGTGAGGTGTGGGCATTTTGCAAGGGTACCCTCAGACTTTGGGATATTTCAATTTAATCCCAAAATTTTGTCACGTAGTGTAAAAGCTTGGGATTTTTGCGTTTAAGCCCCGGACATTTTTGGATATTGCTATTAGGTCCCTGCCAGACGCGTGTATAGCACGTGCTTGGCTTGGACATTTTGTATTGAGGCTCTTCTGGGTTTTTTAATTTGTGTTTAGTCCAGTAAATGCATGTTTTAGTTCAAAACTTTGGACATTTTGCATGTGCCCCGTGGATATTTGAGAAATTGCATGTATACCCCTGCTAGGCCTGTTTAATGATTGTATGTTTGTCCTAATTAATTAGACCATAATTTCAAATCCAAAAATTCTAAAAATTTGAACTTAAGATCTTGTTGGCTAGTACTTTGTCGCCATATTTTTAGTTTTGAGTTTTATTGCATTTTTATATTTATTAAAAATCAAAAACATGCTTTTTATTCACTGTCTAGCTTAGAAAATGCCAAAAAAATAGTAAAAGACCTCTAAAAATTCCAAAAAATTCCCTAGTGTGTATTTTAACCTATTTTAGTGTCAATCCAAAAATCACTAAAAGTCTCAAAAGAAAAACCTTAAAAATTCAAAAATACATAAAAACTTCAAAAAAAATCTATAAAATCCTAGAAAACTCCAAAAATAGCAAATTCAGTTTTTGTTTACTCTATATTTTATTATCTTTATTTTAAATATAGTTTGCAAAAATTTTGTGGCTGTTGTCTATTTTTAATTTCCATTTTACTCACAGCCAGCACATATTTCACTGTTTTCCCTTATTTCAGTATTTAAAAATACCAAAAACACCTTGAAAAATCCCCAAAAATCACAAAAACAGTAAGAAATCTTAAAAATACCAAAAACATTTTATTTCTGAATTTTTGGCTATTTTTGCACATTTTTATAAATACTTTAACTTGTCTTTTATTACATTGTTTTTAAATTCCAATATTGAAAAAGAAATTACATAAAAAATATATAAAATATAAAATTATAAAAATCAAAAAATTGAAAATCAAAATACAAAATTAAAAATAAAAAAAATTAAAAACCCACAAAAAATTCTTTGCTTGCTTGCTTAGTGTAGACATCACTCACATTCACTTGTGCACATTATTTTGAATTACCCTGTTTGCTCCCTGTGTTCGAACTCTCTGCATACTTGCCCTTTACATTATTTGTGCAGAGTTAAAAATAAATTTTAACTCCACATTTATTTCTATTTCCTTGATCTATAGTGTGGGTTAATTGTTGATTAAATACATCTTATTGTGGGTCACCGCAGCGACCTCGGTTGTCTCCGCCTTGTGTGAGACATACTTCTTAGACCCCCGATAATTTGTGTTTATCAAATGGCGCCGTTGCCGGGGAGCAACAGCGATTAGTTCTTATTTTTGTCTGTTTGTGTTTGCTTGTCTACCATTGCTTTATTTTGTCTCTCATGCACTTTTGATATATCTTTTGATTGAGCTATCTGACCATTCTTCTTTTGTCTTCTTGCGAGGGACCGCGGAGCAACGGATCGCCTAGGTGACCCGAAGCAACCTTGGGAAGCGGAGCTGGCTATTCTTTAGCCAAGCCGATAGGAGAGAGCGGGAGGAGTGAGAGAGAGTGGTAGATTAGTTGTAATTTATTTTTGTGAGAGAGTGATTTGATAATTTGTAATAATACAGGTACTTGGACTCTTGGACACTCCGGGCCTAATTTCCTGGTGTTTGTTCACTCGGGGGCTCACCGCGGATTTTGACGAGTTTTTCACCGCTGTCATTTTCCGGTTTTGTTTTCATTTTTCATTTCTTTTGTGGATTGAGCCCTTAGTTTTAGGCCTGCTTGATCGATTAAATTAGGTCCAAACACACTAATAACCTTTGCATGTACCTATAGTTCGTACTTGGACTTAGTTTAAATTAAACAGTTAGCTCCCTTTCTTAGATCCGCCGCGTCGCGAGCCCTCTCCATCAAGCGCTACTCCTGAACTCGATGTGTCGAGAGGAGGGGGGGTCTAGACCGGACTCTTAGGATCGACGATCGGTGGTTGACTTGTGGTTCTTCACGCTAGCAGTTGCCTATCTTAGGACGATTTCCAATTGCATATCGGCATATAGATTAGGTTTATAAATTTTTGCTTTGCATCCCGCATGGAGAGAGCTGGGATTCGCTGTAAGTCTTCTTACTTTGCATCCATCATTTAGGAACAAAGGTGAGATTTCCATCTTTGTGTCGGCTTGCACGGCTTTTCCGACTCTATTCTCCCTCTGTTTTTGGACAAAGTATGATCAAGAAAATACAAAAATCATTAGGCGCTTGTTTGAGTCTACTCAAAAGAAGCGATAACACCAAAAAAATTAAAAAAGGGACTGCTAAGAAAACCTTGACCAAAAAAATTTGGTAATTGGATTCATTGATTGGGGAGACTAACACCCTAACTTGTTTTCAGGTTGCATGGGAAGGTCTCCTTCCAAGTGAGGTGAGCGCTTCGTAAGGATTAGAGCCAAAATCCCAGCTTGTGGTTGCCTTGTGTATCGCCTGGATTTCTGAAGTATTGGCGCTTCTATCGTACGTGGACGAGTAGGGCTTGGTCATCATTGGTGACTCTCTATTGTGTAGAGCATAGACCTTGTCCGAAGTATCGAGCCTAGGCCACGCCTTCACGGGGGTGTCTGTCTCATCGTCTCGCGTCCGAGTAGGTTCTTGCATGCTTACGGATGATTCCATTGCGAGCGAGTTCCGAAGTATCGGTTTTGCCTATTGGCTTCCTCTCTTATTCTTTGGCTGAGTAGGGATCCAGGAAGGGTTACAAGGACCTCAAAAAGTGCAAGCTACAGGTTACACAGGAGGAGGACAAGTACGGGATACTCTTCCGGCAGTACTCTCTCCTTTAGGCGTAGCGCTCTAAGGACTCGTGAAAAGACTAATTCCTGAATCAAGCTAAAATTGACAAGATAAAAGCCGAACCTTCACGGCTTCACGTGTTGGGTTGGTGAACTCACCCCTGCTTTGTGTTTAATTGCTAGATTTATTTAAGTCAAGATCAAAAACACAGCACAATTGTGCGCAATTTTGTTTCTCACTTCATTCCTTCTTCTTCAGCATTCCCTCTGCTCTTGCCAATAATCAAGATGATGGGACGGAGATCTCTTAGGTCGACTCTGTCGGCACCGCTATCCAGCACTCCCCCTTATTCATCTAGGACTACCTCGGAGAGTCCGCTCTCCGAGCCTGAGTTTACATCCACCCTGTTCCCCCTCGATCACCATTCCCATTCTCCTTCTCGCAGTCCAATAGTTTCAGAATTCAGTGCATCACAGAGTTCAGATCATTCGACAGCACCTGAGATGGCCTCTTTTGCTTTTTCAGAGAATCCAGTGATGGCAGATAGAGGCGAGCACCCAGATGACCATGATCACCCTCCGTTCATAATTGATCAGGTGGCCATCAACAACTCCTTATTAGCGTCCCTGGAGACTATGCAGAGACAGATCCGTGACCAGGGTACCTTCATGGGTGATCTGATGAGAGAAATAGCGCAGATGAGAGAGAACCGACCTGGGGGCGGTGGCGGTGGAGGAGGAGGACCTGATGCAGGCGGAGGCGATCCAGACGCGGAGAGACCACCTCAGACTATCATGAGGGAATTGCACAACCCAGCCGCATCCCTCACTCACCGCTGGATCAGACTCCCACCGATCCATGGAGATTTCGAGCTTCGGCCCCACACAATTCAGCTTCTACCCAAATTTCATGGGTTGCCGACCGAAGAGCCACACCTCCACCTCCAAGAATTCGAGATGATATGCAGCACCATCCATGACAGGCTGCTAACTGAGGACACGATCAATATGATCGCTTTCTCGTTCTCATTGGTTGACAGAGTCGCATATTGGCTCAAACACCTCGGGCGATTCATCGACACTTGGGCAGATCTCCGGACCGTGTATTTGAAGAAGTACTATCCTCTCGGCCGGACCTATGCAGCTAGAGCCATGATCAGCAATTTTGTCATGATCCCAAATGAACAATTCCATGAAGCCTGGGATCGATTCAGAGAGCTCATCGACCGGTGTCCACATCATGATATATCCAAGTCCAACCTGGTTCAAAGTTTATTCTGTGGGCTGACACCGGAGCCACAGGGGCTTGTCAACGCCTCCTGCGGTGGATCATATTTCTCCAAGGGTGAAGACGACGTCAGGGCCATCTACGAAGGCATGGCAGAAAATTCAACTGTGATGACCCAAGTCAGAGTCTACACACAACAAAAGCCACCTCAGGGAGGAGGATCATTCCAGAGGATCGCCCGCATCGATGCCGGTCCTAACACATCGTCGGTAGCCGCAGCCCAAACCGAATCAGCCGCAGCCGACATGGGCATTATTAGCGAGAAGTTGGACCGCATGGAGATCCTCGAGAAGAAACAGAATCAAGGTCTTGCCCAGATGGACCTTCTCACCAAAACTATGAGTGACCTGAAAACTCAAATCCTATGCATTCAGGAGGCACAAGCTCAGTCCCATCAACTTCTTAGGTCACGGGCCGACTCCAGCAGTAGCAGTTCCAACCAACCCTCTACTCATATCGCCAGGTGAATCATATTCAGGCAGAGCCGGTTCCACTGCTACAGTACTACCCAGCGCAGCCGCCATCTTCGGACATGCAGATGGTGGTCTATCAGCCAGAGCAGCCACTGGCAGTTCTTCCTCCACCCTCCTTTGAGCAGGACCCATTGATGGAAGTCAATGGGATATGGTACGACCGGTATCCTCAGCCCGGGATTCGTCGTGATCATCCCGGATTCCGTTGGGGCAACGGTGGCTCCTCATCCCAACAGCAGAACCCTGCTCAAGGACAGCAGAACAGCCAGCAACCACAACAGCAGCAACCCCAGTATGCCCAACAGCAGCAGTATCAGAATGGTCCTCGTCCCGCCTATCAGGGACAACAGTGGAGGCAGCGTTAGCAGCCTCAGCAGCCTTATTCCCATCACCCCCAGTATCAACCACAGCAGCAACAACAGCCCCATTTCCAGCAGGGACAACCATCCGGTTCTCAGGGTCCCATTTTTGAGAACCCAGCTCTCGATGATCTTGCCCGCTTGCTCTCCGAACAGCGAGCATCCTTCAGGCAAGAAATGGATGAATTCCGGCAGGAGATGAGGGAGATTATCAAAGGGAAGGCCGCCATACCCGCTCAGATTGAACCTAACCTGAACAATCTGAAAAGGAAGTCTGAGCAGGTAGAGTTCACAGAGGATACCTCTCCTAGTGATTATTTGAGCGATATATCTTATTCTTTCTATGATGTTGATTTTGTGACTACTAGGAGCGGTAGGATGCCCGCTGGCGGTGCCTCTTCTGAGCGACAACCTCCAGCTGAACCAGGAGCGCCAGAGGAGAAGAGTAGCGGTGCTGATGCCGCTAATGATGAGGTTGAAGACGGTGGTGCTGAGGCCACCAATGATAGAGATCCAGACAACGATACTAAGGCTGTCGTGAGACCAGATACAGACGGTGGTGCTGATGCCACCATTTTGGATGCTGAACTGGAGCACGGTGTTGATGCCGCGAAGACAGGTGCTGGTGGTGGTACTGAGGCCACCACATCTACTTTTGTTGAGCCTCCCTCTGTGATGTTACCACCTTTTGTATCTATGGACTGTGGTAACAACAAAAAGAACAAAAATATGAATAAAGGAAAGGTTTCTGTTCACATAACGGATCCATATCTGTTGCATGATGATGATTGTATGGATCCTCCTTCCTCACAGGCACAGGGACCTGTTCCTAGTCCTCCATCTGAGGAGTCCCCTACCATCCCCTTCCCTGAGGCACTCCGCCGGGCGAAGGGGAACAAAAAAGAAAATCCCAAAAAAGAGCAGCAGGTAGAGTTCGGCAATCAGATGATAGACAGATTCAATATTCAGCTGACTCTACAAGAAGCACTTGAGCACATCCCCCTCTTCAAGAAGAACCTGAAACAGAAGACTACCGTCCGCAGGAAGAGGAGGAACCACAGAGAGCAAATCCATGTGCTCACTCACTCCACTTGCTGCACCATCCAGAACAAGCTGCCAGCCAAGCGACCAGATGCAGGAGCTCCCTATGTCAGATGTGAGATTCAAAAGCAACAGTTTGATCGCACTCTATTAGACAGCGGCTCTTCAATTAACCTTCTTCCGGCAGCCTTGCTCGATCGATTCGAGTTTGGTCCTCTTCTTAAGAGTAGGACAGTCCTTCAGTTTGCTGACAGGTCGACTAAGAGGCCGAAGGGGTTATTGAAAGACAAGGTCGTTACCATTCAGGGCCTGAAATTCCCCGTGGACTTCGTTGTGTTGGACATGGAGATCCCTGAGTCGGTAACTGATGCCCCCATCATACTTGGACGTCCATTCTTGGCCACGGCCAAGGCGGTGACCGACCATGATAGCGGGAAGGTATGCTTTCGCGTAGAGGGCGAAACCATACAAATAGAGATGATCGAGGAGACCAGAGCTAGAGAGTTAAAATGCTCAGAGCAGTCCAGTGAAGCAGCGCAGATGACAGAGGAAGAGCTAGACATCCACCAGGTTTGTGATTTTGAGATGACTGATGATGAATCCAACTGGATAGATCCTGTAGCACCGACTCTCGCCTTGCCTACAGATTCACTATATCTCAAGCTCATGGCACTCGAGAGCCGAGAGAGCACATCCCTGGACGAGGATACATCTGAAGCTGACAGTGCAGTGATGGGTGGTGCTGATGATTTTCATTCGTGCTCATCTTCTTCTGATCCCTCGGATTTAGACATTGATTGGGATGATTTTGATGAATATTTACCTTGTCTGATTCCTTATGAGCCAACAACCATAGCAGAGTGCGAGCCCGTACAGTTCATTGATGATTCAGCCAGCCACCCTTCGTCAGAGATTCATGCACAGCGAGAGTTCTCCCATGCAGACCTGGTCGCCTTCACGCAGACATATCAGAAGCCGGATCTGCCACCTCCCAGTTGTCCAGAACGGAAACCTCTGCTGCAGTCGATGAAGTATAGATTCCTTGCAGGTGAGCCAGACATGTACCCAGTCATCATCTCAGCAAATTTGACTGGAGAACAAGAATCTCGTCTGATGGAGGTTCTTGAACGAAACCGCAAGGCAATAGGATGGAGTATAGCTGATCTCCAGGGGATTAGTCCGGCTCTGTGCTCCCACCACATTTATCTTGAGGAGGGCGCTAGGCCGTCGCGTGAGTTCCAGCGACGGCTGACCCCGAATCTTCGAGACGTAGTCATGAAAGAAATTTCAAAGTGGTGGAGCGCCGATTTTATCTACCCCATCTTCGACTCCAAATGGGTCAGTCCGATACATGTGGTACCCAAGAAGACGGGTATCACTACAGTTGTCAATGAGTCTGGAGAGGAGATCGCTACCAGAGTACCGACTTCTTGGAGGGTCTGTGTGGACTACAGACGATTGAATGAGGCTACCAAGAAGGATCACTTCCCGCTACCCTTCATTGATCAGATTATCGAGCGATTAGCTGGGAAGAGTCATTATTGTTTCCTTGACGGGTACTCTGGATATAATCAAGTGGCCATTGCGCCCGAAGACCAGGAGAAAACGACATTCGCCTGTCTGTTTGGGACCTATGCTTTCAGACGGATGCCCTTTGGTCTATGCAACGCTCCGGCGACATTCCAAAGGTGCATGTTGTACATCTTCTCGGACATGGTGGGGGACTATTTAGAGGTCTTCATGGATGACTTCTCGGTCTATGGTGATGGGTTTGATGCTTGTCTTGACTGCCTAGACCGTGTGCTTCAGCGTTGCATAGAGGTCAATCTTGTCTTATCTTAGGAGAAGAGCCACTTTATGATGACTCAAGGGACGGTCCTTGGTCATATCGTCTCTAACAGGGGCATGGAGGTCGATCCTGCCAAGGTGGATATCATCAGAAAACTCAATCCACCGTCTAACCTGTGTCAATTGCGATCTTTTCTGGAGCATGTCGGTTTCTACCGACGGTTCATTCAGGACTTCAGTCGTATTGCCCGACCGCTCACTGACTTGCTGACAAAAGACACCGAATTTATTGTCAATGATAAGTGTCTTGCATCTTTTGAGACTCTCAAGAATATGGTTGTTTCAGCTCCTGTCCTTCAGCCACCCGATTGGTCTCTCCCATTCGAGATCATGACAGACGCTTTAGATTTTATCGTTGGGGCTGTGCTTGGACAGAGGAGGGATGGATTACCTTTTGCCATTCACTACGCCAGTCGGACTTTGGATGCCGCTCAGCGGAATTACACTGTGACTGAGAAAAGAGATGCTGGCCATAGTCTTTGCTCTTGATAAGTATCGATCGTATATTCTCGGATCTAGAGTAACAATCTACACTGATCACACCGCCATCCGGTACTTAATGGCTAAGAAGGATGCCAAAGCACGTCTTACCAGATGGATCCTTCTACTCCAGGAATTTGATATTGAGATTAAGGACAAGCCTGGAGTCAAGAATGTGGTGGCGGATCATCTCTCCAGATTGGAGAATCTTGAGGAATCTGAGCCCAGTGCACCTATCACAGAAACATTTCCAGACGAGGCGATCTTGGCGGTCACCTCACTCCCATGGTATGCTGACTTTGTAAACTATCTTGTCGCCAAGACAACCCCTCAGGGTTGGCCCAGGCAGAAACTTGAGACCTTCCTAGCTAAGGCCAAGTTTTACCATTGGGAGGATCTCGTCCTTTATCATGACGGAGGGGATAGTATCTAGAGAAGGTGCATTCCTCAAGAAGAGCAGCATAGCGTCCTCACATACTGCCACAAGCTTGAGGCAGGAGGACATCATTCTAGAAAAAGGACAGCACATAAGGTGCTTCAATCCGGCCTATGGTGGCCTACTCTCTTCAAGGATTCTGATGAATTCGTGAAAAGATGTACTGACTGTCAGAAAATGGGAACCTGCGGACAGAGAGACATGATGCCCATGCAACCCATTCACTTCTATGAGGTTTTTGATGCATGGGGGATTGATTTCATGGGCCCATTTCCTAAGAGTCAAGGATTCGAGCATATTTTGCTCGCTGTGGATTATGTCAGCCGATGGGTTGAGGCTATCCCCGCCCGAGCCGCAGATGCTAAATCCGTTTGCAAATTCTTGAGGAAAAATATTATTTCACGGTTCGGGGTACCTAGAGTCTTGATTTCAGACGGGGGGTCTCATTTCATCAATGACAAGGTTAGGGCCCTTGTAGACGAGTTCGGCATTGACCATCGGGTTGCCACACCGTATCACCCTCAGACTAAATGTCTTGCCGAAGTATCGAACCGGGAGATAAAAACAATCTTGCAGAAAGTTGCCCGTCCAGACCGAAAGGATTGGTCACAGCTTTTGGACTCGGTCCTGTGGTCCTATCGGACCTCTTTCAAGAATCCATTGGGGGCATCTCCCTTTCGTCTCGTCTATGGCAAGCCGTGCCATCTGCCAGTGGAAATCAAGCACAAATATTTCAGGGCAGTCACCGAGTTGCTGTTAGATCCTGAGAGTATAGGAGACCAGAGAAGAGCAGAATTGGCAGCCCTGGAAGAATTGAGAGACACAGCCTTCTCCAACAGCCTACAGTACAAAGAGAAAGTGAAGACATGGCATGATTCCCATATCAGCCATAAACAGTTTGAGCCGGATCAGAGGGTATGGTTGTTTGATTCCAGGCTGAAATTATTCCTAGGGAAATTGTAGAGCAAGTGGAAAGGTCTGTATGTGGTCAGGAAGGTACATGACAATGGCAGCATCGACATATCCGAACCGTCATCTTCCTCTACTTTCCGCGTCAATGGTCAACGCCTGAAACTATATCTAGATCATGATCTGCCGACCATTGACGTTGCCCCCATTCTTCTGGTATGAGATGTGTACTTTGACTCAGATCATATGCATCTCATACATGGTAATCACTTCTATCTTCCGTTGTACAGATCCATATGTTCATATCACTCTTTCATCTGTTGATTTATTTTCTTCTTTTCCTTTTCTATTTTCTTTATCTATCAAAAAGGTGTCGCCCTTGTAGATAGTTTTCCATACTTAGGACGTACTTTGTCCTAAGTATAGGGGGGCGTACACCTCGAGTTTCTATATTCTTCGATCCTCTCCATTGTCTCCTCTTCTTGTCTATACTTAGGTATATTTTACCCTAAGTATAGGGGGAGACAATCTGAGTACGATCTGTTCATTCCCACCCTTGACCCTCCCTACTTTGTGTACAGTCTGCTATACTTAAGATTATTTGATCCTAAGTATAGGGGGGACGGTCAACTTCTCATTGGTTCATTCAGTAGTTCTTTATTCTTTAGACTTTCCTATACTTAGTACGAGTTATGTCTTCTATTTTCTCTCCGATCTATGAGGACATAGCTCAAGCTAAGTATAGGGGGGTCGTATATACTGCGTATATACTTTAGCCATAACTCGTACTTTCGTATTTTCTTAATAATATGGCTACTAAAAATTCTTTAAAATTCATTAAAGACCTTAATAAAAAGGTGTTTTGTTCCTCAAATTCTTTTTACCTACTGATTAATAAATCAGGTGAAAATGTTTTTTTTGAAATGTTTGAAAAATAGTTTGAAAATCTTTGTGAACATCTATTGAAAACTATTTTGAAAATATTTTGTTACATGTTTTCAACCTTTGTCAAAATGTATGGTTTGTAAAATTTATTTTCCTTGTGTGAAATAAAATGTTTGAAAAATGATTTGCAAATGGTTTGAAAAATGGTTGCAAAAATATTTTGAAAAATCTATCTATATTGTTTTGAAAGCCTTTGCAAAATGATTTTCAAATGTGTGTACATGTTTGTAAAATGTTTGTAAATATTATTTTGGACTATAGTTTTCAAAAATTGTGTGAAAAGCTTGTGTCAAATAAGTTTGAGGAATATTTACATCACACCAAAATCCACTATATATATATATGTACTTATAAAATTGATCACTTACCCTGTAAAGTCTTAAAAATCCACTTCTTGTATATATAAGAAGCACTCCCGTGTACATATTTTTAACCTAGTTTTCAGCCAAAAATCTTTTGTTTTCAAAAATCCCAAAAACATTTGCAAAACTAAAATCCAAAAACACTTGAAAAATTTCTTCGAAAAATACAAAAAAAATACATCTGCATACGCATGCATTATCTCTTCAAAAATCCATAAAAAGTTCAAAATCTTGAAAATTGCATCACAAAAATATTTTCTGCATTCTGCATCGCATTTGCATAGCATGAGCATTTTTCAGATTGAGTTTGATAGTTGAACAAGTCTAAGTAAAATCCGGAGATTGGAGCTTGATTGGACCTTAAAATCTATCTAATAACAGGAACCTTATAGGAACTGGGTTTGAGGTACTTCAGGTCTAGTTGACTTAATTCTTTGAGGATCACGGGACTGGGTTCAATGGATTCTTGACTGCCTAAGTAGAGTATTTCGGAGCACACGCACGACTCTTGTTGATAATGACCTAACTTGGACACCTGCACCTTTCACATAGCTCTCCACGGATGAGGTGGTGAGGAGGCAGTTTCCTTTGGCTTGGGGTAGCATATGAGGGTAGTACTTCTAGGCGGAACCTCTCTTCTTCTTCTAGTGAAGGAAGTGCGTCTCAACTTGGTCTAGTGGTGATGAAGGCTAAAGACAGAAGCCGTGGGTTGCAATAAAGCTTCAAAAGAGGGATAGTCTACTGGCTCAAGAGGAAAATTTCTTGTATATATGCTGCACCATGTAGATATGTTGTACAGATGCACTTGAAAAAAACGCAAAAAGAACTCCAAAAAAGTGGTGGGTCGGATTGAAAATTTAATAACCCCACCGGAATGTATATAGTCCAATAAAGCAAACGCTTATGGTATCCATGTTACATCTCATGAAGCTTGCAGCGGGAGACTTAGCTACACTGGTTGAGCTCCCAAAATTCTATACCTCTTATTCCCCCTCTTCTTGAGCCGGTTGCACTTGAACTTAGAAGGGAATACCCCGCTTCTTGAGGAAAGAGTTGCTAGACTGAGGCATTAGAGTTACCAGGGTGGGGGAGGTTGTTTCTTTGTTACTTCTGAGGTGGGGAGCTACATATCACTTACACTGTACGAGTCAGACTCATAGTCGTAAGAGTTTACGTATGAGTTGAAGTATTTCTGACCTGGCTATTGAGGAGACTTGGATAGAGTTTTGGGATTCTCAAGGACTGTTGGATTTCAAATTCGGTTCTCACTAAGGTTCCGACCGCACAAAAATTCCAAAGGTCCGACTTAAGCTCCAAACTTTGATTTTGTGAAGACAAGTTTAATAATCAAATAAATCCAAGTTCTTCTTTTTCTTTTCTTTCTTTTTCTTTTGCACTTATTGCATAAGTGTTTGCTAGGGACTAGTAAAGGTAAAGTATAGGGGGATGATGAATCCACATTTCATCATCTTTATTCTATCATTTTGGCACCAAAACCCTAGTAAATGCTTGTAAATACTTTTAATTTCATCATCTTAGCATTCATGCATGTGCATTTAATTAGTGTATAAAATACTGTAATTAAAGCTAAAATTATAGAATAAATAAAAGAAAAGAAAAAGAATAAAATATTGTAAATATTTTATGACCCAAAACCCCGAGACCTAGGCATCTTGATGAATAGGTCGACCAGGAATAAAGTAGGGGGAGATAAGGGCCAAAATATAGATAAAATACCTATACCTTTTATTCATTCTTTATTCATCTTGGGACCTATTTTTGGTTCCACTTTTTACACATCAAATAAAGAAACTTTGTACATGAAAGTTGTAGATAATTTAATAAAGAAAAATACAAAATTGATCTCACTGAAAAATAATGTACAGATAAAAAGTTATGGTTTGAATAAAAATCCAGAATCCCAACTTCCCAGACCCGTATCTCATAAATGAAAACTCCAAATGCAGCATACTCACCTTTAATTGTATACAGAAGAAAATAAGCTATTTAATGGCGGTGGTTTCGCATTTGGCGGAGCTACGGTTTGAAAGTTGAGTTTTGGACCCACCTGGTATAGTTGTACTTATTAAAATACTCAATTTATTCCTTATTCCTTATTTTTGTATTTTTATATTTTTATAATCGTGTAGATATTACTTATAATAAATATGTATATTAAAATCAGAATAAAAATGCAAGGAAAACTCAAAATAAAAATAAACACATATAGACCATACAGGTATTATACCTATGTTTATACCTATACATTTTATACTTCTATTTTATTAAATATACAAAATAAATCAGAAAAATAAAATAAAAATATATTTGTGTAGATAAAAGTATTTTATAATTTTATAAAATAAGAAATAAAAATAATAAAATTAAAACACACAGAATAAAAATAAAATACTAAAATACATAGGTAATATACCTATATAAGGCTAAAAAGTAAACTTATCAAATTACACCTCCTAAAATAAATTAAAAATCATAATAAAGTACTACATAAAATAATGAATATTTTTTATTTTATAATCATTAATTAATTCGGCTTTTTTCTATTTTAATTGAATTTACAAAATAATTATCAGGGATTTTTCCTGATTGGTCCACGTGGACCAATCAGGAGACGGCCCCAGTTGACCCAGGTCAACAGGTCGTCTTCCCCTTTTACCCTGTGTCAGAGGTTGGTTTTTGCGCCTATTCCTGGCGTTTTCCCGGCCAATCCTTTCACCATTTCACTTCGATCCCTTCTGCAAACTTCTTCCCCTACCAACCATCTTGCCCGCCTTGCGATTACCTTGGAGATCGCATCACTGAGGCGCCCCAGATCTCTTGATCTTTGGACCCCTGTCACCTCGGGTAAAACCTGATATAAGTAACCCCCCTTCTTTGAATTCAAATCGAGTCCCCTTGGTCCACCCCTCTCCGCCTCTCTGGTGCTCTGAGCCTTGCTGGAGGTGACAGCTCCACCGCGAGCTTCTCAGCCAGGGCGAACGAGGTTGAGGACGACTCCGCCACTTCCCGCAAGATCGGCGGTTGAGGTACCTTCTCCCCTCTGGCTCCGGCCATTGAGGGCCTTCCCCCTTTTCTTTTTCTCTTGCATTTAATTCCTGCTAGTGTTAGGACCAAAAACCCCCAAAAAATCCAAGTTCCTTCACCTATTTCGCCCAATCGATCCACTTGGTCGGAGCGCAACTCCGACCACTCATCGCCCCGCCGCTTCACGCCGCTTCACGCCCATCTAGAGGTCCGGGCAATTTGCCGTGGACATCCTTAGTCGTTTTGCAGGTCAACGCGCATCTATTAGAGCCTGGAGGTGATTCTGGAGCTTCACCGGAGCTAACGGAGCTCTATGGCTCCGCTGCCCTTCAGCAAGCCCCTCGGCCATCGCCGAGGCTTTTTGCCGCCGCCAGCAGCTAGAGGAAGACCGGAGGACGCTCCACGTCCATTTTGGAGTCTCGACATCGCCGGAGTACGGAGATCGGAGACGGCGAAGTTCGCCTCGCCGACGTACTTGGCTGTTCTTCGTCATCACCTCTGCACCGTTGGATCAGGGAGCCCCTCCAGATCAAGCAGCGCCCGTCGGATCGAAGCACGCCTCCACCGTTCGATCGTCGCCCGACGATCTGATCTCAGTCGTCCATACGAAGCGCCATCGTCCGCTGGATTCTCGTCACGTGTATAAGTGAAGACTCGCAGCCGTTGGATCCGCGCGCCGAGGGTATTTTGCATCTAAACCCTCGCGCATTTTGTATTTATATTTTAGTCCTGAAACTTTCATCTGTAGTGTAATATTTTTGTAACATTTGCACAAAGACCCCTAAGCTTTTCGTATTTACATATAGGTCCCCTACCACGTCACCTCACGTGACCTGTTCACGTGAGGTGTGGGCATTTTGCAAGGGTACCCTCGGACTTTGGGATATTTCAGTTTAATCCCAAAATTTTGTCGCATAGTGTAAAAGCTTGGGATTTTTGCGTTTAAGCCCCGGACATTTTTGGATATTGCTATTAGGTCCCTGTCAGGCGCGTGTATAGCAAGTGCTTGGTTTGGACATTTTGTACTGAGGCCCTTCCGGGTTTTGTAATTTGTGTTTAGTCCATTAAATGCATGTTTTAGTTCAAAACGTTGGGACATTTTGCATGTAACCCCCTGAATATTTGAGAAATTGCATGTATACCCCTGCCAGGCCTGTTTAATGATTGTATGTTTGTCCTAATTAATTAGACCATCATTTCAAGTCCAAAAATTCTAAAAAATTGAACTTAAGCTCCTGCTGGCTAGTACTTTGTCGCCATATTTTTAGTTTTGAGTTTTATTGCATTTTTATATTTATTAAAAATCAAAAACATGCTTTTTATTCACTGTCTAGCTTAGAAAATGCCAAAAAATAGTAAAAGACCTCTAAAAATTCCAAAAAATTCCCTAGTGTGTATTTTAACCTATTTTAGTGCCAGTCTAAAAATCACTAAAAGTCTCAAAAGAAAAACCTTAAAAATTCAAAAATACATAAAAACTTCAAAAAAAATCTATAAAATCCTAGAAAACTCCAAAAATAGCAAACTCAGTTCCTGTTTACTCTATATTTTATTATCTTTATTTTAAATATAGTTTGCAAAAATTTTGTGGCTGTTGTCTATTTTTAAATTCCATTTTACTTACAACCAGCACATATTTCACTGTTTTCCCTTATTTCAGTATTTAAAAATACCAAAAACACCTTGAAAAATCCCAAAAAATCACAAAAACAGTAAGAAATCTTAAAAATACCAAAAACATTTTATTTCTGAATTTTTGGCTATTTTTGCACATTTTTATAAATACTTTAACTTGTCTTTTATTACATTGTTTTTAAATTCCAATATTGAAAAAGAAATTACAAAATATATATATATATATAATACAAAATTATAAAAATCAAAAAATTGAAAATCAAAATACAAAATTAAAAATAAAAAAAATTAAAAATTAAAAACCCACAAAAAATTCTTTGCTTGCTTGCTTAGTGTAGACATCACTCACATTCACTTGTGCACATTATTTTGAATTACCCTGTTTGCTCCCTGTGTTCGAACTCTCTGCATAGTTGCCCTTTACATCATTTGTGCAGAGTTAAAAATAAATTTTAACTCCACATTTATTTCTATTTCCTTGATCTATAGTGTGGGTTAATTGTTGATTAAATAAATCTTATTGTGGGTCACCGCAGCGACCTCGGTTGTCTCCACCTTGTGTGAGACATACTTCTTAGACCCCCGATAATTTGTGTTTATCAGGTATTTCATAGCATCTCGAGCTTAGATCTTCAGACAGTTAGCAAGGAAAAGCGGTACTATAAAGTAGTAATCCCTCATTCTTATAACACACTCTCACACTTTTTGAATTTTAGATATAGAAGTATGTTTAAAGGGTTACATTCACATAGGGAAGTTCAATTAGGGCAAGTATGGGAAAATCAAGTCCGGAAAGAGTCTCCAATGTTGATATATATGGTTCTTGTAGTTTTGCAAAATTGTAAAGTTATGTTCATATAACAATTTATATAAACTGCATATGTGTTACCCAACAACAGTGAAATGGTAGAATAGTGGACTTATGAACTTTATGTCCCAATTTTGTTTATCCTAAAAATATTTTTTTGCATACTTTGGGGGAGGATTTATTTATAAATTAATAAAAATAAATATGATGAAATCCAAAAAAGTAGGAGATTGTTCTGAGAAAGGTAACAAAAGTCAACATGTACGATTACATCATCAAGCATTACTAGTTTCAGATGACTCAGCTAATAGTCAATATGAGGAAGCACCAGTTGATCGAAGAACAGACGTATGTTGCTTTTTTAAAAACTATATTTTGTTATTCCACATATGTACATATATTGTATTTTTTTAGAAATATATTTTTGTATACTTCACAGGCATCGTTGAGTTGGAGCTATCTAGAGCTCTAGTGGTCATATATTGTATTTTTTAAAAATATTATGCACTATGTTGGAAAAAAAGAATCGTGTATTATGCAGTTTGAGAACTTAAATATAACGCAATTTTCCTTTTGAATTCATGCCACCTTAAAATTTTTATTTATTTATATGTAATTGTGGATTTAATAGCGTAAAATTGTAGATCTAGTTGAACTATATATGTGTTAACAGATACACATACTTTACATGCACACCGTACATATACATACACATGTATTATACATTTTTATTGGCAAATCATACATGTAAATATATTATGTATTCGACTATTATAAATTTATTCTACATGTACAATTTATAGATATACAAACTATAGATATGTGTTATACTTACGCATATACACATTATAAATATTCATATATAAGTATACATATTCACATATATATATTCATACTTATATTATATATATATACACGTATTTGTATGTACGTAACATATCGTAGGCATATACATATACATATGAAATGCATGTAGAAAGCATGTAAAGTTCCCAATTTGGCAAATGGATCGTTGAATTCAGTGAACCATTTGTCGAGTCTCAACTAGTCAAAATGTTTCTGTGATGATTGGGAAGTTCTCATAAGTAACTCAATGAGGGAGCATATCATTTGGGTTGGTTTATATATCCCATGGACACTGGTCGAGAGGTGCGGGTAGATCAGACAATATGACCAGGATCGTTGCAATCATAATAATCTCAAAACAAGAACAACGTTATCTGGTACTTTTAATCACAAATAAATAAGCAGACAACTAGTGCATAAATTTTAACGTGGAAATCCTTCTGGGTAAAAATTAGGACTTGAGTTTCCCGACTCCAGCTTTCATCCTGACCCACACGAGCCTTCCATTAACCTGAGTTTCTTACAGGGCAACTCAATCGTATTACAACCTTAGTTGATTACGCGGTCACAATCGTATACAAGTAAACAATCCTAATAACATCAATAACAAAGTACACATGCATTGAGTAATATGAGGCAAAACTAAAACGATCTCACAAAGCCAGTAGTGTGCTCATAAGAATTGAACGCAGAGAACGGAAGTTATTGGAATGAAGAGCACAAAAGTAGTTCTTGAATCTTTTGCTCAAAGTAGAGAGTGGAAAACTGAGAGATGATAGCTTTTTACTATTTGGTGTGTGTTGTAAAATGAGGTATGTGATCCCCAGAGATATTGGCTTTCAAAAAGTAGTCGTTGCGAACAAATCAAGAATGGAGTCGCTTTCAAAAATCTTCCTAAAACAGAATATGATTGATTAGAATCAAATGATTATCATGAGGATAGAGTTGACATATCAGAATCAAGAGATGATCGATCAATGGTCAAAATCAATCGATTAGAATGTAGATGATGTAATTCAAATAATGATTGGTTAGGAAACAAGGCTGAACAATAAAGTAGAAAGGTTAACCGATCAACTTGACTCTATGACCTAAAAGTCAGAGTCGGGGGGGATAAATTGTAATATGCATGATTTGAGATCTTTTACATTCCAAGACAATTATAGAACACTGAACTCAATTAAGAAAAGTCTTCATCTTCTTCCCGAGCTTAAGATTCTTCCCTGAGCTTGAGTTGGGGTTCCATAGCCTTAAACAACTTTGAGCTTCTCGGTTTCTTCTTTGCTTTTGTTTGAACTCCTCATACTTGAGCTTCTTCCAAATCCAATAGCTTTCATACTTTTGACCTAGCTACAAGTTAACAATACACGTTTTGACTAACAATAAAAGTTTTGTTATTATAAAAATGTGCATGCTGATACACTAACGAAATTCCCACTTATGCATGGAATCACAATTTCTTGTAGAATTTTCTACCAGGGCGACTGTTGTAGCCCTCTCTCCTTTTGAAATCGATTTCAAAAATTTCAACTGCATAGATTGAATCTATTATTGCCGTGAACATGCAAAATTTTGATTAAATACAATATTTACAGCTATTTTATCTTACTGATCAAATGTCCAATCTCTTTTTAAATGGATTTTAAGTTTCTTAAATGTTGACTCTTCTGTTGATCGTTAACATAAAATACCTATAAACTCGACTTTGAGCCAAATTCGATAGATATGTAGGACAATAATCATTGATTCAATTTAGTATACGGTTGAATTTTTTGAAATCCGCTTCGAAAAAAAATACAGCAGTCCCTTCTGTAGAGAAAGTCGCGCCCCGCTCGACAAATGGTTTGTCAATTGTACATCCAGCTCAGTAGTTGATAAAAAATCATACGCAGATACATGCTTAGTTCGATCAAATTGTTTTTCTACATGCCTGGTTCGATCAAATTGTTTTTTACATTCATGATTCCTCCTCCGCTTCCTTACAAACACGAGTTGTGGAATTTCAATTTGGCGTCGGGATTCAGTCGGTTATTTGGATCTTCGTTTCAAACTTTAAAGTATGACTTTATTTTATAAATAAAGGCCAACACTTCCACGTGAGCTTTGGAATTCTGATAATCTAAACTCTAAATTGGTATTTTTCTAAAGTTGATTCCGGTCTTTCGCCAAAGAATACGCCAAGAACTATCATGGGCTTTCGTGGACATCAGGACGGAGATAAGAAACAAGAATCTCCATTGGTCACAAAATCTAAAGAAATGTTTCCTTTCACTATATCTCATAATATTCATGAAAGAAATGATAACACCTCACATTATCACACCAGACCATGTAATTATCGAACTACCACTTCCAGAAGACCGAAGAAGAAATGATGAGACCCTTCGCCACTGTTGATCCAAAAACAGAGCACCATTACTTATCAAAAAAAAAAAAAACAGAGCACCACAGAGCCCTCACGCCGTGCTCCATCTATAAGCCACCGGACTCCTCACCCGGTGCTCCTCGCTGCTCCACGTGATCCACCCGAAGGCGTCGTCCGCCGTGTCACTGCCCCTCTTCGACGTGAACGTTACCGTGTACTTGAGCTTCTGCCCAACTCCCCGGAACACCAACCTCTCCGGCTTCACCTTTACGTCCACATCCACTGGCCCCTCCACCTTCACTGTATACGCCGACCCGCCTGCGCCTACATTCGTAGCCTCGCGCACGTACTTCACATTGCGCTTCATCCTCCCGAACACGACCGAGAACGACGGGTAGTTCAAGTTGCCCGGATTCCGGAACCGGTGTCCGCAGGAGACGTTGGAAAGCTTGGTGATCGCCTGGATCTGCACCGAATTGTACTTCAGCGAGCAGAGGAACGAGATGTAGTCCTCCGTTGTGATGTCATAGACGAGGCCGGGAGCGAGCGCCTTCTGCGGATCGACATGTCCGGCCCCAAATGCGTACGGGTTGGCCGGGGTACCCCCCGCAGCGTCCCGCAGCGGGGAGCCTGCATTGTCCACCGTGTAAGCGGTCGTCATGAGCGCGGACTTGATCGCCGCAGGGCTCCAGTCGGGATGCGCGGCCTTCAGCAGCGCGGCGACACCGCTTATGTGTGGGCACGACATGGATGTGCCTGCAAGATGTAACCCATTCAGATGCCCGGTTTGACCGTTATTCGCCCAAATTCAAATTTAGATTACCGTTACGGCCACTCACCGGACATGATGTTGAACTCCGTTCGCCGCGAATCGGACGGCAGCCCCGTGGGACCCATGGATCCCGACCAGCCAGCGAGTATATTAACGCCGGGCCCGATCATGTCGGGCTTAAGTATCTGCGGCGTGACCCCGTTGGGTCCCCGCGAGCTGAATGCTGCGACCACTGGCGATGGACGTACGCCCAGTACGGTACCGCGGAAGCTCAGCACGGCCTTTGGATTGGGATCTGATATCGCGTACTTCCTGATCGCATCACCGATTTTATCTCCGACAGCAAGCGCCGGGAGGAGGTGGCTATCAGCAACGAGCTCCTCGCCGTTAACTACGGCATTGGCGAGGATCATCCCAACGCCACCGGCAGCCTTCACCACCGCGCCCTTCTCGACTCTGGCATTGATCCCCCGGTCGCAGAGGACCACCTTCCCCTTAACCCGAGCCGGGTCCAATGAACCGGGCAGGCACAGGTTGCTGGAATTCACCCTTGATTTCCCTTCTTTCACGGTGCCCAAATAGACCAAAGGTGCCATCTTTCGACCCATTCCGCTTCCGCTGTAGAGAGACACGCCGGTGTGCCTCTCCCCGTTACCGAGATCGACGTAGGCCGGGAAGTCCCGATCGAGCGTTCCGGCTCCGACGGTGGCGATCCACGGCGCGGTGTTCGCAAGAGAACCCACGCGGGGGCCGCTGTTGCCGGCGGAGCAGGAGACGAAGATCCCCCTCTGGGCGGCGGCAAAGGTCCCCACGGCAATGGTGTCGTGAAAGTACGGCGAGGACCCACCTCCGAGCGACAGCGAGAGGACGTCGACCCCGTCGGAAATGGCTCGGTCTAGACCGGCGAGTATGTCTGACCCAAAACATCCACTTCCCCAGCAGACCTTGTAGACCGCCACGCGAGCGCCGGTGGCCATTCCGCGAGCCGTGCCGGAGGCGTAGCCAAGAAGGCTGGCGTTGGCAACGGGTGAACCGGCGGCGGTCGAGGCAGTGTGTGTGCCGTGGCCGTCGCGGTCGCGAGGGGAAACATACTCTTTGGGTTTGCTCGCTTCGGCTTCGAGGGAGGCGTGGAAGCCACGCGAGAAGCTGCGGGCGCCGACGAGCTTGTTGTTGCAGAGGGAAGGTGCGAAGTCGACGCCGGCCTCGCACTCGCCCTTCCAAGTCGGGGGTGGTTTGGGCATTCCGGTGTCGTCGAAGCTCCGGCTTTCCGGCCACACGCCGGTGTCGAGGATCCCGACGACAACGTCATGGGTGGCAGCTTGGAGAAGGGTGGTGGTGGAGGTGGGTTGGTAGAGACCAAGGAACTGAGGGGTGCGGGTGGTGTGGAGTTGGAGGAGGAGGTCAGGGTGGAGGTGGAGGACGGAGGGGTGGGAGCGGAGGAGGGGGAGGTGGTCGGGGAGGAGGGAGGCGGCGAAACCGTGGAGGGCGGAGGTGTAGGTGTAGAGGAGGTGACGATCGGGGTCTATGGAGAGGGACTGGAGGTGAGAAGCGTACCACTCATGGTGGGTCGCGTGGGTGGTGGGCTTCCGGGTGCCGTCCATGTGGACTATGTACGTTTCCTTCTGGGAGACCACCATTGTCGTGGTAGTGGAGAAGAGCAGGAGCGGGGCGAGGAGGAGGAAGAGTAAGGTGGGAGCCATTGGGTCTTCTTCGACCTCCTACTGCTGCATGAAGAGAAGGCGGAGGTGGTGATGGTGTGGGAGAGAGACGTTGGAGTGGAGCAGTGTTAAGTAGTGGAAGTAGTGGAGAGAGTTGGCTTTGTGGGGCCCGGTCGACAGGGGTCAAAATAGAACGGATAGAAAAGAGGGGCAATATGGCGAAAGCACAGGGAGGGAGTTTGTGAGAACAGCGTTGGATTCTAGGGTTATTTACGGAGGAGCCACTATGGCAGTGATACGTCGATCTCAGGGTGCGCGGGATAGAGTGGTGTGGAGTGTAAATACGTGGAGAGGAGGTGGATGATTTGGGGATATGGGGGGTTTTGAGAAGGGGGACAGAACGATGGGCATGTATTGGGCGTGCTGGTGGTGCTTCCGCTTTTTCGCTTGATGCGGTCTTTTTGGATTGAAAACGAGATCTTCTTCGTTAGTTGGGAATAAAGGGAAAAGAAAAAGGCCCGTCTGTTTTTTTTTCAGAGAAAATTTATGCTAAGCCCCTTTTGATAACCTCATAGTGCGACTAAGTGCGAAAAAGTTATGATAAGTTTGGGGGAATTCCCAATTCCTCATCCTTGTTATATAATAGAGAACTCGTGATTTGCACGGTATATTAAGTTTAAAAGATAACATAGTTATGAACAACTTTATTTGATGATAAGGAAAATGGAGTTTTTCTCGCCTTATTTTTTATTTTTTAGAAAATAAAAATATTTATTCTTATCACTATATCCCTTTAATAGGGATGATCATATTTTTGAGTCGGTCTGGCCCAGCTCGATGCTCGGTCGAACCTAAACGATAAACATGCGAGTTTGGGCTTGATTTTTGGCCCGATCCATTTTCCGGGTCGGGTTTGGGCTAGCTTGGGCCTGAGCTCGAAGTATGTTGTCCAATCCCAGTATAGGCCCGAGTGTAGGCCCGTATATAGGCTCGGGATTTTTTCCATCTGTAATTTATGATTTCTAATATGGCTCGAGTGTAGGCTCGTATATAGGCTAGAGATTTTTCCATATGTAATTTCTGATTTCTAATATCATAGTAGATCTTCCTTTTTAAATTGTCATTATTCTATGTTGTTTAGATATCAACAATGTTCATGTTTTGAAGAAATGCATATTCCATATGTATATTTGCATATTAAATGTGCATTGCATTCATGTTTAAAATATTTTTTAATATAGCGGGTCGGCCCGACCCAAGTACTTGCAGGCCAGGCTCGGTCTTAGACTGCAATTTCATAAATTTGACGAGCCTAGGCCCAGCACGCAAGCCGTGCATTGAAACCTGGCTCGGGCTGGGTTAGGTTGGGCCCTTGCCGACTGATGAACGCGAAGTCCGCCTCTTTAATAATTGATAATTGTAGTATAGAAGGTGAAAATCGATCGATAAAAAATCACAATCTTTTAATGTTGTGGAGTATTTTTAACTTGGTAAGTGTACCAAGGTCAAACACATGGAGCATTGATTTTTAGTTGTGAGATTTTAAATTAATTTAAATAATTAAATAATTTCTCGATTAATTTCTATGTTGAAAGAATATAATACAATGCAATGCAGATGTGAAGAAATAAACAAAGAGAATGGAGCTCAAGATCTGTGAATTATGAATTTTTAATCTAGTAAAATATTGATTGGTATCCTCGAAGTGAAATCACATATCAAATCGATTGAAATTTAAATGCATACAAGAGTCTGAACAAATCTATGAGATATCTTGTAATAATCCTCAAATAAAGACTGTATTCACAAAAATTCTCATTAATTGTAGTCCTCAGATGAATCAAATTCTATCAGATAAACTATCAAAATTAAAATTAAATCCGTCTGAATTGAGCCCCCTGCAAAGATTAGATCAATGGTTCCTTTTCCTTAAATAAACCCCTACGTAGATTAAATTCTTCAAATAATTTCTTCTTAATATGAGAAGATCAATCTCATAAATGATTTTGATCAGGCTCCTGCAAATTTACTTACAAATTTCTCACTAGAAGATTGCATATATATAACGATAATTGATCCTACATGTTAATGAAGATCTGCAAATAATAATTATCAATGAATAGACCTAGATCTATCCACAAGATATGTTATATTAAAGAGCACGGAATAAGCTTCGAAACGATATATTATGCACTAAAATTGGAGTTCATATGCAAAAGATATGATAAAATGAATTTGTAGGGACTAAAATGTAAATAAAATAAAGTTTTTCTTTCAGTGAGGTCCCTGGAGGGGCTTACTTGCAAAAACAAGAAGTTGGAGGGGCCCTTCTAGAAACTGCAAATTCAGAAGTTTACAGGGCTTTTATGCAATTTACCTGTCACGCACATGCATTGCACGTGCCGCGAGGTTCAGGCGCGGACTGCATGCTCGATGGAGGTTCGGCTTGCCCGAGCAGAGGATCGGACCGAAGCTAAGGTTCGGATGGCCCGAGCCTTAACATGGCGATGAGAAGCTGTCCGGGAGCCCGGACCTCGAGGCTGGGGCGACAGGCTCGGGCTTGACGTGTGGTGCGGCATGAACCGTTGGATCCCTCGATCCAACAGTTGCTGCTCCGATGGTGAGGAGCGATGATTGGCAGAGGGAGGCCAGTCGATGGCGAGGGATGACCGAGGTAGGAGGGGAAGCGAGCCAGTGCGAAGGTGCTGGAGGGTGGACGGTAGTGCTTCGAAGGCGGAGGAGCATGCTGCCCAAGGCGGAGGAGTCGATGAGGCGTTGGGCTAAGCAACGAGGCGAGAGAGGCTCAGGAGACACACGCCTGAGGCAAAGCGATGGCGGCTGGGAGAATCAGTGGCGTTGGCGGAGGTCGAGGAGAGCGATACGGTTGACGGTGGCTTCGCACAGGCTGAGGAGGACGGCAAGCGCGAGGGCGGTGGCAGGGAGTGGGGCGGAGGGCATGAGCTCGACCGACACGACCGAGCTGAGGTGGAGCGGCTATGGAGCAGGAGGGCGTCAGGCGGAGTAGCAGTGGTCAAGGATGAAGCGTAGCGGAGGGCGTCGAGTCTGAGGCAGAGAATGAGCGCATCGAGGTGGAGGCGGGGGCCTTGCGCACGACTGAGGAGCGAGGGTGACTGGATGAGGTGATTAACACAAGGAGGCACGAGCACGGAGCGAGGGTGGTACGCAGACGGCAGGGTGCTACGGCGGTTGGCGAGCAATGGAACATGAGGAGTAAGGAGGGGGTTTGCATGGAAAGAGGAAGGAGTTGGGCTCTGGCCTGTGCGAGCCCGGAGGCGGAGGTGCACGTTGCGGAGGTGAGAGAGAGAGAAAAGGGGAGGAAATACCTGGAAAGGATGCGGTGCTCGACGACCACTCGACCGGAGCCGGAGCAGAAATTTGAAGGAGGGGCTCTACAACAAGGCATAGGCCTTGGATTGCGTCGTGCAGATAAGGCACACCGAAGCTGTCACTGATGAATCTCCATTTCATCACCTTTATTCTATCATTTTGGCCTTAAAAACCCCAGCAAATGCATGTAAATAGCATCAATTTGTACAAAATAGCATCCATTCTTTATTGTATTTATTGTACATAAAGTAAGGTTTTTAATGCCAAAATTATAGAATAAAGGGAAGAAAAGAAAAAGGAATAAAATATTGCAAATATTTTATGACCCTAACCCCGAGACCAAGGACAGCATGGAATTGGTCGACAAGGAATAAAGTAGGGGGAGATAAGGGCCAATAATATAATAAATACCTCATTTATTTATTCATTTATTTATGCATTTTTGACACCTACTTTGTATAGAATTATCTATTCATCAAATAAAGAAACTTTGTTCATGAAAGTTGTAGATAATAATGTAAATAAAATTACAAAATTGAGTTTGTGTAAAAAGAATATACAGTGTACATTTTATACACAGAATAAAAAGCCAAAATCTCAACTTCACAGACTCATATCTTGCAAATAAAAACTCCAAATCACCCAAACTCACTTTAATTGTATATAGCTTTCCATGAACTATTTAATAAAATTGGGTTCATAATTTTTGGAGTCCATCTATGGAAGTTAGGTTTTTGACCCTCCTTGTATATAATACCGATTAAAGTATTCATTTTATTCAATATTCATTATTTTTATAAATTTATATTTTTAGAATCTTGATAATGATGTATATAACACATGTACATATTAAAAGCTCAAGAAAACCAAAAAAAGAATTTATAAAATAAAATAAGTCTATAGGCTACATAGGCAAAATACCTATGCTACCTATATGTACATAAATAAAGAGAGATTTTAATTCTTTTATTCTTTATTCATCCATATTTTTATAATAATGTATATATTATTTATAACTTATTTAAAATATAAATTCAAAATAAAAGCAAATAAAATTCATTAAATAAATAAAATGTACATAATATATAGGTAAAATACCTATAAGTATACCTACATATACCTATTTATTTAAAAATATAAATAAACTCATAAAAATTAAACAAAAATATATTTATACTCATAAAAATAAGTTATAAATTTATAAAATAATAAAATAAAATAATAAAATAAAATAAACAAAATAAAAATAAATATATATAAATATACTTATAAATACATTATTTTATTAAAGCCATAATAAAATACTTCAAAAAAATAAATAAAAATCAGAAATAAATACTACATTAATTTATAAACATTTCTTATTTTATAAGTAAATTCTAATTAATTCATTTAATATGTGTAATAAATGGGTCAAGATCAGCCTGACGTGGACCAATCAGGGGCCAGGGAAAGTTGACCTCCGGTCAACTCCCCTGCGCCTCTGACTGACCCGTCAGACCTGTCCATTCCCCCGATTTCATGCCTTTTTCCTGGGCGTCCCTTTCATCCATCACCCTCGAATCCTTCACGGATTTTGTTCTCTGATTATCCGCGAATCTCGCCGAGATCTTGGATCCATTGTACATAGCCCCGATTCTTCAATAATCGCCGGTCACTGGGGGTCCTCAAGAATGTTTATAAATAAAGTCTTCCTCCTCCTTGGCCGAATTTGGCCAATTTCATCCCCCTCTTTGAGCTTGAATCAGCTCCTGGTGGAGCCTTCGTGACAGGAGGCGCTTCCCAGCACCTCGATTCAGCCATGACCGAGGAAAATTTTGTCGCGGCGGCGCTCCGGCGGCCGCCCTGCTCCCTGGAGGCCCCCAGGTATAAGAGCTGCGCTTTTACTTATTTTAGTTAGGATTTTATTTCAGCATTTCATTTCTGTCTTTAGATTAATCATTAGCACTTAGTTGTAACGTAGAATGGCCGATTCGTAGTTCGCCGGAGCTCCGCTCCGGCGAACTGTTCACTGTGTTTCCGACTGTGCCCCGACTCCCTTCCACCTCCATTTCACTCCCTCTTGCATTCTCCACATCTTGCCCATCTTTGTTCAACCAGATCTTCCCTAGATCTGCGAATCGATGCTCGCCTCCGCCACTTCGCCGTAGCATCGCCGCCCACCGTCGTTTTTATGCTAACAGCTTCAAACCCCAGGTCGAGGGTGACGCCCTCGAGCCGAGCTTCGTTCCTGTGCAGGTCAGGTGCGTTGAGGAGCACCAGGAGCCGAGTTACATGCGGGCGGAGGTACCTGGAGCTCCACCTCTTCTCCGAGCTCGTGGCGGCGCTCCAGCGTACCTCAGCCCGATCCGACACCTCCAGCAAGTAAAGAACCCTGCCAGGAATCTTTTTGGACCTTCAGGAGCCGCAAGGACCGGCCGGAAAGCGAGATCGAGGAGGAAGAAGCTCGCCCTGGCGAGCGTTCTTCCCTGTTCTTCCAAGCCAGCCCTCCGCCGTTGGATGAAGACGAAGGCCCAGTTCGATTGCCAGCCGTCCGATGAAGCGATACTACGACCGTTAGATCACGCGAGTGATCTAATCCCAACCGCTCATCGGCGAAGCGTCATCCGCGCACGTGGAGGCGCCACGTGGATTAGTGGATGAAGATCAGTCATCGGATAGCGCGCCTTTTGGGGGTAATTTTCACATTCAGACCCCATTTTTTTGTATTTTTTTAAATTCTGTAAATAAAATAGCACGTTGTAAATAAATTGTATATTTTGCAGAAAGGACCTTGAGTTTATTGAATTTGCATTTAGGTCCTTCCGCGCCTCACGTGCAGTCCCACGTGAGGCGCGTGATTTTTGCATATAACCCCTGGCGGATTTTTGTATATTGTAAAATAGCCCCAAAACGTTAAATAAATGTTTATATCTGTATGTATTTTTGCACCTGTGCCCCTGTCATTTGTTTTATTTGCAAAAATACCCCTGCCAGGCTTAATTATTTTTGTGTCTTTTATCTATTTATTATAAATACCTAGGTGGCTTCTAAAAATTCACAAAAATTAGGATTAATGTTTCCTGCCCTGTATTTCCACGCCCATTTTTTATTCTGCATTTTTTGCATTTTTTTCTAATTATTAAAAATGAAAAAGAAGCCCATTTTGTACTGTTTAAATTAAAAAATACAAAAAATAGAAAATGTTTTTGAAAAATTCCAAAAAAATTATATATGATATATTTATATCTATATTGAGTCCAGAAAATGAAAAACCCTAAAAATAGAAAAAGAAAAATATAAAAATTTCAAGAAGCTCCAAAATCCTAAAAAAATAGAAAAACCCTTAAAAAATCCAAAAAAATATATTTTTTTCTTCTGTAATTATCTATATATTATTATTAATGTATTAAAATTAATTTGGGTAATTTTGGAGTTTAATTTATATTTTTAAAACCCAAATTATATTCGGGTATGTAATTAGTCCTATATTGTGGACATTTTTGAAATAAAAAAAATACATAAAAATTAGAAATATCTCAGAAAAGCAACAAAAAATTAGAAAATTATTTTAAAAAAATTAAATTATATCTAAGTATATTTGAAGCATTTATATCTATATATATACTCTATTATTCCTCTCTCTCTCTCTTTTCTTATATATATATCTCTTTATATATATATCTTATATATATGTCTATATATTCTATAATTAAAAATATAAAAAGAAAATAAAAAAATACAAAATATAAAAACCAAATAAAAATCATAAAAACAAAAATAATATATATATATATATATATATATATATAAAACCAAAATCCACAAAAACAATAAATGGACATGAACAATGGATTGAATACATGATACACCACATACATTCCCTTCGCCTCCCAGTGTTCGACCTCTACCTGTACTTACACCTATACACATTTGCATGTAGAGTTATAATAAATTTTAACTCCACATTTTTGGATATTCGTTGCATATATTTATTGTGGGTTAATTGTTGATTGATATGGGGATCTTTAAGAGGTCAACTCAGCGACTGTATGTCTCGCCTTGTGAGGTATCTAGACCCTTGATCTTCCCCAAGTCATCAAATGGCGCCGTTGCCAGGGAGGCAACGGATTTTGTATGATTTTGTGAGCTTATTTGTTCATTTATTCAATTATTTGCTCATGTCCATGATTCAGTTATTTGTTTGGTTTTTATTCCTATTTGATATTATTTGATTGACTGCTCTGACCATTTCTTTCCTTTGTCTTTGATGCGAGGGACCGCCAAGCGAAGGAGGACCTCCTAGGAGGACCTATGCACCCAAGCAAGGTGGAGTTGGCTCTTCTATGCCAAGCCAATATGAGAGAGCATCAAAGGGAGAAGAAAGAAAATTTTTGAAGACAGACTCTATTTTTATGCATATTATTTCATTATGTATATTCATGTCAGAGAGTGACACTTAGAATTTTGTAATAATACAGGACTCTCACAGGTACACTCCGACTCCCGAGGTCCATTGCATGAGAGATTGTTCTCTTGGGGGCCTCGACGGTTTTGACTCTTTTTATTCTTATTTTTATTTTTACTATTTTGTGTGAATGAGCCCTAGCTTAGGAGTTGCTTGCCGATAGAGTAGGTCCAAACACCCTAAATATATTTGCATGTACCTATAGTGCGTTTTGGATCTAGTCAAAATCTAAACAGTCAGTTCATTTATCTCTTAACCCTTGTGCCGTGAGCGAGCCCCATCAAGCGCTACTCCTGAACTCGAGTGTGTCGAGAAGAAGAGGGGTAAGCCAAGACCGGACTCTTCGGTTAAGGATAAGTGACCGACTTGTGGTGCTTCACGATAATAGCAGTTACTATCCTAGGGCGATTTCTTCGGCTTGCATTCGCATATAGCATAGGTTTCAATTCTGTTATGCATCCCGCATGGAGAGAGCTGGGAAGCACTGTAAGTCTTCTTACTTAGCATGCATCATCGATTTCCAACTTGCATGGCTTTTCCGACCTTCTCCCTCTGTTTTTGCCACTTAGGATGCTTAATGGAAATTGGAACCTCGATAGGCACGAGCATTGAAAATACTCAAAAAAGTAATAACTAAAATAAAATCGGGACTGCTAACTCTATTGGACCTAAAAATAAAACGTAATGGATTCCTTGTCTTGGGGAGAGCAACCCCCTCATTGTATGTGTTTTAAGTTCTCACGTACACGCTAAGGAGTAGAGCCCAAATCCTATCAAGCCTCCTAAGTGTTTGTACAACTTTGTTATTCTCACCTAACTCTAAAACCGAAAAGATAAATGACTGTCATCTGACGGTCTTCACCGTGTCGAGTAGGTGAATTGGGGGTTTGCCTTGTGTATTGATTGTGACTTGGAATCCGTGGTGTTTCTCATCCTTTATTAGAGTAATCGATCCCATCGTGTGAGTCATGCATTTTTCATCTTTGAGTCTCTCTACCTCGCTTATACATATACCTCTTCATTTGCATTAGTCGTGATATTGGCGCTTGAGCTCAATCATTCCTTCGCCAAGTCCATTCGTCCCGACATCTTCTTCATCATCTTCTTCGTAGTCACTGTATCATCCCCATCTTCTCTGGTTCGAGGAGAACCTACTCTTCGAACCACCATTTTGACGGTGTTCCCGCCCTGTGTGGAACACCCAATGTTGTTTGTATCTTCTCGCCCGCCCTCCTCGTACCCTTTGTGTCATTCTTCTGTCACTCATGATATTGGCACGTAGCCTCAATCAGCTTCTCCACCCATTGTGTACCCTTCTTATCCATCTTCTTCGTATCCCCTCTGTATCACCTCTCCCTTTCACCCGGGAATGCTGTGCATATTGATGAGGCCCGCATCGAGGATTATGTATACAGATTATTTGAGTAAGTCGGGCCAATGATGTTGAGGATGCTAAGATTGATTTGGTGGATTTGACTGTGGATACATGCATACGAGTGTATTAAGGATTTGTGTTGATGCATGATCATAGGTGTGATGCATTATTGAGGAAATTTAGATCTCGCACACCGGATTGAGGATGTGATATGAAGCGATGATTTGGTGATGATTTCATGAGTATCGACTGATCTATCTATTTTGAGGTTTTGGCCCGTCTTGATTCGGATTTTGGATGGACTATCTTGATATATGCTTCATGATGACGGTGCCCCGAACCCCCATGATTTCTCATCTTCCTGATTGACCCATCCTTGATCTCCTGATGCTTTGATCCACCCCCGGCACTTAGAGGATTCCTGACTATTTGTTGTGCCATCTCAGCCAGATTCGAGGACCTGAGGGACATCTTGTGAATGACCTGATCATTTGCTCCCTCACATGATCTTATGCCCTCTAATGGATTGATGGATTCTCACTATTTCGAGGACCTGAGATTTTATGCCAGCATTCCCTTGGCCTTCACTGATCTAGCTCGCATTTGTCCCCGAGGACTATCTGCGGAGAATGCGACAATTTCTAGGACTGCGGTTTCATTCACTACTTGGTCGCTATTTTCATGGGACCCGAAACCGAGTCAGATGATATGCTTGATTGGCCTCCCTCTGTGACTGTGTGCCCGATCTGTCGGCACATGAGGCCAACTGTCAGATTGCTCTCCTTGACGGTCCTTGCAAGGCAGAGCTCCACTTTTCTGATTATTCCATGCCTGGTTCATAGCTCTCCGAGGGTTATCTGCGAGAGGATATGACACATTCTTGCTATGATAGTCTCTTCTGCTGGTAGATGGTCTGCCGTCTATCGAGACTATGTTTTCTGTGGGTCCGTCTGATGGACCCGGCTCCTTTGAGCCCTTCTCTCTCCTTGACGACCCTCGTAAGGTAGAGACATTCTGACTATTCCTTGCCTAGATCGCAGTACTCTCCGAGGACTATCTGCGAGAGATTGCGGCACTCTCTTTACGCTCGGTTTCCCCTGCTGACTGTGTTTCCGATCTGCGGAGCATGGAACCGAGTCGTTTGCTATATGTGATTCTGGTCCCATCTTGAGTTGCCTATCCGATCTGCGGACCATGGGACCCATCTGTTTAGACTCCTTTGAGTTTGCTCGCCTTGACGGTCCTCGCAAGGTTGAGCTCCTGATATCTGCGATTGCCATGCTTGCAGCACGTTCCCCGAGGGTTGTCTGCGGGATGCTGCCACATTCTTTAGATTATCCGGTCTCTTTTGCTGATAGCCGATATGTCGTCTATCGAGACCATATCTACTGATGATCCGTCTGATGGATCATTGACGCCTTTGCGTCCGCTCGCCGTGACGACCCTCGCAGGGCCGAGCTTCTGTTCTGATTATTCGATGATTAGCATGTACCACTCTCCGAGGGTTATCTGCGGGAGGGTACATCACTTTCTAGGTACTCGGTTTCACTTCTGGTGTCTCCTGTCTGTTGGAGCACGAAGCCGAGTCTTCTGAGCTGTGTACTTGGTCCCCTCTCTGAGTGTGTATCTGATCTGCAGATCACGGGACCAAGTCTGCTGATTATGGTCTGATTCCTGGCTCCTTTTGAGCCTGCTCACCTTGACGACCCTCGCAGGGTTGAGCCATGTCTTGCGGCATTGGGTGTGTGTCTCTTATGATCTTCCCCAAGTCGTCAAATGGCGTCGTGTGTGTCTCTTACGATCTTCCGACCTCATGACCACCGAATGCCGAGATGTCTCCTATTCTCTATCTACCATATCTTCTCGAGACTCTGATTGATCGGAGGGCTCTGTACTGTTCTTTCTTCCTCCCGGTCTTACGATATCGGCTCCGTTCCCTCATGATGACCCTATGAGCCGATTGACTGCTTCACGCTACCGGTCTCCGCTTTACTTCCCAATCTATTTGTCCCTGGTAGCCGACACCCACCTGCCTGCATATCCGGGTGTCTTTTCACCTTCTGACTGCGTCCTCGTTCTCACAGGGAGACGACGACGAGAGCACGGTATTCGCTTACCAGATACCGTCCTATACCTCATCAGCTTCACCGCTTGTATGTATGTGTTGTATATTCTGTTCTCCCGCATGTTATGTGTACCCTAGATCTATCGCCATATCTTTGTGTCTATACTTAGGACGTACTTTGTCCTAAGTATAGGGGGGCACACACCGCGTTGTTCTTTCGTTGTTCAGTTTTATCACTCCTGTTGTTGCCTATACTTAGGGATATCTCACCCTAAGTATAGGGGGAGTGATGCGTATATTCTCCATGATCTTTTCGTCTATCTGTATATGTCTCTCTTCTCTTCTTTTCTTCTTTTCCTTTTCTATCTTCTGTATCTAAATAAAAGGTACCGCCCCTTGTAGACAGTCTTCTATACTTAGGACGTACTTTGTCCTAAGTATAGGGGGGTGCACCCTTGATTTGTTGATTCTTTGATCTGGTTATTCCCACCCATGGCCCTCCCTGCCTTGTGTACAGTCTGCTATACTTAGGATTATTTGATCCTAAGTATGGGGGGACGGTCATTTTCTTATTCATTTATCTCGTTATTCTTTCATTTATTCTTTTAGTCGTCGTAGTATAGACTTTTCTATACTCAGTACGAGTTATGTCTTCTCTTTCTTCTTTCCGATCTATGAGGACATAGCTTAAGCTAAGTATAGGGGGGTCGTATATACTGTGTATATACTTCATCCATAACTCATACTTTCGTATAATTATGATACAATTCATTAATTAATAAGGCTTCTTATTCCTCAGATTCTTTTTGTATATACTGATTAATAAATCAGGTTAAAAATATTTTTGCAAAATGATTTGAAAAATGGTGTGAAATGATTGGAAAACTTTTTGTGAAATATTTTTAACCTTTGTAAAAATATGTTGATTGCAAAAATTCTTTTCTTTGTGTGAAATAAAGGATTTAAAACCTATTTGCAAATGGTTTTGAAAACATTTTTGTAAAAAATATTGTGAAAATGTATATATGGTGTTTGCAAAATCTTTTGCAAAATGGATTTCAAATGATTGTAAATAGTTGCAAAAATTATTTTGTACTATAGTTTTCAAAAAGATTTCTCAAATAATTTGAGGAATAAAATCATAATAATAAATAAAATAAAATACAATAAATCCTAAATAAAAAAACATTAAATTCTTTATCAATTGTAATATACACCTCAATAAACCACTCTTGTTAAAGCTAGTAAATTCTTTAAATCCTGTAAAATAAAGTGGCACGCCCGTGTAAATAGTTGTATATATACTTTGAGTGCCAAAATTCTTTTATTTGTAAATTCTTTGTGTAAAAATTTCTCTCTTTGTTTTCAAATTCTTTCAAAAATTGCATTATTCTTTGCATATTTGTAAATAGCATTTGCATAGCATTTATATTCTTTGATTGAGCTTGATGATTGAACTAGTCCAATAAAGTCGAAGATTGGAGCTTGGTTGGACCTTACCGCACCTAACTGCACTGGAACCTTATGGGAACTAGGTTTAAGGTACTTCAGGTCTATTCAGACTTAATTCTTTGAGAAATCAGGGCTAGGTTCAAGTCACCTCAGTGGACTAACTAGAACTTTTCGAAACACACGTATGACTCTTGTCGGCCGTGACCTAACTTGGACACTTGCACCTTTCACTTGGCTCAACTTAGTTGGAGTGGTGAGGGGGTTGGATTTGCCAGTCTGAGACGCACACGGGTGGAAACATTCGTCCTCGTCTAGGGAGGGAAGTGCACCCCAACCTGGTCCAGTTTCAATGAAGTCGAATGACTGGAGAGTGTGGGTTGCAATAAAGCTTCAAAAGAGGGATAGTCTACTGGCTCAAGAGGAAAATTTCTTGTATATATGCTGCACCATGTAGATATGCTGTACAGATGCACTTGAAAAAAAATGCAAAAAGAACTCCAAAAAAGTGGTGGGTCGGATTGAAAATTTAATAACCCCACCGGAGTGTATATAGTTCAATAAAGCAAAAGCTTATGGTATCCATGTTACATCTCACGAAGCTTGCAGCGGGAGACTTAGCTACACTGGTTGAGCTCCCAAAAGTCTATACCTCTTATTCCCCCTCTTCTTGAGCCGGTTGCACTTGAACTTAGAAGGGAATACCCCGCTCCTCGACGGTAGAGGGCTGGATTGGGGAATCATTGGGTTGTCATTCTGGAGAAGCTAGTCTCTTTGTCATTTCAGTTGGGAAGAGCCACCATCACTTACACTGTACAAGTCAGCTTCATAGTCATAAGGGTTTGCGTATGATGTAGGCTAGTTCTGACATGGCTATTGAGGTGAGTTGAACCGAGTTCTGTGACTCTCGAAGGCTGTTGTGTTTTAAATTTGGTTCCCGACTAGGTTCCACACACGTTCTCACACAAAGGTCTAACCTGAGCTCCAAACTTTGATTTTGTACAGATGAGTTTAATAATCATGATCAATTCAATTCATTCTTTAAATTCTTTATTTTTTGCTTTTTCTTTTCTTCTTATTCTTTGTTCTTTTTGTACTTATTGCATAAGTATTTGCTAGGGACTAGCAAAGGCAAGTATAGGGGGGTGATGAATCTCCATTTCATCACCTTTATTCTATCATTTTGGCCTTAAAACCCCAGCAAATGCATGTAAATAGCATCAATTTGTACAAAATAGCATCCATTCTTTATTGTATTTATTGTACATAAAATAAGGTTTTTAATGCCAAAATTATAGAATAAAGGGAAGAAAAGAAAAAGGAATAAAATATTGCAAATATTTTATGACCCTAACCTCGAGACCAAGGCCAGCATGGAATTGGTCGACAAGGAATAAAGTAGGGGGAGATAAGGGCCGATAATACAATAAATACCTCATTTATTTATTCATTTATTTGTGCATTTTTGACACCTATTTTGTATAGAATTATTTATTCATCAAATAAGAAACTTTGTTCATGAAAGTTGTAGATAATAATGTAAATAAAATTACAAAATTGAGTTTGTGTAAAAAGAATATATAGTGTACATTTTATACACAGAATAAAAAGTCAAAATCTCAACTTCACAGACCCATATCTTGCAAATAAAAACTCCAAATCATCCAAACTCACCTTTAATTGTATATAGCTTTCCATGAACTATTTAATAAAATTGGGTTCATAATTTTTGGAGTCCATCTGTGGAAGTTAGGTTTTTGACCCTCCTTGTATATAATACTGATTAAAGTATTCATTTTATTCAATATTCATTATTTTTATAAATTTATATTTTTAGAATCTTGATAATGATGTATATAACACATGTACATATTAAAAGATCAAGAAAACCAGAAAAAAGAATTTATAAAATAAAATAAGTCTATAGGCTACATAGGCAAAATACCTATGCTACCTATATGTACATAAATAAAGAGAGATTTTAATTCTTTTATTCTTTATTCATCCATATTTTTATAATAATGTATATATTATTTATAACTTATTAAAAATATAAATTCAAAATAAAAGCAAATAAAATTCATTAAATAAATAAAATGTACATAATATATAAGTAAAATACATATAAGTATACCTACATATACCTATTTATTTAAAATACATAAATAAACTCATAAAAATTAAATAAAAATATATTTATACTCATAAAAATAAGTTATAAATTTATAAAATAAGAAAATAAAATAATAAAATAAAATAAATAAAATAAAAATAAATATATATAAATATACTTATAAATACATTATTTTAATAAAGCCATAATAAAATACTTCAATAAATAAATAAAAATCAGAAATAAATACTACATTAATTTATAAACATTTCTTATTTTATAAGTAAATTCTAATTAATTCATTTAATATGTGTAATAAATGGGTCAAGATCAGCCTGACGTGGACCAATCAGGGGCCAGGGAAAGTTGACCTCCGGTCAACTCCCCCTGCGCCTCTGACTGACCCGTCAGACCTATCCATTCCCCCGATTTCATGCCTTTTTTCTGGGCGTCCCTTTCATCCATCACCCTCGAATCCTTCACGGATTTTGTTCTCTGATTATCCGCGAATCTCGCCGAGATCTTGGATCCATTGTACATAGCCCCGATTCTTCAATAATCGCCGGTCACTGGGGGTCCTCAGGAATGTTTATAAATAAAGTCTTCCTCCTCCTTGGCCGAATTTGGCCAATTTCATCCCCCTCTTTGAGCTTGAATCAGCTCATGGTGGACCCCTCGTGACAGGAGGCGCTTCCCAGCACCTCGATTCAGCCATGGCGGAGGAAAATTTTGTCGCGGCGGCGCTCCGGCGACCGCCCTGCTCCCTGGAGGCCCCCAGGTATAAGAGCTGCGCTTTTACTTATTTTAGTTAGGATTTTATTTCAGCATTTCATTTCTATCTTTAGATTAATCATTAGCACTTAGTTGTAACGTAGAATGGTCGATTCGTAGTTCGCCGGAGCGTACCGTGTTTCCGATTGTGCCCCGACTCCCTTCCACCTCCATTTCACTCCCTCTTGCATTCTCCACATCTTGCCCATCTTTGTTCAACCAGATCTTCCCTAGATCTGCGAATCGATGCTCGCCTCCGCCACTTCGCCGTAGCATCGCCGCCCACCGTCGTTTTTATGCTAACAGCTTCAAACCCCAGGTCGAGGGTGACACCCTCGAGCCGAGCTTCGTTCCCGTGCAGGCCAGGTGCGTTGAGGAGCACCAGGAGCCGAGTTACATGCGGGCGGAGGTACCTGGAGCTCCACCTCTTCTCCGAGCTCGTGGCGGCGCTCCAGCGTACCTCAGCCCGATCCGACACCTCCAGCAAGTAAAGAACCCTGCCAGGAATCTTTTTGGACCTTCAGGAGCCGCAAGGACCGGCCGGAGAGCGAGATCGAGGAGGAAGAAGCTTGCCCCGACGAGCGTTCTTCCCTGTTCTTCCAAGCCAGCCCTCCGCCGTTGGATGAAGACGAAGGCCCAGTTCGATTGCCAGCCGTCCGATGAAGCGATGCTACGTCCGTCAGATCACGCGAGTGATCTAATCCCAACCGCTCATCGGCAAAGCGTCATTGGCGCACGTGGAGGCGCCACGTGGATTAGTGGATGAAGATCAGCCGTCGGATAGCGCGCCTTTTGGGGGTAATTTTCACATTCAGCCCTCGTTTTTTTGTATTTATTTTTTAATTCTATAAATAAAATAGCACGTTGTAAATAAATTTTATATTTTGCAGAAAGGACCCTGAGTTTATTGAATTTGCATTTAGGTCCTTCCGCGCCTCACGTGCAGTCCCACGTGAGGTGCGTGATTTTTGCATATAACCCCTGGCGGATTTTTGTATATTGTAAATAGCCCTAAAACGTTAAATAAATGTTTATATCTGTATGTATTTTTGCACCTGTGCCCCTGTCATTTGTTTTATTTGCAAAAATACCCCTGCCAGGCTTAATTATTTTTGTGTCTTTTATCTATTTATTATAAATACCTAGGTGGCTTCTAAAAATTTACAAAAAATAGGATTAATATTTCATGCCCTGTATTTCCACGCCCATATTTTATTCTGCATTTTTTGCATTTTTTTCTAATTATTAAAAATGAAAAAGAAGCCCATTTTGTACTTTTTAAATTAAAAAATACAAAAAAATAGAAAATGTTTTTGAAAAATTCCAAAAAAAATTATATATGATATATTTATATCTATATTGAGTCCAGAAAATGAAAAACCCTAAAAATAGAAAAAGAAAAATATAAAAATTTCAAGAAGCTCCAAAATCCTAAAAAAATAGAAAAACCCTTAAAATCCAAATATATATATTTTCTCCTGTAATTATCTATATATTATTATTAATGCATTAAAATTAATTTAGGTAATTTTGGACTTTAATTTATATTTTTAAAACCCAAATTATATTCGGATATGTAATTAGTCCTATATTGTGGACATTTTTGAAATAAAAAAAATAAATAAAAATTAGAAATATCTCAGAAAAGCAACAAAAAAATTAGAAAATTATTAAAAAAAAATTAAATTATATCTAAATATATTTGAAGCATTTATATCTATATATATACTCTATTATTCCTCTCTCTCTCTCTTCTTATATATATATCTCTTTATATATATCTTATATATATATATGTCTATATATTCTATAATTAAAAATATAAAAAGAAAATAAAAAAATTACAAAATATAAAAACCAAATAAAAATCATAAAAACAAATATGTATATATATATATATATAAAACCAAAACCCACAAAAACAATAAATGGACATGAACAATGGATTGAATACATGATACACCACATACATTCCCTTCGCCTCCCAGTGTTCGACCTCTACCTGTACTTACACCTATATACATTTGCATGTAGAGTTATAATAAATTTTAACTCCACATTTTTGGATATTCATTGCATATATTTATTGTGGGTTAATTGTTGATCGATCTGGGGATCTTTAAGAGGTCAACTCAGCGACTGGATGTCTCGCCTTGTGAGGTATCTAGACCCTTGATCTTCCCCAAGTCGTCAGTCACCAACTGGAGTTGGGCTTCTATTCTTGGTGATCGACGGATGGGTAAGATGGCATACGATGGTGGGTTTATATAGGAGGAGAGGGAGGCAGTTACGAGGAGCTGACGGTCGCAACGTCTGTGAGCGAGGGAGTTATGAGGCGGTGGCGTTACATACAAGGGGTATGCGCAGTGGCCGGTGGAGGTGGAAGGCGTGAGGCGGCCTTGCGCATTGGCGCTGTTGGGCAGGGGGGATGGGTGGGGTCATATGCTACGCACGTGTGCGCTGGGGAAGATGGTGGCACATGCAGGAAAAGGTGATGAGGCTGTAGGGGGTCACGTGCTGAGCACATGGCCAATCAGGGGGAAGAGAGAGAGGAAGGGGTGCCACGTGGCATGCCCATGGGTTGCCACGTGTCACCCAAAAAAAATTCAAAATTTAAGAGATGAAGAAAATTAGAAGAGAAATAGAAGGAGACCTCAGATCAAAAAAATTCTTCACGAAAATTGTTCGTCTCGACGAGATCTACACCTTTCGTCAAGGTCCCGCGAGCAAAAGAGATCATCTTTGCGAAATGGAATTTTTGGTGGTCTCTATGTCTCTAGAAAAACTAACTTTTTGAGATTTTGCTTTTTTAATGTTTTAGAAGAGGATAAAAAAATCTAAAAAATACATTAGAATAGAAGAAAATTAATTACACACTAATCTATATTTTTAGATTTTAATAAATAAGAAAGTAGAGAAATAAAATAGAAATATAAAATACATGATTTTTGTACAGACTCACAACGGACAACCGGTCACAGTCAGTTCCTTTGATTTCACTTTTGATCTAGATTTGGATTTTTGTGTCGCTTAATAAAACTTTCATCAAAAAACGTAAAAGAAGAAAATTTAAAATTAAAAGGATTAATTATGTACATAAGAACTTAGATCAAAAATAGCGAAAAGTTAAAATGTGCAAAAGAGGCCCCAAACCTAACTTTCACATATGAGCTCCGAATTTTATGAATTGATCTTGATTTGAATGTATTTGAAAATGGAGTACTTTAAAAGTGAGTAGATCAAAATCTGACATTATATGAGGGAGATATGTGCATTTTAGTCTGTTGGATGTGAAAATAGACTTTGGGATTTTCGGCACTTATTTGAGTTAGTATTTTTTCATAGTTTTTTAATATTGTTAGTAATATTTATGCAATGGAGGTAGTTTGAGGTCAATTGGAGTTAGGATGAATTAACTAAAAATCTGGAAAGTTAGCAGCTTTTTAGGCTAATTTACACTTGGGATTTTTAATGCAATTATGCACGATTAAATGCATATATTATTTAAAAATGTATGTATGCTAATGATGCTCTATTAATTATTAAATGCAAATGATTTATGGGGAACATAGCCTAATTGACCAATTTTAGTATGATGAATATGAGATTCATCACCGACCCGACCCGATGCTCATCCCTACCCTCTAATATGTCATTCGAATTTCGTCAAAAAATTGAGACTCATGTGCATTCCATCCAGAACATGTCGATTACAACAATTCTAAGATCACTAAAATTACATGGTCTATGGAGGGCATATGAGTCTATGTTCTGACAAAATTTGAATGGCATATTAGAGAGATATAGTTATGAACAATAAAAAATAGGGGGAAAATGAAGCGGGAGCAGCCCCATTTTTCTCCTTATGATTTTATCATTACAAAAATTCAAGATTCGTTTTGTGACTTTTAACTGATCTTAGCAGTTCTACTCTTGAAAAACACTTCCATAGTAACTTCTTGCATTGGTTAACAATTTTATTAGGGATAGCAATAGCTATTCACTCCCATCGCTGGTTGGCTTCTTGAGAAATGGCCTCAAAACTTGAATAAGCTGCCTTTCATACATTCCAAGAAAATGGCAAAATAAGATATTGGGATTGAAAATCAATATGTGGGGATGGAATCCCCCTCTTTAATATATGTTAGGGATGGATATGGTGATTGCAAGTTGGTCTTGGAAGTGTGAGAAAGTATTTGTAAAATTCCATATGCAATTTGTGTCAGGACTTTGATGAATGGACACACCATGTGAAATCATTTGCCTAAATCCGAGCCCTTATTGGAAAAAATAGGTGCTGACAACTTATTTGATGAGTTAAATTTGGATCCGTTGACAATCAACCAAAATGCATAAGCCAACGTTGGCTTAAGTAGTAATATGCAACTCTTATAATCCACTCTCAGTATTTTGCAAGTATTAGATCTATGACTATGTTTATGGTGTTACTACTTCACCTATCTATATTTACAACTTCTTTATTGTGATGATGATTGCATGCTCCAGGTAAGCATTTGCCTCATATCTCTTTGTAAGAGTGCTCCACTTCTCACATAGACCTACTACAAGAGGAAAATGCTCTGATATCATTTGTAACGTTCCAGACCTAAACCAAACTCAATAACTAGGAAAGCTGACAATGAAAATTTATTGGATTCAGACCCAACTGGACTTATTCATAAACACATAAAATGCACAAAACCAAGCTGTCAAGTAGTAATTTTTCAGTTTTATAACCAACGTTCATACTTCATGTGTATTAGATGTGTGACCATGTTTGTTGTGTTACACCACTTAATGATGCCATGTTGCCTCAACCCTCAACTATTTTTTTAAAAGATCAGCATTTCATTCATCAAAATAGGAATCCAAAAATGACATGTTTATACGCCTACAAGTTATTAAAAAATGCAACATCAAAAATACCCGACCATTGGGTGTTTAAACCAAAGTTAGAGAGGATCGTTTACTGTAGGAGGGAATGTAGCAGACTCTGTTGCAGGCGTGTGCGCCGCTCGATCTTGATCGGGCAGTTTGCATGATTTTATGCTTTTTGTGGGCCCGTACCGTGCAAAATCGTGTGAACCGCTCGATCAAGATCGAGCGGCTCCCACACCTGTGATGAATCTCGTATTCATCACTCTAAATCTCATTTATTAAGCTCAAACCCCTCAAAATCATCAGCGTTTCTGCATTTATTCTGCATAATTAGCATTCTTGCATGTTTTCATAAGAATTGCATTTTATCCATAATTTCTGCACAAAATAATAAACCAAAAATCTCAGCCAAAACTGACATGTAAATAGCCTAATTTCCCGGATTTTTATCTCCTTCATACTAACTCCGAATGACACAAAACCACCTCCACTGTGTACATATCACTAACGAGAATAAATAAAAAATACAAAAAAAATCACTAACCCAAATAAGTAGACCAAAAACCCAAACCCTAGTTTCAGGATTTTCAGACTAAAAGCCACATATCTTACCCATCCAGTGTCCGATTTGATCCTACTCACTTTTGAACTAATGTACATTCAATTACCTTCTAAACAAGATCAAGTTCAAGTGAATCGGAGCTCATATGTGAAAGTTGGATTTTGGGCCTCTTTTGTACATTGTGTATTTTAGCGGTTTTTGACATGATATTTTATGTACATATTTTTTTAATTAATAAAAAAATAAACTTAGGCGTCTTTATTTATCTTTGATTTTTCCATATTTTTTCCAGATTTTCTATTTGATTTAAAAATGACAAAAAAATTATAAAATCCAAAAATCAAGGTATTCTTTGTACATGGGATACCCCGAAATATCTGGCGATTTTTCTGGTGCTGACACGTCCCTGAGGCCGCCACGTGTCAGCGGTTTTTGGGCCTCTTTATATTCATTTTCTTTATTAAAAAAATAAAAATAACAAATAACAAATAATAATAAAAAATAATAATACCTCAGCACATGCGTCGCACGTGTCGCACCTCTTCTCACACCCCCCGCCACGTGGTGCCTCCACAGCCGTTCGATCAGTGGCTGATCGAACGGCCGCGGTGCTTCGTCTTCCTCCCAGTGTCTCCCCCAATCTCGCGCGCTGCCCCTGCTATCTCCGTAACCACCGCCGCCCCTCATTTTCGCAACCTCCGCCCCCGTAACCTCGTAACGGCCAAACCACCGCTCGTCAAACCTCGCCTCCGCCTTTGACCCCGCCATTTCACCGCAACTGCCTCCGTACCTCTCGCGGCCCTTTATCGCCGACCTCTATCCATCGCAAATCCTATTTAAAGACCTCCGAGCCTTCACCACCCGGCCATCCGCCGTTCTTCTCCGTCCAGGTCGTGACAGCCCCTGCCGCCGGCGTGATCCAGGGCTCATCACCTCGCCGCAGCCGCCCCCTCCAGCTGCTACTTCAGTTCCAGCGACCTCGCCGTGGAGCCCTAATCCTCCCCAGGTACGACCTCCGTTATCCGCCTCATCCCTCCATCTTCAAGAAGCCTCGCAAGCTTCATCTCTCATCATATCTCGCTCCCTCGATCATCCTACCCCGCGCCGCCGTTCATCTCCGAGCTTCTCGCGAATGCTCCGCCTCCGACTACGCCATCGCCTTATTCTTTGTCGCGAGCATCATATCTTGCACAATTTCTTCGAGCCTACGAACTTATCTTCTCCGACCATGACGCCGAGTCTCTCGCCTTCGAACGACGCAACAACAAGCTCGGCCGCTCTGCTCCGCCTTCGACGACGTCTGCCTACGCCTCCGTCGCTCCTCCAGAAGCTTCGAGTCTCCACCGCCTCGCATCTCCATCGTCGCCCCTTGGCCGTATGTCAGCCCAACGTCGATCGCCCTCGAGCTTCACGTTGCTCTAGCCCTTTGCGCTGTAGAGCCACCGCCATCTACGGCCTTCGTCTTCAACAACGTTCATCAACACCATCGCCAACTCCGCCCCAAAATCATCTTCTCCGACAACGCTCCCAGCGCTCAAGCTTCATCGACGCCCCCCCCCCCGGGCCGTTTGTCGGTCATCGCAGCACCGCCTCCGTCTTTGCCCTCCACCGCCCAAGCCTCGTCGCTGCGCTCGCTGATCGCCAGGAGGAGCCCAACCTCCCCTCCACCCACTCGCCATCGGGCGTCCCGCCCGAGACCCCGCCACGTGCGTTGCACGTGGGGTGGGGACATCATCAGCTACGCCATCCCCCGGGTCACGTGCTCCGTACGTGACCGCGGGTAATTTGCATTAAAGTCCCCGGAAGTCAACCTGTTTGCATTTCAGTCCGCCCCAGAGGGCATGTGAGGGCACGTGCCACGCACGTGCCCCCTCTGGTGATTTTGTAGAGGAATCCCCCAAACTTCTGGTAATTTCAATTAGGTCCCCCTGCATTGTCTTTATCTATTTATTTATTGCATCTGTATTCCTGCATTTCTCCTTCATTTTAGACATATGTTTTCCATCATTTTAGTTATCTAAAAATAGCATGATGTCCGTCATTTAATTTTCTACATCTTGATATATTGTGGATATTTTTGTGATTGACGGTTAATTAATAATTAATTATTTTGTGGAAATTTGCAAACTTTGCCCATTTTATGCTCTTAAAATTGCCATTGATTAACTGTTCCTCTAAAAATCCCTGAAAAATCACATATTGGAGAGTTAATTGTGCTTGACATTGTGCCCAAAAAGATTTGCGTTTGCTTGCATAAGTTGCTCTGTAAAAATCATTTTGCATATTTCAATATTTGATTTTGAATAGGTATTAGATCTCACATTTTCGAGGTTTAGGATTTTTCTTAGATCAATCACCTAGTGATAGATCTTAGATAATTTTATTCTCTGAAAATAAATAGGTTTAGTATTTATTATAATTAAATATTGAAAATCATTCTGTTGGCACTTAAAAATTCATAAAAAATCATATTGCATTCAAAAATCCCAAAAAAATTACAGTGTATTCCTTTCATCATAATTTACATTGTGGCTAAGTTTTGTATCTTTCGGACATCGTTTGAACATAGTTGATATTTTAGTCCCTAAAATAGGCCAAATTTGCATCTTGCATCCTTTATTTGCATTAAAAATTCCAAAAAATGCCTCGAAAACCATGCTCGAAACTTGACAAACACAACTCTAGGTTTTCCTTTGCCTCCTTGTGATCGACCTTGGGACGTGCCCAAGTAAAATAAATAAAAAACCACTTGATTAAAAATTAATGAAATTTGTATGGTTATTTCTTGACCGATTCTGATCGCCGCTTAAAACAAACGACAAATTATTCTTTTAGTATGAAAGATAAAAACAACTTTTAAAGCCGTGATTTCCGCACTCGTCAGATGACGCTGTTGCCGGGGAGGCAAACGGCTTAGTTTTGTGTTTTGAAATATTTTATTCGGTTTTCCGCATTCGGGTAGTCTGACCCCCGAATTCTTCATTATAAATACCATCCTGTTCCCTGCATTTATTTTTCAGCATTTATTCCTCTCATTTTATTTTTGATTGATTTTCTGAGTTACTCTCTTACATTCTCTCTCTTATTTTTCTTGCGAGGTACCCGGTGTACGTGGAGTGGTTTTCAAGAAACATACGCATCTTCACCGACATCCGTAAAGCCACAATTAAACTAAGATCGAGTCGAGTCGTGAGAGAGCGTAGAGTCTAGGTTTTTAATTTCTGCAATTTTATTTACTTGCTCATTTACAACGATGTCCGTTTGGACTCTCGCGCATGTAAAAAAGACCTCGAACTTTTCTGTGGTGTGTCGTGGCCTGTTTCACTCTCCGGTGAGGGTGGGGCCCGACTTGAGTGGTGATTAGGATAGACCTGCATATATGACTCTCAAAGTATTTATATTTTTGCTTGTGCTCGTAGAATCTAAGGCCACACTGTACTTTAACTGAGACGCACATAGATCGTTCAACTTAGCCAAAATTTAAATCAATTATTGTCCGTTAATAGAACTTTCTGCTTAGGTGCGGTTTTCATCGGCTTGCACACATTTAGAATAATTCTTCAATTCTGTATTGCATCCCACATGGAGATTGCGAGGAAGCACTGTAAGACTTCTAACTGAGCACCCATCATTGTTTTCGCGTGCAACGGCTTTTCCCGAACTCCTCCCTCTTGTTTTATCACATAATTTTAAAGGAAATTGGGACTGGACGATAGACGTGTATTTGTGCTCATTTAAATTCTTCAGTGGTCATCTAACTAAAACTGAGACTGCTAAATATAGCCGATCTTAAGAATCCATAAAATCAAGAATTCTTGCGGGAGAGTAACCCCGACATTGTTTGATTTTATCTTGCAGTGAGGAGAGACGCACACTAGGATAGAGTCAAGCCAAGATTTTCATATACACTACTGATTTTAAAAACGATTAGCTACTTCTCAGTGAGGAATACGGGTAGCCATTTTACGGTCCAGACGTCCTTAGTAGAGTGGGTGTTTTAAAGGACACTGCGTAAGGCTCCATCCTTAAGTAACACGGGTAGCCGTTTTACGATCCGTACTTACACCTATACTGGCTGAAAGTGGATGCAGCTAGTCGTAAAAACTCGAGACAGTCTTTAAGGAAATATTGACACCTAACAGCTCGTTTAAACAGCTTGCAAGACTTGAATTCTCACCAATTAAAACTGACAAGATAATTGGCGAAACTATTACGGCCTTTACTAAGTGAGTTGGTGAAAGAAATCTTTGTATTGTATTTGGTTTGTACGTAGAAAGTAATCAACGAATACCGCACACTTGTGCCTACATCATAAATCGCAAACCTCTTGTTGACCTCGAGAATGGAAGATTGTGGTAATTCTTGTTCGGACTCTGCGAACCCCTCTTTCACTACCACAAACTCTCAAATCTCAAAAGCCCAGAGAGACTCTTACTTTGGACCCTTTGGCCTTCGGAAAAACCTTCCCAAGAATCCTATTCCTACGATTCCTTCTTCTTCTTAGAGGGAGGACAGACCCACACTGTCTCTTTCTCACCAAAACAGATCGAGGAAAACTGTTACATCAATTCTTTCCACTCTATTAACTCGAACCCCTTATATTCTGAAGGTGAAGAAGAAGACATGCCACCCAAGATGTCTTCCAAGAAAGATCCTGAAGATGAAACCAATGACGATGCTATTGAAATGATTCTTTCAAGATTGACTACATCTGAGCAGCAGCAACAGTTACTTAGGGCAAAGCTTGAGCAGTTGAATGCTGGGGAAGAACTGCCAATGGAAGCTGGATACAACCCTAGACAGTACAGAGTGTGGAATTATTTGCAGCCACCACAACCAGAGATCCACTATGAACTGAAGACACATTTTGTGAGTCAATTACCTCAATTCCATGGTAATACGACTGAAGAGTCATATGAGTTCTTGCGGGACATGGAGTTGATATGTTCTAATTTGAGGCACCCTCAAGTCAGCCAAGACTACATTCGTCTCACTGCACTACCTTTCGCCTTGAAAGGGAAAGCAGACTAATGGGTGAAGAACTTAGGGGTGACTGTGACTACTTTTGAGAGGTTCAAAAACCTATTTTTGAAGAAATTCTACCCCTTGAGTCGGACCAATCAAATGAGGACCCGCATCACCAGCTTCTCTCAGATGCCCAATGAACCACTTTGTGAGGCTTGGGATAGGTTTAAGGACCTACTACAGAAATGTCCCTGCCATGACCTGGACAACAACATCCTAGTCCAGTCACTCTACTCTGGCCTCAACTACGCGACTCAAGGGTTAGTTAGCGCTGCCTGCGGAGGGAATTACACATCGCGTGGAGCTGAGACCGTCTGGAAAATACTGGAGCAGATGGCAGAAACAAGCCATTCTCAGATTGCCAGTAGAGCATACACGGATTCCCTGAACACCCTTCAAGCCAAAGGCAGGAAGCAGACTGTCGCAGAAATAGGGGAGGATTTAATTCCAAATATACACTTCATAGCTGATAAATTAACAATAGTGGATAAGAGAATGAGCGACATCGACAACAGGATCTTCCAATTCCCAAAGCAGATGGAGGAGCTCACTACGAAGGTGTCCAAGATGGGGATGCCTACTGCACCAACGGTTCCGATCTACCATGTGCACCATGTCCAGGAGCAACCAGGATCAGAACAACATCAACCATGGGAACAGGACCAATTCCCAGCAGCCGCCCCCATCGGTCGAGACAGTCAAATAATCCCCGCCTCTGACTTTTGAAATAAACAGCATTTGGTACACATATGACACTACCTGACAGGGGAGTATGGTGGACCGCCAGCCTTATCAACGTCCACCCACTTTCTATAATGCCGCATTTCCTCAACCTCCACAGCACCCTCAGAACACTGCATCTTCCCAGCATCTGAAGCAACAACAACCCTACAATTGCTAGAACCAACCTCAACAATACCGTCAGCAACACCAAGCTCCCAGACCATCAACTCAATCATCCAACCCTCCAGAAGAACCGGTTGATATCAAGAGACAAATGCTTGAAGAAATTCACAGCTTCCAAAATGAGTTGTATGATCTATGGGTGGATGTTAATCGTCTATCCCGATGGAAGGATGAGCATACTATCCCAACCACAACCATTCCCGCCCAAGTTCAAGCTAACCCCAATAGCTTAAACAAATCTCAATCATTTTAACACAATGGCCAGGTATACTATTCAGATTTTTCCACATCTGAACATGAGATCCTTTCGTTTGACAATATCAATGACATGTCACTCAGGAGCGGAAGGACCGTGGCCGTACCTGACCGGGCTAGGGAACCGGACAATGAAGACTCGGAAGATCAGCCAGAGGATGCTTCCGAGGAGGATGAAGAAGGACGCTTGAAGATCCCAGGATAAGAAAAAGGGAAAGCATCTATGGAGTCTGCAGAGGACCTTAAATCTCTAGTTGTTGCAAAAATACCTTTGTCACCTTTTCAGCAACCTATTTTTTATTATTATCAAAAATCTTATGATTGTAATAAAAACTCCAAGTCTAATAAAGATGCTCTTATTTATGATTCTGTCCCTCTATCTCCTATTTCAAATACTTCCATTCCTTTCCCCCACGTCTTAAGAAGGGAAAATAAAAGAAAAATATTCAGGATGACTCAGTGATGGAAAGGTTCTGCCAGCAAAATATCACAATCAAAGTACCCTTTGATCAGTATGTGGCTAGTAATCCAGCCTTTCAGAAATATTTGAAGGCAAAATGCACTCCCACCAGGACTCATACAAAGAGAACAAGTCAATTCGTGGAGACTCATATCTTGACAGTTGCCACCACCAAATGTGTCAAAAACTAGCATATGCCAAGAAAGAAAAGGGATCTAGGCACCCATTATGTGGAGAGTCGCATTGGCGGCATTGCGTTCACACGCACACTTCTCGACAATGGTTCTTCCATAAATCTTCTACTCTTAGCCTTATATTATAGATTAGAGTTAGGCCCTCTTAAGAAATCATCATCTTTACTCCAATTTGCTGATAAATCCACTAAAAGACCTAAGAGAGAAGTGAAGAATATCATCATCATTATCGAGGGTACATAATACAAAGTGGACTTCACTGTCCTTAATATGGAGACTCTGAACCATTGGAAAGAATCGCAAATTATTCTCGGAAGACCATTCTTAAGAACCGCTAAGGTTGTATTCGATTACGGGTCTGGCATGATGAAATTCCGTTCTCCAGATGGAGAAGTAGACTTGGAGATGAAATAAATAAAGTGGCAAAGGCTAGACTCCGAATCCACCACTGAAGATGCCGGAACATCAGAATGCAATCTCCTCAGAACTACTGCACAGTGGGACCAACTGCCAGACATACAGATGGAGAGCACATCCTTAGAATAAGAAATAATGCACAATGCAATTTGCGAGATATTTCCAAACATATCTAGAAATCCGGATTATTACACTCTTGATGACACAGAAATCCTCTCGGATTTGTCCGTCCCATCATCTTTGGGACAATCAAGAAATATCGATGACGAGTCGGACACGGCTCTGGCCGAATTACCATTCTACTTTAGCGATCTGACTCACCTTTCTTCTGAATTGGTAGCCAGCATCTCACACAGTGATTCACCACCAACCGACACTGAGCCAGATGCAAAAGTCATTCAGCCAGATTTAATTGATGATTAAGAGTTGCCAGAGCTGAAACCACTACCTCCCATGCTGAAGTATGCATTTCTCAATGGACTCAAAAAAATCCATGTGATCATTAGCTCATCCTTAACCCTGGATTAGGAGTCTAGATTACTCAAAGTCCTTGCGCGAAATCGAAAAGCCATCGGTTGGACTGTGTCGGATCTCATAGGAATAAACCCCGATCTCTGCTCGCACCAAATTTATGTTGAGGATAATGCAAGGCCTTCTCGTGAATTTCAGAGAAGATTAAACATTAATCTTCGGGAAGTGGTTAAGAAAGAGATAGAAAAATGGTGCAAATCAGGATTTATATACTCCATTTTTGACTCTAAGTGGATGGCCCCCCTTCATGTCGTCCCAAAGAAATCGGGAATCCATATGGTCACCAACGAGGAGGGGGTAGAGATCGCGACCCGAGTGCCCACGTCGTGGCCTGTCTGTGTCGATTACAGGCGCCTGAATGCTGCGACCAAGAAAGATTACTTTCCACTGCCATTTATTTGTTCAAATCTTGGAGAGACTTACATGGAAAGCATTCTTTTATTTTCTTGACGGGTACTCAGGCTACAATCAAGTAGCTATCGCTCTTGAGGATAAGGAAAAGACCACTTTCACATGTCCCTTCGGTACTTACGCATTCAAGCGAATGCCATTCGAGCTTTGTAGTGCCCCAGGCACATTTCAGCGGTGCATGATTGCCGTATTTGCCGAAATGGTTGGTGATTTCCTGTAAGTCTTCATGGATGACTTCTCGGTTAATGGTGATTCATTTGATACATGTTTAGCGCACTTGGACCGAGTCCTCCAGAGATGTAGGGAGGTTAATTTGGTACTCTCCTAGGAGAAAAGTTACTTTATGGTGTCTGAGGGTATCGTGTTGGGGCATGTCATCTCCAAAAGGGAATGAAGGTCGATCCTGCCAAGGTGGATGTGATCAAGAAACTTGAGCCACCAACCAACGTCAAGTCAATGAGATCTTTCTTAGGCCATGTTGGATTTTATCAAAAGTTTATCCCAGATTTTTCAAAGATCGCCCATCCACTGAACGAGCTCTTAGGCAAAGACACCGAGTTTATTGTAAATCACAGGTGTCTAGAGGCCTTCGAGCTTCTGAAGAAGAAAATGTGTAAATCACCGATATTACAAACTCCCGACTGGTCTCTTCCCTTCGAGATCATGACTGATGCATCAGATTTTGCTGTCGGAGCGGTACTTGGACAAAGAAGAGATGGAATTCCTTATGCGATTCACTACGCGTGCAAAGTATTAGATCCTCCACAAATAAATTACACAGTAACTGAAAAGAAAATGCTCGCGGTTGTTTGGGCCCTTGAAAAATTCAGATCATACATATTGGGCTCCAAGGTCACTATTTTCACAGATCACACGGTAATTAGATATCTCATGGATAAGAAGGATGCCAAGGCACGACTTTTGAGATGGATCTCGTTAATTCAGGAATTTAATTTGGAGATCAAGGATAAACCTGGAATAAAGAATGTTGTTGCTGATCAACTTTTTCGAATCGAGCAAAAGATCATCCTGATACCGGACCAATTAAGGAGACTTTTCCAAACGAATCAGTTTGCGTCATTGATTCAACCCCATGGTATTCCGACATAGTGAACTATCTTGTCTCCAAGAAGGTTGCCTTTGGTTGGACCAAGAGAATGATTGATCGATTAAAGTAAGATTAAAGAAATACCATTGGGACGATTCTTTCCTTTTCTATGAAGGACCGGATTGTGTCTGGCGAAGATGTATTCCTCAAGAGGAATATCAGAGTGTCCTCACATATTGTCATTCTCTCGAGGCTGGAGGACACCATTCGAGAAAAAGAACCGCGCACAAGGTACTCCAATGTGGATTTACAGGACATATTGTCATTCTCTCGAGGTTGGACATGCTAATGAATTTGTACGGTCATGCCCGATTTGTCAAAGAATGGGAGGGATTGTTGGTTATAGAGATGAAATGCCCATGAACCTAATGATTTTCTGTGATGTTTTCGATGCATGGGGGATTGATTTTATGGGTCCCTTTCCCAATAGCAATGGATTTGTGTACATCTTGTTAGTGGTTGACTATTTATCAAGATGGGTAGAGGCTATTCCAACCCGAACCGCAGATAGCAAAACCGTCTGTAAATTCATCAAGGATAATATCATTGCAAGATTCGGGATACCAAAAGTTTTGATTTCTGATGAGGGTAGCCACTTTGTGAACAGGAAGATGAGATCTCTGGTTAAGGAGTACAAATTTGAGCATAGAATAGCCAACCCATACCATCCACAATCTAATAGCATGGCAGAGGTTTCTAATAGAGAGGTGAAGGGTATTCTTCAAAAGTTGGTTCGTCCAGATAGGAAAAATTGGTCTAAGCTGTTGGACCAAGTTCTATAGGCCTATAGGACAGCCTATAAGACCCTACTCAGTACTTCACCTTTTAGGATGATATATGGCAAGACATGCCATCTACCTGCAGAATAGATCCACAAATCTGAATGGGCGATCAAAAAATTGAATTGGAGTTGTCACCTTGGGAATTATGTCGAGACCTAAATTTGAATGAGCTAATTGAAATCCGAAATCGGGCATATGACAACAGTGTGATTTATAAGGACAAGGTCAAGAGATGGCATGATAGACACATTCGAGACAAGACCTTTGTCCCTAGATAGAAAGTGTGGTTGTTTAATGCTCGGTTAAAGATTTTTCATGGGAAACTAAAATCAAAATGGACGGGTCCTTACATTGTCATAGATGTGCATACCAATGGAAGTGTAGATATCGCCGAACTTAAAGAGGATGCACAATCTTTCTCAGTAAATGGATAGTTGCTGAAGCCATATATTGAATCACCCAAAGAGCAGGCAGTTCAAGCTGAGGTCATCTATTTCACGCAAAATGAGGACATTGAAGATCTATCAGATCAACCCCACCCTCCCTCCAGACCACGTCGGTCCCCTTGTACAGCTTCTTCCTCTACTTAGGCCAAGGCCTAAGTATACGGGGGGACCGATGCCATTTGTATATACCATTTCTCTCATCACACTCCTTCTCCACCATCAGCTCCATTTCCACCCTTCTCTTATACTTAGGCTGACCACAGCCTAAGTATAGGGGGAACCGACACTCACCTGTGTATACTCTTCTCATTCATATATCATGACCGCCTCTTTTCCGCTCTTCTATACTTAGAATGTGAATTCTCCACTCTCTTACGCTTAGCCCGAGCTATGTCTTCATTACGCTTCTTGTGCTCTGAGGACACAACACTCGCTAAGTATAGGGGGTCTGTATATACTTTGTATATATTTTACCCATATCTCGTACTTTCGCGTAAGTCTATATGTATTTACAGGGTGGGTAATCAAAAAAATGAAAATGAAAATGAAAAATGAAAATAAAGGAAAAAAGATTTTACCACTAACACTGACTTTGCCCAAAAATTTTGAAAAATGGCTTCTTATTTGTATAAAAAATTCCTATGTATAAAAAGAAAAAAACGTGTCTGCATTTCACACACCTTCACTTCATCCAGCATCGCATTCATCTGCATCTGTGAAAAGTCATTGGTTTCTCAACCAAGTTGTGAGCAGAAACCGAGAGTGGTCTGGACTTGACCTTAATCCACCTAATTTTTAGAGGAACTTCACCGAGAAATAGGATTTTAAGAAGTTCAGGTTTTTTGACTTAATTCTTTAAGTTCCACACGATAATGTGCAGCGTTCGACTCTTAGTGTCTGACCTGGTCTCTTCATTCTGGGTACAACTCTGGAATAGGGAATTAATTTGTACTCTCGCACTATGCACTTAGCTCAACTCAGACGGGATGTTGGAAGACTGTGTGAATCTCTTTTCTGGTAGCGTGGAATCTAAAGACTGGAGTACGGGTTGAAATAAAGCTTCGGAAAAGGGATGGACGACTGGGCACAATTTTTTCTAAGACCCCAAAAAATGTACAGGATAAAAAGATTCTATATCCGTAGGGGCAAAACAAGATCCAAGCAGAAACCACCAAATATTCCAAATACAAAGAAGCATTACCAAATAAAATCTGACCAAAAAGGTCCAAGCTTCAAGAAAATCTACAGATCTTGGTGGAGACTCGGCTACACTGGCCATCTTCATAAGGAGAGATGACTACACTGGCCACCCTCCAATTCTTTTCCCTTTCTTCTAACTTCTCCCCCATTTCGATTGTGAACACAACACGACAAACCTTAGAAGGAAATACCTGACTCCCCGAGGACGAGTTACTGGAGAGGAGAGGAGCATAGTAGTCCGGCATTCTGGATGGGAAGAGCTAAAACCTCACACACATGAGTCGGTTATTCAATGTTCATAGGTTATACTTTGGGAAGAGGATTGATCTAAGATGACTTCTGAGCCGAACTGTGACAATGATGTGTAGAACTTGAGGGATGTTGATTTTAAAATTCTAAGTCACACAGAACTTCCGGCACACAAATAATCCAAAGGTCAAGTTTATTTCACTTTCACCTTCAGTTCATGGTCTTGGTATGGAACCCAATCTCATTTCACCTCATGGCATTTTTTTTGATGCTCAGGGATGAGCATGGTTTAAGTATAGGGGGATGATGAATCTCGTATTCATTACTCTAAATCTCATTATTAAGCTCAAATCCCTCAAAATCATCAGCATTTCTGCATTTATTCTGCATAATTAGCATTCTTGCATGTTTTCGTAAGAAATGCATTTTATCCACAATTTCTGCACAAAATAAGAAACCAAAAATCTCAGCCAAAATTGACCTGTAAATAGCCTAATTTCCCGGATTTTTAACTCCTTCATGCTAACTCCGAATGACATAAAACCACCTCCACTGTGTGCATATCACTGAACACTAACGTGAATAAATGAAAAATACAAAAAAAATCACTAACCCAAATAAGTAGACCAAAACCCCTAACCCTAGTTTCAGGATTTTCGGACTAAAAGCTACATATCTTCCCCATCCAGTGTCTGATTTGATCCTACTCACTTTTGAACTAATGCACATTCAATTACCTTCAAAACAAGACCAAGTTCAAGTGAATCAGAGCTCCTATGTGAAAGTTGGATTTTGGGCCTCTTTTGTACATTGTGTATTTTAGCGGTTTTTGACATGATATTTTATGTACATATTTTCTTAATTAGTAAAAATCCAAAAAATTAGATTTAGGCGTCTTTATTTATCTTTGATTTTTCCATATTTTTTTTCAGATTTTCTATCTGATTTAAAAATGACAAAAAAATTATAAAACCCAAAAATCAAGGTATTCTATGTACATGGGATACCCCAAAAATATCACTTTGTACATTTGATTGATTTTGGCTTTGATGTCTTCATGAAATTTGTAGATCTCATCGAGACGAGCAATTTTTGTGAAGAAATTTTTTCGATCCGAGGTTGTCTGCTATTTATTATTGATTTTCCAAAGTATTTATCTGGCGATTTTTCTTGTGCTGACACGTGGCAGCCCCTGAGGCCGCCACGTGTCAGCGGTTTTTGGGCCTCTTTATATTCATTTTCTTTATAAAAAATTAAAAAAATAAAAAAATAATACCTCAACACGTGCGTCGCACGTGCCCCCCAGGCACGTGCTCCGCACGTGCCGTACCTCTTCTCACACCCCCCGCCACGTGGCGCCTCCGTTCGATCAGTGGCCGATCGAACGGCCGCGGTGCTTCGTCTTCCTCCCATCGTCTCCCCAATCTCGTGCGCCGCCCCCGCTATCTCTGTAACCACCGCCGCCCCTCACCTTCGCAACCTCCGCCCACGTAACCTCGCAACGGCCAAGCCACCGCTCCTCAAACGTCGCCTTCGCCTTTGACCCCCGCCATTTCACCGCAACTGCCTCCGCGCCTCTTGCGGCCCTCCATCGCCGACCTCTATCCATCGCAAATCCTATTTAAAGACCTCCGAGCCTTCACCCCCTGGCCATCCGCCGTTCTTCTCCGTCCAGGTCATGACAGCCTCTGCCGCCAGCGTGATCCGGGGCTCATCGCCTCGTCGTTGCCGCTCCCCTCCAGCTGCTGCTCCAGCTCCGACGACCTCGCCGTGGAGCCCTAATCCTCCCCAGGTACGACCTCCGTTATCTGTCTCATCCCTCCATCTCCAAGAAGCCTCGCAAGCTTCATCTCTTATTATATCTCGCTGCCTCGATCATCCTACCTCGTGCCGCCGTTCATCTCCGAGCTTCTCGCGAAAGCTCCGCCTTCGACTACGTCATCGCCTTCTTCTTCGCCGCGAGCATCATATCTTGCGCAATTTCGTCGAGCCTACGAACTTATCTTCTCCGACCACGCCGTCGAGTCTCTCGCCTTCGAACGATGCAGCAGCAAGCTCGGCCGCTCTCCTCCACCTTCGACGACGTATGCCTATGCCTTCGCCGCTCCTCAAGAAGCTTCGAGTCTCCACCGCCTCGCATCTCCATCACCGTCCCCTGGCCGTGTGTCGGCCCTCGAGCTTCACGCTGCTCCGGTTCTTCGCACCGTAGAGCCACCGCCATCTACGGCCTTCGTCTTCAACAACGTTCATCGACACCGTCGCCAACTCCGCCCTAAAATCATCTTCTCCGACAACGCTCCCAGCGATCAAGCTTCATCGACGCCCCCCCCGGTCATTTGTCGGCCATCGCAGCACCACCTCCGTCTTTGCCCTCCACCGCCCAAGCCTTGCCGCTGTGCTCGCCGATCGCCAGGAGGAGCCCAGCCTCCCCTCCACCCACTCGCCACCGGGCGTCCTGCTCGAGACCCCGCCACGTGCATTGCACGTGGGGTGGGGGACGTCATCAGTTGCATCATCCTCGGGTCACGTGCTCCGTATGTGACTGCGGGGTAATTTCCGTTAAAGTCCCCGAAAGTCAACCTATTTGCATTTCAGTCCGCCCCAGAGGGAACGTGCCACGCACATGCCCCCTCTGGTGATTTTGCAGAGGAATCCCCCAAACTCCTGGTGATTTCAATTAGGTCCCCCCTGCATTGTCTTTATCTATTTATTTATTGCATCTGTACCCCTGCATTTCTCCTTCATTTTATACCTCTGTTTTCCATCATTTTAGTTATCTAAAAATAGCATGATGTTCGTCATTTAATTTTCTACATCTTGACATATTGTGGATATTTTTATGATTGATGGTTAATTAATAATTAATTATTTTGTGGAAATTTGTAAACTTTGCCCATTTTATGCTCTTAAAATTGCCGTTGATTAACCGTTCCTCTAAAAATCCCCGAAAAATCAAATATTGGAGAGTTAATTGTGCTTGACATTGTGCCCAAAAAGATTTGCGTTTGCATGCATAAGTTGCTCTGTAAAAATCATTTTGCATATTTCAATATTTGATTTTGAATAGGTATTAGATCTCACATTTTCGAGGTTTAAGATTTTTCTTAGATCAATCATCTAGTGATAGATCTTAGATAATTTTATTCCCTGAAAATAAGTAGGTTTAGTATTTATTATAATTAAATATTGAAAATCATTCTGTTGGCACTTAAAAATTCATAAAAAATTCATATTGCATTCAAAAATCCCAAAAAAATACAGTGTATTCCTTTCATCATAATTTACATTGTGGCCAAGTTTTGTATTTTTCAAACATCGTTTGAACATAGTCGATATTTTAGTCCCTAAAATAGGCCAAAATTGCATCTTGCATCCTTTATTTGCATTAAAAATTCCAAAAAATGCCTCGAAAACCGTGCTTGAAACTTGACAAACACAATCTAGATTGTTCCTTTTCCCCCTTGTGATCAACCTTAGGACTTGCCCACGTAAAATAAACAAAAAACCACTCGATTAAAAATTAATTAAATTTGTGTGGTTATTTCTTGACCGATTCCGATCGCCGCGTACAACAAACGACAAATTATTCTTTTGGTACGAAAGATAAAAACAACTTTTAAAGTTGTGATTTCCGGACTCATCAACCTGCAGCAGGCGCAACACCACATTATACGATCCGTATCCAAACCAAAGTACCCTACTTTCCAAGAAGTCACTTTCCCGACATATAACCAAAATCCCGAACAATCCCACCACAAAAATGTGTCAATGGTCCTATATTTTTCGAGGAAAAAGAAAGAAACTAAGTACGCCATAGCAAAACAATAGCTTTTTTCCTGTTAGTCATCTCAAGAGCCAAGAGACCTCGACATGCAACCAATGTGATGGTGAGTGATACTTTGCTGCGAACCTCCTCGTCGTGAATCAGGGGTGCTAGATGGGAGCTAAACCCGATGGAGGCATTAGGCCTGTAAAAAATCGATGTAAAGATAATCATAATAGTTAAACTTTAGATACTTGCGTCTAGAGAAAAGAATGTATATATCAAAACAACGAACTAAAGGAGTTTCTTTCTCCTCAAAGGCCCGATAACATCTTTCCTTCCAGATAAACCAGTAAACAGAAGCCGCTTTTACATCAGTTGTGCTTTCGAAGTCACTTAGTAATATGAAGTTCCATGGGAGTTTCCTCAACTCTTACTTGATTGTCCATTACCATTTACACACTCTCATCAGTAGTTCCTTGGAAGGTTTTGCCTTACCAGTCTCGTTACCAAGAGCTTGTCTACGTGCCTTGTAAGTTAAAACATGTGAGCTACATTGATAATATATCTAAAATCTCACAAGACCCTCTCAAGTAGAGCTTATCCTCTGCTATATTGTAAAGGTCTGTTATATCGCAAGAGCTGTTCGATCATGATTGAGCGATTCACAATATAAAGGACCACCAAAAACTGGATTTTATGTGAACCGCTCGATCTTGATCGAGCGTTCCGATCTCCCTCTCAAGTCGCTCTAAGTTGTGCTTCTCAATTTTTTTTCCTTCACTCGTGCTCCCTCGCCTAACAAGCTTATTTCCATCTAAAATGGAACTGCATGATGACAGCACCAAGATAAACTTTCGAGTGAAGTGGGAGTTCTTTGGCGTAAAAAAAATCCCAATTTCCTTACTCCCCTGCAGCTTTTGCCGACAGTGGGGATGGAACGTTCTCATTCCACCACAGCAAGAACAGTGCAATCACAAGGAACCTCTGTGGGCACCTCACCTGTGGAAGGAAAAGGTTCTCATGCCTTCAAGGGGAGGGAGAAGCCCTCGAGCCTTCGCTCGGAAATCATGGCAGAAGGGGGGGGATGGAGCATTCCACATACGATGGTGATTAAAGTGGGAATATGGAGGAGGTAGGTGTGTGTCTCTCACTACGAGCAGTCAGCAGCGTGAGATGACTGTCTCCATCATGCATGGATGGATGATGAGCAGCTCCCTTTCCCTTCCTTTACGGCCTCCTCTACCACATTCAGATGAGCAGTGAGGCCTTTCCATGACATGATGGATTAAAGAGGTTTTCCTTCACGTGCTTCTTTTGGCTTTTTAGTTGAAGGGGACATATATATGTGTGTGCTATATAGGTGGGGCTGGACTATTAGTTTGAAGGGATATTTACACCCATAACCCTGAGTAATCTCGTAATTACCCCAGAAACCCTACGCAAGCACGAATTACATCTAGAACCCTGAATAATCGCTCCGTTTTACACCCACAACCTTCCGTTAGTTTAGTCCATTAACTCAACCAGATGGTTGAGTTAATCTAACCAACCAGTTATCTAACGACTGACATTAATCAAGAAAAGAAAGAAAGAAGAGGAGGGAGTGAGTTCGAGCTTGCAACAGGGCGGACACGCACGGGGAGGCATGGGGCTTGCCGGGGGGCTGTAGCTTGCAGGCAAGCGGGGCTGCGGGTGTGGTTGGTGTCTGGAGCTTGCGGTACGCGGGGGCTGCATCTTGTCGGGCGCGCGCGGGGTGGTGGGCGTCTGGAGCTTGCGGGTATGGGGGTCAGCTGCAGCTTGTCGGCCGCGCGTGCTTGGAGTGGGGGGTCTGGAGATTGCGGGCGCGGGGGTTGTTGCAGCTTGCGGGCGTGCGGGGGGCTGATCTGGAGCTTGAAGTCGGAGATGAGGTGAGGGCTCCCAGGGCTGGTGTGGTTGCAGCTTGTCAGGTTCGAGTGGGGTGGGGGGTGTCTCGATCTTGCGGGGGCGAGGTCTGGAGCTTGCGGGTGTGGAGGCTAGCTGCAGCTTGTCAACCGCGCACGCTTGGGGTGGGGGGTCTGGAGATTGCGGGCACGGGGGTGGTTGCAGCTTGCTGGCGTGCGAGGGGTTGGTCTGGAGCTTGAAGGCGGAAACAGGGGGAGGGCTCCCAGGGCTGGTGTGGTTACAGCTTGTCGGGTTCACGCGAGTGGGGGGGTTGGGGGGGGGGGGTCTCGATCTTGCGGGGGCGGGGTCTGGAGCTTGCGGGGTGGGGGCTCTGGAGCATGCGGGCATGCACGACATCTTGGGGGCACGTGGGTTGATGGTATGGAGTTTGCGTCCAGGTCTGGATCTTGCGGTCGAGCTGCCATATCTCGCGACCGAGCGACCTAGGGCTTGCGCGCAGGGGGGGGGGGGTATGGAGCTGGCAGGCAGAGGTGGGGGCCCGATTGGAATGGGGGCAGGGGAGGCATTGTCCGGGGCTGCGGAGGGGGTGGGAGGAGTCATGCGGGGGAGGGGGGCTGCTGGCGGAGGCGCACGGGGGAGGGGGGGCTGCAGGCGGAGGCACGAGGGGGCGGGGGGACCTGGGATGGTGGGTGTTGCTTGGAGGTCGAAGGGGAGAGGAGGAGGTTGTCGGAGGAGCTTGCTGCTTGGAGGAGGAGGTGGGTGCTGCTTGGAGGAGGAAGAGGATAAGGTGGAGGAGGAATGTGATAAATGAACTTTTTGTAAATAATAGAAACTTAAAGGGTATAAATATAAAATACATAAGGATACCGTCAATAGTTAACGGTAAAATGGATGGAAGTTGACTCAGGGTTATGTAATGTAAGGGTTAAACATTATTCGGGGTTCTGGGTGTAATTCGTGCTTGCGCAGAGTTCCTGAGGTAATTACGAGATTACTCAGGGTTATGGGTGTAAATTCCCTAGTTTGAAATAGCAACTTGATGCTTGAGATGATAGAACTTTTTATAAATAATTACTGATTAATTAAATGAGAACAAAGATTGAGATTCTAAAAAATTAGGCACCAATCAGCACCCGGTGCCAATTTGGTGTTTATACGTAGCCAAAATACAGGTCGGACCGAATGTGATGAATTTTTAAAATTTCTGTCCAAAGCTCACAACGGGCCAGCCCATGGGTCCATTTTTCCCATTAATTTTATAATATTATGTAATAAATATAAATAATTTTATTAGCATACTTTATTTTTTATGTAACTAATATAAATAGTTTACATTACATGACATATAACTATTAAATTTTATATAAAACTAGCTACACATATGAAAATTTTGAAGTGTGTCGTATTAATACATGTCTTATCTAACTTATATATATATATATACACACACACACACAATACATACTCATATATATATATATATATATATATATAGAGAGAGAGAGAGAGAGAGAGGAAAGGGAGCCTACTTTGTGAAGTAGGTAACCTTACCTACTTCACATCCATTTTTCACAAAATTGTTTATTTTTTCTGAAAAATGCCACCGTGGATTTTCTTAATTATATCCCTCTAATATGTCATTCAAATTTCGTCAGAAACAGAGACTCTTAGGGCCTCCATCCAGAACATGTAAAACACAGCAAATCTGTGACCGTTAAAAAAATGACTGTCTGGATGAAGGCCGTAGGAGTCTCTGTTTCTGACGAAATTTGAATGACATATTAAAGGGATATAATTATGAAAATCCATGGTGGCATTTTTCAAAAAAAAATAAACAAATTTGCGAAAAATGGATGTGAAGTAGGTAAGGTTACCTACTTCACAAAGTAGGCTCCCTTCCTCATATATATATATATATATATATATATATATATATATATATATATATATAGGGCTTATCCACTGCGCACAGGGCGCATTAGCGTTTCAATGAGCACTCATTTTAGGCCTTACACGTGTATTAACAATAACTATATTTCTAATTATAGGCTACGACGTGTTTAAAAAAATCCTATATTTCCTATTATACAACGTTCTTAAAAATTGGAAGACGGTTTTGGAAAGAAACAATTCAAATAAATGATTCCACGCGGATGATTAAGGATCCATACGCTATGATAGTAATAAATATAATTCGATCAAGTAAATACGTATTGTGAGATCAGTAATATCAAAAAAATGATCAGTAATTTACATCGAAATAGTTGTATTGTACAGAATCTAGTAATATGTATAAAATGGCCAGGTAAATGTGTATTGTGCGATCAGTAATAACATAACAAATGGTTAGTAATACCAGTGTCTATGTAATGTGCATTGCATTGACAAATACTTACTTTCTTACTTGAGCAATGCCCATGACTTACTGACCATAACTTTGTTATTACTGATCTCATAGTAGCTATTACTGACCATTGGTTATGGTTTTACTGACATCACAACAAGCACTTACTTGAGCAGTGCCCATGACTTACTGACCATAACTTTGTTATTACTGATCTCATAGTAGCTATTACTGACCATTGGATATGCCCATGACTTACTTGAGCAATGCCCATGACTTACTGACCATAACTTTTATTATTACTGATCTCATAGTAGCTATTACTGACCATTGGTTATGTAAATTACTGACCGTTGTTTGGATATTACTGATCTCACAACAACCATTTACGTGAGTATTGTGTCGAAATTACTGACTTCTATTCAAAGTAGTAATACATATAGAAATTACTGACCATTGGTTATGGTTTTACTGACATCACAACAAGCACTTACTTGTCCATTGTGTATATATTACTGAATTATGCAACATGTAATACAATGAATGTAAATTACTGACCGTTGTTTTGAATGTTACTGATCTCGCAACAAACATTTACTTGACTATTATATATATATTACTGACATGGGCATTTGGATCTCGATTTTCTGTAAGAAATCATCTATTCGATTGTTTTCTTTCCAAAACGATCTTCCTATTTTATAGGACGAGATATAATTGGAATAACACTTATTGTTAAATCGCTTTGCATATTAATCTCCTTCCAAAAACAACATCCTTCGAAATAGGTAACCACTTAAATGGGAATACACGTGTATGGCCAATAAATGGTGCGCACCGAAATGCTAATGCGCCTGTGCGCATTGGATAAAAATCCTATACACACACACATACATATAGAGGTAAATGGGGCTGCCCCCAGGAGTAGCCACTTGGCTACTCCCAACCCTATTTTTCCCTCATTTTTTATTTTTTTGGAAAATAAAAATTTGTATATTCATCATTATATCCCTCTCACATTCTATTAAAATTTCGTCAGAAACAGATACTCCTACGGCCTCCGTCGCTCCACCAGACCCACCACCCGCCACCCTCGCCCTCCCCCATCTTCATCCCCGACTTCAGCTAGGAGCTCCGATGCTTCCAGACCGTGACGTGCTACCAGGCTGTCGTCAACAACCTCGACGATGCCCACGAGCAGATCTCCACCGCCATCTCCACCGCCCTCAAGGAGAGCAAACCCGTGTACATCAGCGTCAGTTGCAACCTCCCCGCCATCCCCCATCCCACTTTCAGCCGCGAGCCCGTCCCCTTCTCCCTTGCTCCAAGGTACACAAAAACAAAGAACAGAGAGAGAACTCGATCCAGTTGTTGTTCTTGCTTAGATCTCATGTGGGCAATTCTTATTTTTTGTGGGTTTCTTTTATTTGTTTAGGCTGAGCAACCAGATAGGTCTGGAGGCGGCCGTGGAGGCCACGGTGGCGTTCTTGAACAAGGCCGTGAAGCCTGTGCTGGTGGGTGGTCCCAAGATCCGCGTGGCTAAGGCCGGTGAGGCCTTTGTGGACCTCGCCGAGGCTTCCGGGTACCCCGTAGCGGTGTTGCCATCGGCCAAGGGGCTTGTTCCGGAGCATCTCGAGAGGTTCATCTGCAGATGCATACCTGTTTGCTGGGCCGATTTTTAACGACTACAACTCCATCTGCTGTGTGTCACGAACCCACCTACCGCCCCGTGTCCGAGTATCTCCGTCTGCGGCGCGAACGACATTTGATCCATAATGAAGGTGCAAATAAGAGAGAGAAATTATGAAGAGAGAAAGAAGAACAAATGGAGGAGGAAGAAGATGAAGAAGATGTGTGGACAATAATACCTCTCTTAATTGCACCAAGGTTTGAAAAAACCATGGTTAAGTCAACTCATTGACGGTCAATCTGACGGAAGGGCACAAGTGATGACGGAGCAAGTTTTGAGGGGCACAACTGATATTACCAAAAAGATAGGGGCATAACTGATATTGCGATATCTCGGAGGGGCACAAGTGATAAAATCTCATATATATATATAGGGTAAAATGGGGCTGCCCCCAGGGAGTAGCCAACTTGGCTACTCCCACCCCTATTTTTCCCTCATTTTTTTATTTTTTTGGAAAATAAAAGTTTGTATATTCATCATTATATCCCTCTCACATTCTATTAAAATTTCGTCAGAAACAGAGACTCCTAAGCCCTTCATCCAAACGTCATTTTTTTAACGGTCGCAGGATTTTTTAAATCGACCTTGTTTGGATGGAGGCCGTAGGAGTCTCTGTTTCTGATGAAATTTTAATAGAATGTGAGAGTGATATAATGATGAATATACAAATTTTTATTTTCCAAAAAAATAAAAAAATAAGGGGAAAATAGGGGTGGGAGTAGCCAAGTTGGCTACTCCCTGGGGGCATCCCCATTTTACCCTATATATATATATAGGGTAAAATGGGGATGCCCCCAGGGAGTAGCCAACTTGGCTACTCCCACCCCTATTTTCCCCTTATTTTTTTATTTTTTTGGAAAATAAAAATTTGTATATTCATCATTATATCACTCTCACATTCTATTAAAATTTCATCAGAAACAGAGACTCCTACGCCCTCCATCCAGACGTCATTTTTTTAACGGTCACATGATTTTTTAAATCGACCATGTTTGGATGGAGGCCGTAGGAGTCTCTGTTTCTGACGAAATTTTAATAAAATGTGAGAGGGATATAATGATGAATATACAAATTTTTATTTTCCAAAAAAATAAAAAAATGAGGGGAAAATAGGGGTGGGAGTAGCCAAGTTGGCTACTCCCTAAGGGCAGCCCCATTTACCTCATATATATATATATATATATATATATATATGGGTAAAATGGGGCTGCCCCAGGGGGTAGCTAACTTAGCTACCCCCGCCCCATTTTCCCCATGTTTTTAATTTTTTTTTGAAAATTTCTTCCATGAATATTCATCACTATATCCCTATATTATGTCATTAAAATTTCGTGTGAAACAGAGACTCCTACGGCCTCCATCCAGATAGTCATTTTTTTAACGGTAACAGGATTTTTTAAATCGACCCCGTTTGGATGGAGGTCGTAGGAGTCTATGTTTCGCATGAAATTTGAATGACATAATATATGGATTTAATAATGAATTTACACGGTTTTAGATTTCAAAAAAAATAAAAAAATTGTGAAAAGGGGGCGGGGGGAGCTAAGTTAGCTCCCCCTAGGGGGCATACACATTTTACCCATATATATATATATATATATATATATATATATATATATATATATATATATGGGTAAAATGTGTATGCCCCCTAGGGGGAGCTAACTTAGCTCCCCCGCCCCTTTTTCACAAATTTTTTTTATTTTTTTTGAAATCTAAAACCGTGTAAATTCATTATTAAATCCCTATATTATGCTATTCAAATTTCATACAAAAAAGAAACTCCTATGACCTCCATCCAAACGGGGCCGATTTAAAAAATCATGTTACCGTTAAAAAATGACTGTCTGGATGGAGGCTGTAGGAGTCTCTGTTTCAGACGAAATTTTTATGACATAATATAGAGATATGATGAATATTCACGGAAAAAATTTTCAAAAAAAAATAAAAAATTTTTTGAAGAAAATAGGGCGGGGAGCTAAGTTAGCTCCCCCTAGGGGGCAGCCCCATTTTCCTCTCTCTCTCTCTCTTCTCTCTCTCTCTCTATATATATATATATATATATATATATATATATATATGGGTAAAATGGGGCTGCCCCCAGGGAGTAGCCAACTTGGCTACTCCCACACCTATTTTTCCCTCATTTTTTTTATTTTTTTCGAAAATAAAAATTTGTATATTCATTATTATATCCCTCTCACATTCTATTAAAATTTCGTCAGAAACAGAGACTCCTAAGCCCTCCATCTAGATGTCATTTTTTTAACGGTCGCAGGATTTTTTAAATCGACCATGTTTGGATGGAGGCCGTAGGAGTCTCTGTTTCTGACGAAATTTTAATAGAATGTGAGAGGGATATAATGATGAATATACAAATTTTTATTTTTCAAAAAAAAATAAAAAAATGAGGGAAAAATAAGGGTGGGAGTAGCCAAGTTGGCTACTCCCTGGGGGAAGCCCCATTTACCTCTCTCTCTCTCTCTATATATATATATATATAGAGAGAGAGAGAGAGAGAGAGAGAGTTCAATGTGGCTGCCCGCAAGGGGCAGCCAACATGGCTGCCCCCGGCCTTATTTTGATATTTTTTTTATTTTTTTTCAAAAAATGTCACCATGTATATTCATCCCTATATCCCTCCTATATGTCATTCGAATTTCGTCAGAAACAGAGACTCCTATGGCCTCCATCCAGACAGTCATTTTTTAACGGTAACAGGATTTTTTAAATCGACACCATCTCGATGGAGGCCGTAGGAGTCTCTGTTTCTGATGAAATTCGAATGACATGTAGGAGGGATATAGGGATGAATATACATGATGATATTTTTCAAAAAAAATAAAAAAATTTGACGAAAATAGCGCGGGGGCAGCCATCTTTGACTGCCCGCAAGGGGCAGCCCCATTTTATCCATATATATATATATATATATATATATATATATATATGATTTTTGACGGGCCGGTGTTGATCGGCCCATGCCTCAACTCTCCAAGCTTAAGCCTAGCGCATGAGCAAGCTGGATGGGGCGACCTCGGGCCCATTGGCCAGGTCTATTGGTGTTGCTTCCTTTAGTTAATTTTTATGTGTATCCCTCTCCTTTGTTCGGTCTTTATTATCAAATTTATTTTCAACTTTCATCACGTCAAAATCCTTTGTCATATGTTGATATTTTGAATTTATAACAAATTACTTTGTTTTTCAATAAATGTTTATCATATATTATAATATCTAATTTTGCAATAGCTTCAACAATGATAATATGAATAAATACTTTAATAGTAATAAAAACATCTTAATTCCTCCCGCGACCCTGTAAAGTTGCTAACCCTTACCCTACAGACCCTGCGGTTAAGGCCCATTAATTGACCCGTTAAAATTAACCAGATTCCGTTATATTCATTTATTTTACACCCATTTTGTTTATTAAATTTACATGGAGTGCCACTCCCCCCTCCCCCCCAACCTGCTGCTCCCCTCAGCCGAATTGCTCCTCAACCCAACACCCTCTGCCTTTATTAAAACACGCCATGGAGGAGGCATGAATTTGCTAGCTTGCATACCTTTTGCAACCAGGAATTTGTATGAAAAAAGGAAGAAGAGAACAATAATAAGAATTACTCAAATTAAGAAGCATGTAGCTAACTCAAATCCCAACAACCATTTAGAAACCACCACCAAAAAGGACATAGATACCACGATCTTGAGATCTTCCCCACAAGCCATCCCTCCAAGCAAGCAGAATTAAAGGCGCAGATCTCCACAACCCAGAAGTGTTACGAGATCAATTTGGGTTAGTTCTTGTTCGACAGTGTGTGAGGGATTTTTTTCCACACCTCCATCAGTCGCCGAAGCGTAGGAGCTCGCGGTCGTCGCTGTAGCTGGGACACCGGGGGGGGCCGGCATCCACCATGAAGTACGTCAGGCACAGCCTGCACCCCACAACGACCAGGAAACGCGTACCGGTTCCGGAGATAGCGTCCGCATACGACGAGCAGCAAGAAGGAGAGGTGACCTCGTCGCCGTCCACGGTTGCGCAGCTGGCGGAGGTCGAATCAGAGGTACCCATCTCGGCGTCTTTGACGGTGGAGGCGTTGTCACCCCCCGCGCTGCTGCTCTCCCCCCCCCCCTCCTCGTTCGCCCCCTGCCGACGATGGAGCCCCCGCGATGGAGTCCCCCCCACCCCACCTCCACCGATGGAGTCGACGGCCGCCGCCACTTCGCCCCCCACCCCGATGGAGCTGCCCCCTCCCACCCAGTCGACGATGGAGACCCCCACCCCCTGCGCCACCGGCCGACGATGGAGCCCCCGGCCGCCGCCGCTTCCCCCCCCCCCCCCCCCCCCCCCCCCCCCCCCCCCCCCCGCGTTGGAGGCCCTCCTCCCTGTCGTTTTACGATTGGGGTTGATGGGGCTGCCCCCTAGGGGAGCCAACATGGTTGCCCCCACCTATTTTTCGCAAAATTTTTTTATTTTTTTGGAAAAATATCACAATGTATATTCATACCTATATCCCTCCTATTGACATTCGAATTTCGTCAGAAACAGAGACTCCTATGGCCTCCATCAAGACAGGGTCGATTTAAAAAATCCTGCAACCGTTAAAAAATGACGTATGGATGGAGGTCGTAAGAGTCTCTGTTTCTGACAAAATTCGAATGACATATAGGAGGGATATATGGATGAATATACATGGTGATATTTTTCCAAAAAATAAAAAAATTTGCAAAAAATGGGCTGGGGGCAGCCCTATTTTTCCCTTTACGATTTTGATTTTTTTTCTTATTGTTTTTTATTTCGGCGAATCCTAACCGTCCGATGGTAAATTAGTTAGGATAACTCAAGATTAACTCAAGTCTTTGACTCAAATATAGTTAAAATTGACGGCAGGGTTTATTGGGTAAGACGGAGCAAGTTTACGAGGTCGGAGGAGGAATTACGATGTTTTAGAGGTCGTAGCGGTAATTGCAAAAGATTACAGGGTCTGTCGGGTAAAAATCCCATAAAATCAATACAAAGATACACACCAACTAATACTTCTGTAATTAAGGTACTTGATATAATTGAAATAAATTTGTCTTCTAGAACAACAACAATGATACATACAATATAATGTATGCTTATATGCATATATGCACAAAATTGATTTTCTTGTAAAACTTTTGTATATATAAATAGTGTTTATATACACATCGATGTTTATAGATATATTTGTAATCTTCATATATAATTTGATTAAATCAATTTTTAAATATTTGATTCAAGAACTTTTACTTTCTCGGTTTAGCTTGATGCAAGTTTAAATTTTGATAGCATCATCATTCGGTTAAATTGAGTTGATTCCACGATATAAGCTAGTTCAAATTTATTGATCGATTAGATCTAAAGTCGTTGATGAATTGGAATCAGTTTGGTATGTATCAGGCAATTTAATTTAATATACATGGAATTTTATATGGATACATCTAATTCAACCACATCTTGAATTGTAATCAATCTGGTCTTCATGAAAATTAGATTTAATTCAATCACATATCGGAAATATATTAAAAATACCTAAAATAGAAGATCATGAGAGAAGATAACAAATAAATCCAAATAAACCAACTTATATAATCTTCTCTCCATGAAATATTTCTGCAAAAAAATATTATGGAAAAAAAAACTACAAGGATGTTTGCTTCAAGAAAAATTTGAGAATGTCGGAGGGAAAATGAGGGAGTTTGGGAGGAAGAGATAGAGAGAGTTTAGGAGGAGATTTTGAGTTTGAGAAATAATAAGGTGAGAGTGTGTGTGAGAGTGAGGGATGATGGGGTGTGAGGGGTTTATATAAGAAAAGAGAACGGAGAGGGCAATGACCATATTTGGCCATTGGTCATACCCAAATCACCACATCAATACCAATTTGAGAAGTAATTGTTGGTCACATCCTCCAAATCATCACATGGTGTGCGATTTGAGCATGTCTCTCTAAATCAACATCTAAGGTGTCGATTATTCGTTTTTTTAAAATTCAATTATTATGCTATTTAATTAATTGTGAATATTATAATAATTATTTTTTTTAAAAAAAAAATCTTGAGATAAAATGCATTAGGTTGTGGCATTAGATGAATGCTTTCTACCACCACGGACACTATATTATTCATGGGTGATCTATTAGTCTATGCAAATCCCACACCTCTCTTCTTACTATGCATCCACGACTCCCCTTTATCTCTTGAATTTTTATTTTTTATAAATACTTCACAATCTTAGCAATGAAATTAAACCTATTTTGTTGTAGCAAAAACTAATATAAAATAATATACACAATAATTTTCCATATTGACATGAATCATTTTAATGGTATTGCAGATTAAAAAATAAATAACCAACCATGAAAAGGACAAAGCAATAAATCAATTGTGGCAAATAAAGTAGTAAGTAATTGAAACATCTATCAAATAAATTGTTCTTAGAGAAAACATCGTCCACACAATATCGATGCATAAGGTACTGACAATCTGCTTCTAGAATACGACAACAACACGATCATTGTCAGCGCACACATATGAGACCGTCCTCAAAAATACCTCATAAGAGAGTAGGCGAGAGAGGAAACAAACATTCACACTAGAAGCGTTGTGTAACACTCATATACCCAAACATAGTTCCCCACATCTAAAACTCGCAAAAGTGTAAGAGTAGATTATAACTTGTGGGGATTACTACTTGACAACTTGAGCTTAAGTATTTTAGGTGGTTGTCAACGGCTTCATCTGGGCACGTACCTAATGGGTCTGTTTGGTTGCTGGGTTGGACTGGGTTGGGGTACACTGGTGTACCCCTCCTTCCAACCCTCTCAATCCTCCTCACAATTTACTATTCACAGGGATACAATTTACTATTCACAGAGGTACCCCAACCCAATACAACCCAGTCCAACCCAACAACCAAACAGGCCAAATAAGTTGTCAGGGCTAATTTTCCTCGATAACAGACCAGGGGTATAAGCCCGAGACGTTACAAATGGTATCAGAGTCAATTCCCTTCTGATAGTGGAAAGGGTTACCCAAGAGGTGGAGCCACACCTACAAAGAGATAGGAGGAAATGGCTACCCAGAGCGTGCAACTGCCACTATCACTGCGAATAAGTGATGTGATAAAAAATAAGCGGGGGAGGTTGTAATACCCATACCCCAAGCATAGTCCCACATCTAAAACTTACAAAGTGTGAGAGCGATTATAAGTGGTAGTGATTACTACTTGACAACTTGAACTTAAACTTTTTGGGTGGTTGTCGACGGATCTATTTGAACCCGATGTTGGACATGCGAATCCAACAATTCGTCAACGTCAGTTTTCCTCGATAACGGTCTGAGACCTAAGCCCAGGACATTACACGGAGAGCATGAAATGAAATGCTTGCCTGTGAAGAAAGTCACGTCTTGGGGAAGTGTTATTATAGATCTCGTTGTGACACTTCAAGATCGGCCACCACCAAGTAAAGAGGGTTCAATACATCTGACTCCGCTTCATAAGGGCATGTGAGCATGTCTCATTAATCTATTGAGCCAAGCTCCGAACTGAGCCATGCTCGACTCAGTAACTTGATAGGGACTCAATAAGGAATATATGTATATATATAGAGAGATATATAGATATATATATATAGATATATAGATATATATATATATATAGATATATAGATATATATATATAGAGAGAGGAGTAATCCTATGAGAGCAGAAAAATGTGAGAGCATGAGAGCATGCATTCTGGACCACATGATTTTGTTTTCTCTCTCCTGCTCTTCTCTCTCCTAGTTGGATCATGTGGTCCAGAATGCATGCTCTCATGCTCTCACATTTTTTTGCTCTCATATGATCACTCCTCTCTCTCTCTCTCTCTATATATATATATATATATATATATATGAGGAAAGGGAGCCTACTTTGTGAAGTAGGTAACATTACCTACTTCACATATATTTTTCGTAATTTTTTTTGAAAAATACCACCACGGATTTTCATAACTATATCCCATTAATATGTCATTCAAATTTTATCAGAAACTGAGACTCCTACAGCCTCCATCCAAAACATGTAAAATACAACAAATCTGTGACCGTTAAAAAATGACTGTCTGGATGGAGGCTGTAGGAGTTTCTGTTTCTGACGAAATTTGAATGACATATTAGAGGGATATAGTTATGAAAATCCACGGTGGTATTTTTCAAAAAAAATAAAAACTTACGAAAATAGATGTGAAGTAGATAAGGTTACCTACTTCACAAAGTAAGTTCCCTTTCCTCTCTCTCTCTCTCTCTATCTATCTATATGTGTGTGTGTGTGTAGATATATCGATGGACCAGTGTAAATCGACTCATACCTCAACTCTTCTAGCCTAAGCTTAGCTCATGAGCAAGCTGGATGGAGAGACCCCGGGCCCATTGGCCAGGTCTGTTGGTGTTGCATTCTTTAGTTAGTTTTTATGTGTATCCCTCCCCATTGTTTGGTTTTTATTATCAAATTTATTTTCAACTTTCAGCATGACAAAATTCTTCATCATCCGTTTGATAGTTTGAATTTATAACAGTTTATTTGTTTTTCAATAAATATTTATTATATATTATATATAATTTTGCAAATAATATGATTCATATCTTCAACAATGATAATATAAATAAATACTTTAATAATAATATAAATAATAGGAGATAAACATTAACTAATACTTCTGTAATTAATGTACTTGATATAATTCAAATAAGTTTGTCTCCTAGAACAACGACAATTATATAAACAGTATAATGTATGCTTATATGCATATATGCACAAATTTGGTTTCTTGTAAAAAACTTTCGTGTGTGTAGTTTTTATATACACGTCGATGTTTATAGATATACTTATAAATGTCTTCATATATATTTTTTGATTAAATCAATTTTAAATAATTGATTCAACAACTTTTGCTTTCTTGGTTTAGCTTATGCAAAGTTTAAATTTTGATAGCATTATCATTCAGTTAAATTGAATTGATTCCACCATCCAAGATAGTTCAAATTATTAATCGATTAGATATAACACTACAAGCAGATAACCCTGAGGGGACGGTCGAGAACCGTCCTTTTTGGTATAACAACCGTCCCTTCTGATTAGAGGGGACTATCTCGTGACCGTCCCCTTTGTCACCGTCTCATTTAATCAGAGGGAGCACTTACCACGAACGTCCCTTTTATCCAACTATTGGGGATGGTTGTAACCATCCCTTTAACGTTAATGAATAAGGAAGGTCGTAACTGTCCCTAATACCATGAATAATAGGGACGGTTTCCACCGTCCTCGTTATAAGAACATAGGGGACGGTTATAACCGTCCCCTATGCTCGAAGATTATTTCGGGACGGCCACAGAAAACCTGTGGGGACGGTTACAACCGTCCTCATTAGGTCCCATGGGTCGATGTCGGCGACAGGGAGCAACGGAGACGGTTGCAACCGTCCCCTCTGTCAAGATGAACTGAAATCGGTTTGATCTATATCATGTAATTTAATTTGGTATGCATAGAATTCTATATGGGTACATCTAATTCAATCAAATTTCGTATTAGAATCAATTTGGTCTCCATGAAAATCAGATTTAATTCAATCACATATAGAAAATATATTAAAAATACCTGGAATAAAAGATGGTGAGCGAGATAAAAAATAAATCCAAATAAATCAAGTTATATAATCTTCTCTCCACCAAAAATATTCCTACAAAAAATATTATGGAAAAAACTGCGAGGACATTTGCTTCAAGAAAAAATTGAGAATGTCGTAGGGAAAATGAGAGAGTTTGGGAGGAAGAGATAGAGAGAGTTTAGGAGTTGGAGAGTTGCAAAAATAATAGGGTAAGAGAGAGAGAGAGGGAGAGAGGGGGGAGTAAGTGAGGGATGAGGGTGTGGGAGGGGTTTATATAACAAACGAGAGATTGAGAAATTACAATCCCATCAACTAACCTTGTCAGTTTGAGACCCAAGATCACATCAGCAACACTCATGTCCTTCATCTCAAACTTGCTACTCAAGAAAGCCTTAGTCTCATTAATAATCTTCATATGTGATCCAAACAACAATATGTCATCAACATATAGGCACAAGACAATACACTCATCACCTTTCACCTTGGAATAAACACATTTATCGGATTCATGAACCTTAAAGCCACATGACAAAATGGTCTTGTCAAATTTTTCATGCCACTGCTTTGGTGCTTGTTTCAATCAAAGGGATTTGACAAGCTTGCAAACCTTTCCCTCATTCCCAGGAGTCACAAGCCCATCAGGTTGATCCATATAGATCTCTTCCTCAAGATCGCCATGCAAGAAGGCGGTCTTCACATCCATCTGGTGGATAGAGAGATCATATACATATGTCAATGCTATGAGCATCCGGATTGTGGTCATCCTAGTTACAGGAGAATAGGTATCAAAATAATCGATACCTTCCTTTTGCCTAAAGCCCTTGGCAACTAATCTGGCTTTGTACTTTTCAATTGATCCGTCAGGTCTAAGCTTTCTCTTAAACACCCACTTGCACCCAATAGTAGAGCACCCTTTGGGTAAATCAACCAACTCCCAAGTCCCATTAGCCATAATGGAATCCATCTCAGATTTGATGACTTCCTTCCATTGTTTTGCTTCAGATGAAGCCATGGCTTCCTTGTAACTTGGTGGATCACCCTCGATCTGGTAGACAACGAAGTCGCTACCCAGATCCTTGGCTATCCGATGTCTTTTACTCCTCCTTGGCTCAATCTCATCAGAGAGATCATTGGGTTCAGGTTGAGTCTCAACCTCCACATTCGATATCCTTTCCACTTGATCTGGAATAGATTCTGATGTGGAGGCGCCCTCAATGGTCAGATTCTGAGGAATCCCAGTCTTTAATGGAAAGACATCCTCAAAGAAGGTAGCATCACGGAGTTCAACAATAGTGTTGACATTTATGCCCGGTATCTCGGACCGAATTACCAAGAACCTATATGCATAGCTATTTTCTAGGTAACCTAAGAAGACATCAACTGTTTTAGGACCAAGTTTCTTTCTCTTGTGTTCTGGGACTAAAACCTTAGCGAGACAGCCCCACACTTTGAGATATCTTAAACTCGGTTTCCTATTTCTCCAAAGTTCAAAGGGACACTTTTCCATATGTCTTGGAGGCACCCTATTCAGAATATGGCAGGCCGTATTCAAGGCTTCTCCCCACATATAGGTTGGAAGTCCAGAACTCTGTAGGAGAGCATTAATCATGTCAGTTAAGGTTCTATTTTTCCGTTCTGCTATCCCATTTGATTGCGGTGAATATGGGGCCGTAACTTCATGAACTATGCCAAAAGATTTGCATTGTTCATCAAATAAGTTAGAGGTATATTCACCTCCTCTATTTGACCTAAGGCGTTTAAGAACTTTTCCTATTTGTGTCTCAGCCTCATTCTTAAAGATAAGAAATTTCTCTAAGGCTTCATCCTTAGTTTTCATTAGATATACATAGCAGTATCTACTGCCATCATCTATAAAGGTGATAAAGTATTTCTTATTGTCTCGGGTCAACACACCATTAAACTCTCAGATATCCGTGTGCACCAGATCCAAGATCTCACTATCTCTAGAGACAGACTGAAAAGACTTCCTAGGTGTCTTAGCTTGCACACAAATTTCACATTTTTGAGTTTTATCAATTGTGTGTTTAGGGATCAATTCTAAAATCATTATTCTTTTAATTGAATTTAGGTTTACATGTCCCAATCTACCATGCCACAGATCACAAGATTCTAGATTATTCACAACATGAGACACAGAACTAGAACATTCAGCATTCAAAACATTCACTTCATTAATGTTTACTGAATCACATCTAATTCTAAATAACAAGTCAAAGTCAGCCAAATAGCCTTTTCCATAAAAGACACCATGTCTCAGAATAACAACTTTATTACATTTAAAGTTTAATTCAAAACCATTTCTAACTAAGATGGAGCCAGATAACACATTCTTCTTGATGTCAGGAACATGCAGCACCCTTTGCAACGTCCAGACTCGTCCAGAGGAGAACCTCAAGTTGACTTGTTTCGACCCTAGCACCCTGGCTGCAGAATCGTTCCCCATCTTCACAGTCCCACCGCTGCAGGTCTGATAAGAAGAAAACAATGTTCTGTCAGAACATATGTTTACATTGGCTCCCGTATCCACGAGCCACTCATTTGGATCATGGATATGGTATAGTTCAGGTTTTACAGAGACATACCCCTCGCTAGCCCCGAGTCCCATAGTGATCATGTTCACTTGTGGACTCCCGTCTGTAGCCTTAGGTTGAGCCTTGAAGGACGGACAGTCCTTCTTCCAATGGCCAACCTGATTACAGTGCCAGCATGGTTTATTCTTTGCCTTTTTCCGGATCTTGCCCTTCGGATTCATTTTATTGTTATTGGGACCCTTTCCCTTCTTATCCTTCCCATTCGAGGTCATAAGATTGACCTTAGCCTGAATATCAACAGGAAGCACATGTTTTTGTTTCCTGTGTTCCTCCTCTATGACAATAGCCACCATCAAGTCATCTATAGAAATTTTCCCCTTTCGGTGTTTCAGGGTCATACCGAAGTCTTCCCATGACTTTGAGAATTTTTCTATGATGCACATGATCTGAAACTTCTCTGGAAGTTTCATTTCGGCATCCTCTAAACCATGGAGCAGGAGTAAAAACTCGTGTGCCTGTTCAAAAACAGACTTCCCTTCGACCATGGAAAACTTCAAAAATTTGGCTACGGAGTATTTCTCAATACCGAGATCTTCGGTGTTATACTTCCGATCCAAATCTTCCCATAGCCCCTTCGCAGTCTGCGTGGATGAACAATATACGTCAAACAACGTGTTGGACAGAGCCAACAAGATTCAACCATGACATATACGGTCGCGTTCCTTCCACGCAGATTGCGCCTTATGGCTATCGGGTGAGGGGTTTTCCGCCTCCACCGTAGGACAGTCGGTTTCAAGTATCGAGATTAATCCTATGGTGGTTAACCAAATCTTCATGCGTTGTTGCCAACGCTTAAAATTCTGTCCACCGAATTTTTCAGGCATATCTACCCTCGATTTAAACACTGTTTCCGACATTCTAGAATCGGTTCGGGATATTTTCTCTAAGATTGTTGGAAATAGGATTACCAGTTCATATATTAAACAGTATAATATCGGATCCAAATGAATTAACAGAGAAACGATACAGATTAAAATCATATTAATCATATGTTTCCCAATCATTATCCGATTATTCAATGCAAACAGGAACCGATTAAAAGAACAGAAACAAAAACATGGGCATGATCCAGAAAGGGTAAAGCAATAAACGTATTGCGGCAAGTAAAATAAAACAAAGATCAGTTTAGAAGTCACCGAAGCATCCATTTAATGGACTGTCCTTAGAGAAGATATCGGCCCCACAATACCGGTGCGTAGGGTACTGGCGATCTGCTCCCAGGATACGACGGTTCACGATCGTCGTCGGCGCACACCAACGGGATCGTCCTCGATTGTACCTCAGAGAACTGCAGCCGAGAGAGGAAGAAGAAAACGTTCGTCCGTGAGAGGAAGAACCAGAGAGAAACGGCGTGAGAGAGGTTTTTCTTGCGAGTGAAGAAAAAATCGAGTCGAGTGAGGGATATAAATAGAGGGGCTCGCGTCCTAAAAACGCGACTTTTGGTTTCCAAAAATGCATCCTGAAAACGCATCCTTTCGGATCCCAAAAAACGCGCCCATAATGGCGAGTTGAATTCCCATTTAAGTCGACTTACCAAATTAATCGTGTGATTAATTTAATCGACTTACCAAATGAAACCCACAGCAAAAGTATCGAGATCCGAGATCCGAATTGACTCTCTCGAGCCCGAGCCCGAGATGGAGCCCGAGACGGAGACGGAGACGGACCGAGACCGAGACCGAGACGGAGCGGAGACCGAGACGGAGCGGAACGGAGCGCGCGCGCGCATGGTCCTCCATTCCTCCTCTCTACTATTGCTACAAGAGCTTGGGGTGTGAACTCATATATAAGTCCACCAAAAAGTTTAGTTCTCCCCGGTGTGGGACTAAACTTCCACCCAAACTCCCATATTTCAAATTTGGGAATTCCCAACTTTCCCTACAAACCATTTGGTTTCCCAATTGGAACCAAATTATTTCCAATTGTAATTACATAGACTTTCCAATTAAAGTCTAAAACAACTTTGAATACAACAATAATTCTATGCATTCTTTTAACATATTGTATAATTTTTATGATATAAACACATTTAATAAATTTATATCATGTGTTTTCCATCCAATTCGTATATATTTAAGTCAATTTAGAGTATTTCTGGCATTGCTCGTATGTGATCAGTATCCATTCTACATCCGTATTTGTTTTTTATATATACGATAAGATAATTTTAATAACTGTAAATATCTATATCCGTGTCCGTATACATATTCGAAAACCAATAAGGATACGGTAATAGTTATATCCGTGTCCGTTTTGCATACCTATATGAGATGCATTAGGTTGTGACAATAGGTGAATGCTTTCTACCATCACGGACTCTATATTATTCATAGATGATCTATCCGTCTATGCAAATCCTACACCTCACTTCTTACAATGCATCCACGACTTCCCTTTATATCTTGATTTTTTATTTTTTTTATAAACACTTCACAACTTTAGCAATGAATTTAAATCTATTTTGTTGTAGCCATAAATAATATAAATAATATTAAACAGTAATTATTCATATTAACATGAGTCGTTGTAATCGTAATGCATATTAACAATTAAATAATCAATCATGGAAAGTACAAAGCATTGTTGCAAATAAAATAGTAAGTAATTGAAGCATCTATCAAATAATTTTTTTTTAAATAAGATATAACCTCCACAGGACCACAATACTGATGTCTAGTGTACTAGCAATTTGCTTCCAGAATACGACAATAACACGATCGTTGTCATCGCACACAGACCGTCCTAAAAAATACCTCACAAGAGAGTAGCTGAGAGATGAAAACAAACATTCACAGTGCAAGCACAGAGCATGAAATGGAATGCTTGCGCATGAAGAAAGTCATGTATGGGGAAGTGTTATTATAGATCCCGTTGTGACCCTTCGAGATCGGACACCACCAAAATTTAGAGGTTTCATTACATCGGATCTCAAAACGTCATAATACGGAGCGTCCGAACTATAAAATTTCAACGACAATCTAATTACAAATTAATCTGCTGGATTAGTTTATTCCGTTAAAACCCTTAGCAAGAGTATCGAGATCCAATTGATTCTCCCAATGCAGAGCCTAAGTCAGAGACGAAACGGAGAGGAGTGTGCTCCATGTGGGATGTCCTTCATTTATCCTATCTACTATTGCTACAAGATCTCGTGAAGCGTGTGGTCGGTGAAATTCCCACAACATTCGGATTACAAATTAATCCGTTAGATTAATTTATCTCGCTGAAACCCTTAACAAAAGTATCAAGATCCAAATTGACTCTTCGATCTCGAGTCCCAGTCGGAGACAACATAGAGCGAAGCGCACTCCATAGCCCTATGTAGTTTACAATATCAACTCGTAAATTCAGTTGGATGGTTAATGGTTTAAACTCTTGGATACATGAAAGCCTCGATGAGCTGGGTTCGGAATGGCTAAATAAGGGCATGTGAGCATGGCTCATTAATCTATTGAGCCAAACTCGAGGTAGAATTTTGGGCTTGATAGCTTAACGAGTCCAATCCGAACTGAGTCATGCTCGGCTCGATAACTTGATAAGGGACTCAAGAAAGAATATATATAATATCTATATTTATATAATTATATATATTACACACAAGAAGAGTTGCATGTTCACAATCGATACATATATCTATAGTTGTAGCCATTTGCATATGTATATTATACCCAACCAAACTGTAGATCGAGGTAATTTTATTTCATGGGCACTTTGAAACCATATATGTGACACACATATATTTATCTCAATATATTATAGCTAAAATAATAACAATAATAACATATATTTGTAAAATATGTGATACACATATAAAGTTCTGTTGATAGAAACCTTTGAAATTTCTATGCTTCTTTTTCGACCTAGAGAATTTGGTAATTAAAAGCCATAGACTTCTTTCAAATCTCTTTGAGTTTTGTTATCATTTCTCGATCTTATTCGATGTTCTCATTATCATCTACTACAACAAAATTGAGCTATAGTGATGTTTTTTTCAAAATCTATCACTAAATTAGTCGTCGTTAAATATATAATGATGATATTATTCGTTGCGAAATGAGATTTCACACTCGAAATTAGCAACGAACAGCATAAATGTTGTTATATCATTAGCAATGGTCTACATAGTGACACTTATCCATTGCTATTTTTTAAAATCAACTAATTGTCATCATTTTTTTAGTTCAAAACTCAGCGACGATTAATTAGAAGTTAAAAATAGCAACGGAAAAATGTCACTATGTGGACCGTTGCTAATGATATAACGACATATATGGTATTCATTGCTAATTTTGAGTACGAAAACTCATTCCGTAATAATATCGTCATTATATATTTAACAACGGTTAATTTAGTGATTGATTTTGAAAAAAATCACTATAACTCAATTTTGTTGTAGTAATATTTTTCACCGGTGTTGGGATCCATATAATAAGGAGGAAGACCATGTCAAGCCTTTTCTTCCTCCTTATACACCCCTCCGTCCTCTCTTCTAATATTTATTTTTTTTAATAATAAAAGTCATTAGTATCATGTATAAATATATGAAAACTAGACAATGAAAGCACTAGCAACGTACATGTTTCCATAAGACTTGGTAAAAATGGGGTTGGACATTTTCAGGTGCTTTAGCTCGTTTTTTCTTAGAATAATCTTAATATCTATGTTTAAGATATCAAAACAAATACTACTGATAAAAAAAGGTAGAAGTTGATTTTGATACAAATGAAATTTAAACAACTTACATTTTGAACCACCACAGAGAAATATGTTCTTGAAAGCCGGTTGGAATGAGATGTGAGGAGTGATGAATCCATCCTGAAACATCATTATTTTTTATTTTATCCTTGATTAATAAGAACTTCTCGATAAATCTTCATTAATTCCGCATCTTTAAGAATGAACCTATATGTAACCTATATTTGCTAACATATATTTTATTGTATTTAATTACTAACTTTTTTCTTTTTTTCTATTTTATTACAACCTAAAAATTAGATTAATAATTGTCTATATTTGTTCTGACCTCTAAAAGAGATAAAAAATACAAAAAAAAATACCAAAATCCTAAAGCAGTGTTTTTATCCTGTAAAAATGCACCAAAAAATACACTTTTGTACAAATAACCTCTTTTGACTTTTTGACCTCATGAAACTTATAAATCTCATCGAGATCTACAACTTTCATGTTTTGACTTTTTTCTAATTTAGCTTCCTTTTATTTCTTTTGAATTTTTGTTGGGTTTTGTATTTTTGAATTTCCTGGAGCGGCCACATGGCGCCCTCTGGGCCGCCCACATGGCCGCTCCCTCTTCTCGTCAGCTGGTTTCATTCCTGGCCCTCGAATCAAGCCTCCGCCGCCTCTATCTTCACAGTCCTTCTCCAGATCATCGTCAGCCATTGGATTACAACCTTCTAGTGAGATATGAGCCACTCTCGTTCGCCCTTACCTAGACCACGCGATCACCCTCCCACCCAACGATCGAAAACCCTCCACGTAGTCCATTTTTCTTCACTATTGGATCAGACCCCATTTTTCACCCCAACCCTCGCCTTCGCTCACCTTCCAGCCATTCGATCAGATCCTAAGGATCTAATATAAGCCGCACATACGTGCCTCTATTTAGACCGTTGAATCACATGATCTAACGACCCATGTCTCGTCTTCCACTTGCGTACAAATAATCTCTTTTGACTTTTTGTCACCATGAAACTTATAGATCTTATCGAGATCTACAACTTTCATGTTTTGGCTTTTTCATAATTTAGCTTCCTTTTATTTCTTTTGAATTTATCTTTGTTTTCGAATTTTTGAATTTCCTGGAGCGGCCACGTGGTGCCCTCTGGGCCGCCCACATGGCCGCTCCTCTTCTCTCCAACCAACTTCATTCCTGGCCCTTGGATCAAGCCTCCCCCACCTCTATCTTCACCGTCCTTCTTCGGATCATTCTCAACCATCGGATCACACCCTTCTGATGAGATATGAGCCACTCTCGTCTGCCTTTACCTAGACCATGCGATCACCCTCCCATCCAAACAATCGAAAATCCTGCACGTAGTCCATTTTTCTTCACCATTGGATCATACGCCATTTTTTACCCCAACCCTCGCCTCCGCTCACCTTCCAACCATTCGATCAGATCCTAAGGATCTGATCTAAGCTGCACACACGTGCCTCTATTTGGAATGTTGGATCACATGATCTAACGACCCATGTCTCGTCTTCCACCTCCAGATGTCCCCTACTCAGTCTGTTACACCTCGCAACGCATCTCCCTCTTTCCATTTTAACTCTGCCATCACGCCACTGCCCCATGATCTAACCGCTCCCGTATGTAGCCCTATCTTCCTACGACCTCGAGTGCCTCATCAACACCCCCTCCATTGCTCCATTACCTTAAAAACAGACGTTCAAAATCATGCCTCACCTCTGGTAACCATCCTACCTCCACCTATAAAACTACTAGCTCAACCACTCGTAAGCCTTCCACCACTCAACGGGGTTGCGCCCAGCTTCCTCCGCCCTCCGGTGACAGCTAGGGGTGGCGTTGAGGCGAAGACGACCACAGATCCCTGGTGAGATCAATGGTAGAATGCCATGTAAGCACCTTCTCCACGACGATTGCACGAGTTCCGAGGCCCGACTGACCTTGCTGGGAGATGACCCCGACCTTCAAACGAAGCTAAGCTCAAGCCAATTCCTTCATTTACGATCTCCAAGTAACCTTCTTCTTCCCTATTTTGAGTTTTCTCATTTGTATTTCGTCGCCTACATCCATCTTCGTTACCTCCTGGTCACCTCCGCACCTCCGTCACCCAGCGATCACCTTCGCCGACCCATCCACTCACCGTATCCCCTTCTCCACATCCTAATTATCTCTACCCCACCTCCTCTGTGGCTCATCGGAGAAGACAGCCAGGTCCCCCGCTCTTCTGCTCCCTCATGGACCACCGCTTCATTCACGAACACCACGTGCATGCTTCGGCTATACTAACCATGCAGGTACCTTCAATGGCTTAAGATTTGCACCCATCATCGATCTTCAGCTTCCTCTCTGACGAGGTGACGTTGTCCTCTTCCCCAGTCGTCGTTGCATCCCCGCCGTGAGCCCAACTGCTTCGCCCGTACTTCAGCGATGTTCTACGATACTCGACGGTGCTCCGAGAGCAAGGTGGAGCTGCAGGATGCTTGCCGGAGCATAGCCTCTTCCGAAGACATACGGTGGAGCACGAAATTACAATCACTGTCAGATCCCCAACATCGTGCGGCCCGGGTGGCATCACGTGTCATCCCAAGCCTCCGTGCCAAACCTACAGGCTTGGGTATACCGAACCAAGAGCCGAGGCTGTCTAGAGACATCATGTGGCTTGGAGTTGATGTGCCCCCAATCGTGGACCCTCGCGTGCAAGGCACGGGAGGGGCCGTGTCAATTGCATAGCAGACCCTAACATTCTCAGAAATTATATTTTGATCCCTAGGTGCATGCCTCACATGCATGTCTTGGTATTTTACAGGGAGGCCTTGCGGCTTAATGAAATTATGAAATGGTCCCTATGCGTCTATGGAAAAGTTATAGAAGGACCCCTCTGGGTTTTGCTATTTGCAAATGGGTCCCTCCATGGACTTATTTGTAATATTTATCTTTATTTTTCTTGCATTTTTATTACATTTATGTCATTATATTATTTCTCTCATATTTTGAGCATATTAAGTCCAAATTGCATGATTTCAGCGTCGTTTGAAGCTCTTTTCATTATCTATCTAATGGCACATTTAATTTCTTAATTTGACACTAAATGAAATATGATGAATTTTGATTTTACGTGGTTTCTCTTGCTCTATAAATCTTTGTCATTAATATATGAATGCTCTTGATTTTTAGGCTCAAATTGACTCTGAATCTGAATCATAATGTGTGATCATATTCTGTAGGGCTTATTCGTAGTTAATCTTTCGCTTGTATGTCCTTTGCATTGCATTATGTTTATGCATCATCTTATAATTACATCATAAAATCTAGGTATAATCACACCCATAACCCTGAGTAGTTTCGCAATAACATTCATAACCCTGCATAATCGCGAATTACACGAGAAACCCCGAGTAATGCTTAATCTTTACATGACATAACCCTATGTCAATTGTCGTTTCGAATCTCCATTAACTTCGACGAAAAAAGTTAATTGTGGACAAATTTGTTGTTCAAAATATTTTATATTTGTAAAATGATGTTTCCATCCCCTTCCTCCAGCCCCCTCTCACATGTGGATCTCCTCCCCTTCCCCTTCCTCCAGCCCCCTGCCGCCTGAAGCCACCCTTCCGTTGACCTGTACTAGAAGCCATGCGGGCGTCCAGCCGCCGTTAACTCGCCTCCTCACCTTCAAGCGTGTGTGCCTCCACCGGCCCTTCCCCCATTCAAGCTCCTGCTCGAAGCCCCCGTGCCGATCTGCCCCGCCCTTGCTCGACCCCCCTCCCACCTGCGAGCTCCTGCTCGAAGCCCCTTGCCCGCCGAGCTCCCTCTTCAAATTGCCCCCTCTCCCGAGTACATCCTCGACCCCCCCCCCCCCCCCCACACCCCCTCCAGGTCCTCCTCCCCTGCTCGAAATATCCCCTCCCCCGTCGCTAGACCTGGCCAACGGGCCGGGGGCCCGCCCGCCCAGCCCGCTCATGGGTCGGGCTTGGGCTTCGAAATTTAAGCATGGGCCGGCCCGGTCCGGCCCGTAAAAAATAAAAAATATATAAATATATGTCAAATTATATATATATTAATATGATATTCATTTATGACGCTAGTTTTAAATAAAAATTCAATGAATTGCATGTCAAGTAACATGTAAACTACGTATATTACTTATATAAAGTATATATGGTATTAAAAAAATCATTTATATGTATGAAATACCATTAAAAAATCAATAGAAAATGACCAAAATGGGCCATGGGGGCCCATGGGCGGGCTTTGGACAGAGGTTTTTTAACCTCGGCCCGTTCGGCCCAGCCCATGGGCCGGCCCGGCCCGCAATTTGGCCCGGTCTACCCGCCGCCAAGGACCCACTGCCCGCATCAAGTTCCCTCGAAGTCCCCCCGGTCGTCGACCTCAATGCCTCCCCCCCCAAACGCCCGTCTTCACTCCAGGTCCTCCTCCCCTCCTCGACCATCCCCCCCCCAGCCCCTGCCCTCCCGCCAGGTCGTCCTCCCCCAGCTTCATCCTCCCTCATGCCGCCTAAGGACCCCCAGCCCCCCGCCCTCCCGCCAGGTCCTCCCCCCGCTGCCAATGACCCACGCGCGCCACTGAGCTTGAAGCCCCTCCAAAGCCTACGTCCTCCCGCCAGGTCCTCCTCCCCCTGCTCGACCCTCTCCCCCGCCACCACGGACCCCCAGCACCCCCCGCCATCGACCTCGAAGCCTCCCTAAAGCCCCTGCCCTCCTGCCAGGTCCTCCTCCCCACCGCCAAGGAACCCAACCTCCCTTGCTCGACCCTCCCCCCTCCTTCAAGGACCGAGCTGCTCCCCTGCTCGAAGTCCCGCTCGCGCCAAGTTCCCTCCTCTGCTGGAAGCCTCGCCCGCGAAGCTCGCATCAAATTTGCATGCCGACTCGAGGTCGACGACGGGGGCAGGGAAGGAGGATGTCAGATGGGGGAGGTAGGGGTGTAAGCCGATGAAGGTGGATGAAGGGAGATGTTTTTTTTATTTTTGTTTATTTCGTAACCGTTGGATTGAGGATGAGTTAGATTAACTCAATCATATGGTTGAGTTAACAAATTAAACTAATGGAGGGTTATGAGTGTGAGATGGAGTGACTATCTAGGGTTTCTCGTGTAATTGGTGACTATGCAGGGTTATGAATGTTATTGCGAAATTACTCAGGGTTATGAGTATAATTATCCCTAAAATCAAATAAAAATGCATGCATCATTTTCCTTTGTTGTGTTTGCATTATTTTATATGCATTTTATTGTGCATCTGAATGAACTTCTAAGACTTAAAAAATAATGACACCTCAATTAAACGATAATATTTGATAAATAGACGAAGAGGCTCGTGTTCCTAAGTTCGACCTTGGTACACTTACCAAGTAAAATAATTTCCATATATCCGAAGATGTGGTCTTTACTATACCAAATTTGCGTCATATACTATGACAATATCACATTATTAAAGAGGTAAATTTCACGTTCATCAAGGAGGAGGAGGGGGAAGATGAAGGCAGTATGCACTTTTTTTTAACGAAAGCCGATTAAATAGATGAGAGTTAACCATATGATCTAAGAATAAACAAGTATATGTAATCAAATGATAAAAAAGATGTTTATAAATTCGGGTATGTAATTAATAAATATTCCAAGATTCACGATGTATAAATTTTTCATATGATATATTACTTTAAGTATTTTTTGCAATAAAAAATATTTGGGATGTAAATGTCAAAAAAATAAAGGCGGCTACAAGATTCATGAACATAGTTTTTTTTTGCAATATATAATACATATTTGGTCAAAGTAATTGTAAGGTTATTTATTAATATATAAAAAATAGGAAAATAAATTTTCACAAAGATCACCTCAAATGATATATATTTAATATCCTAACTAACAGATGATTAATACCCACATCTCTATGCATTATTTATTTATAAAATTGTGTGTATATCCACTTAAATAGTCTGGTGGTATCACAGTGTGCCTAACACTTATGATCTGTCGTTACTCCTCCATTAGTTGATACTTCAAGGGGGGCTCACCCGGAATGAAAGAAGAAAAATTGATTCATGAAGGTTGAATTACTGAATCACTTCCCAATGGTATGTTCCGGGTTCGTTTAGATAATGAGGATCTAATTCTAGGTTATGTTATCAGGGTTCAAATCCGCTTGTGGAGGTTGCGTTAGATGGTTGACAATCAGTAGTCGAATCTTTTAATATGGATTTGAGCAGGAATCTGTGTTAACCGACCCTATTTACAGAGGGAGAAGGCTTCGCCATTTTTTTATAAAAAATGTGTGTATGCCAGCTATCTACCATAGTAAATAAGCAATCCTTATAATGTCATATATTGAATATGTTAAGTACATCCATATCCCTACAAAAATTTAGGATATATGCATGTGATGAATCTTCCCTTTAAAAATCCAAATATTGTTATACAAATATAAAAATATCAAGCATATCCTAGCTCTAACTGATTAACCTAGTATTTAAGGCATTTATTTCTAGATTTTGCATAATTGATCATATAATCATCTCATGCTATTTGTGATAATTTTTGTGTGGATGATAAAAATTTTTCCATTATTGCTGCATAATTTTTTCAATAACAACAACAAAGTCTTTTCCCACATTAAGTAAAGCTGGCTACATGGATTCTTTGCCTCTATTAAGATCTCTCTTGGGTCAATCTCAGACGTAAATCTTAAAAACTAAGATCCCTTTGTATATTCTCATTCCAACACTTTTTGGACCTTCCTCGCCCTATCTTAGCCGGTTCAACATCCCAAAGCTCGCATCTCCTAAACGGTGCATCAACCAACATCCTTTGCAAACGGCCAAACCACCTTAACTGATTTTCTCGCATCTTATCCTCGATCGGAACTACATCAACTTTCCTTCTAATTGCACCATTCCGAATATGCTCCTTACGTGTGTATGTGTGTGTGTCCACACCTCCACCTTAGTATTTCCATTTCTACTAGTGCAATTCACTACACATATCTATGATTCAGATGCCAACATTCAGACCCATATATTATAGCAATTCTCATAGCTGCTTTGTAAAACTTCCCTTTAATTTTCAACGGAATTTTCTTATCCAACAACATATGTGTTGTTTATTTTTTTTGCTGTTAATTTTTTCATTGTTTTATTAAATATGAAATGCTACATATACTACTTCCATGTTGATTTTTCCATATATGAACCTAAAATACTCCTACGGATTCATTTATAAATGACTGAAAATAATTACTACCACATTGTTCCCTTTGACATGGATCTCTGATACCATATTTATAAAAGAGGCCGGGGAAGCTGCTCCGTGGAGCAGCTAAGTTGGCTGCTCCACGGGACAGTTCCCCCCTTTTTTATTATTTTTTTGAATTTTTTTTCATGTATGTTCATCTATATATCCCTCCTACATGTCATTCAAATTTCGTGAGACGGAGACTCATATGCCCTCCATCTAGAATATGTACTTTACAGCAAATTTCAGACCGTTAAAAATCACCTATTCTAGATGGAGGGCCTAGGAGTCTCCATTTCTCAAGAAATTTGAATGACATGTAGGAGGGATATATAGAGTAATATACATGAAAAAAATTCAAAAAATAAAAAAAGAGGGAAAATTGCCCCGTGGAGCACCTAGCTTAGCTGCTCCATGGAGCAGCTTCCCTTTCCCTAAACCCTAAGAGGCCAGGGAAGCTGCTCCATGGAGCAGCTAAGCTGGATGCTCCACAGGGCAGTTCCCTTTTTTTTGAGGCCGGGAAACCCTAATATTCGTTATACCTATACACTTCTATGAAAAAAAAATGAAAAAGTCAGTCCATGAATATTCAACAATACATTCATCTTTCTCTAAGATCGGTAACGGGGGTTTTTATAAACTCTGTAATATTACATATCATATATTCGTCTTTTACGTCTATAATAATATTGAATTTAAGTAAACCGTTCACAGTCGTGATTATACGTATTTGTCCACCCATATAATCCAATCAAATTATTGAAAATGGGGCAGAATGATTTGGGTCATTTGAGTTTTGAGTCGGATTGGATCCAAATCATATTTTTTCAATGAGTATTAGGTTGGTTGTTGGGTCTAATGTCTTCCACCCAGCCCACCCAAATAATCCAAACTATTTCTTCTGATGACAAAAGGTTTAGTCGCACCCAACTCATCAGATATGTGCTTAATATATAATACCAAGAATTCTAAAGTCATATATGTTTCTATTGTACAATTCGGATTCTCCAATCCAAGTATGAACTTGTTAACAACCTTGTCTCACTAAACGTTATTTCGGTTGTTATTATATATTGTACTCAGTATATTCTTCCCCTATCATCATTAATATTATCATTACATACGATAAACAATTGAGAGCATGTCTTATTACCACACAACTATGCTCCAATATCTATCCACTTCAGATGACATGGATTATTTTTGGAAATCCCATAATCTTCACTGAACAACTCCACATCAACTTGAACATATCCCAACCTTCTTCATCCATGTTGAATATATTCCTCCATTCTCCTTCTTCTCTATTGATCTTAATATATGATTACTTTGACATCTTTTTTCATACATCATTGACCCCATCATTACTTGACCTTCAATTAACAAAATTTTTCATATGAGTAATTTGGTTTTCACCAAATTCAACTGGCCTAACTCGGTCACCCAAACATCTCAATCCAATCTAATTTGGTTGGATGATGAGTGTTATTTTTGCAATCCACATCAAATTCAACTCAAACCGAATAACCCAAACCCACTCAAACCGGTTAAATAGCCACCCTTAGGGTTTTGACAAAACAACGGATGCAATCAAAGCAAGCCATGTCCGAGAGGTAAGGCAGTGGACTCTTGTAAGAGATTATGGTGCCTTGAGAATAAGTACGAACTGTGATCAATTGATGACAGAACTCCAAAGACCCCCATAAGTCCACCATCCCGAGCTTATAAATTGATGGGAACTTCGTTGTTGTTCATCCACATCCCATACTATACATCTCACGCATATATACATCTTTAGCTAGCAGCTCCACCCCTCGGTTAGCCATGGCCACCCGCACACTCGTGCTCGTGATGACAGTGCTCGCCCTGATGTTCCTTTCCAAATCGACCGCGGAGGACGTCACGACTGAAGCAAAACTCAGAGAGTGTGTAATGGCTTGTGTGGACGGCAGGCTCCTGTGTAGGGATGGCTGCGGCAGTGCACCGTGCTTCGACGTGTGCGAGAAAATCTACACGGACTGCATCCTAGCTTGTGCAGGGATCCTTCCTTCTCCTGGTCCTAAACCTTCTCCTGATCAACCTAAACCTGCTCCTGATCATCCTAAACCTGCCCCTAAGCCTTGATTAGATGGCTTTCGAGTGATAGGATGAGAGAATAAGGCATGAATATATACTTGAGCGTGCAAGATATATCTTGCAAATGAGCATGCAATGTCCAAGTACATGCCACGCACTACTATGTTGTACTTAATCTTCTCGTTGTACTAAATAAGGCATTCTGATGTTGGTAAAATTTGGTTTCATTGCAGAGTAGATTGGTAGGGTTGAGCATCGGGGAGGGCCGGCCAGCACGTTCCGGTCTTACCGGAATCGGTTCTGGCTGGACCTTAAATCCGGTCCATTTCAGATATCAAACCCGATTTCCCCGCACCCGTTTGAAAAATTGCTTTCCTCCATGTTTAATATTTATGAATTACATTGCAGTCAGGTAGAAAGCAACTGATAATAATGAAATAGTAAATTACAAAAAAGACTCTGAATTATACACATGATTTCAATATCATACATGAACTTTAAAAAGTATAATGTGATAAATGAATTTTCAAATTTGTCTCAATGTGATCCTTCACCATATAAATTTAGTTTATTATTTCGTCATTTTAACCTCAAATTTCAATAGTCAGGGATCAAATTGAGACAAATTTGAAAGTTCAGATACCACGTTATTACTTTTTTAAGTTTATGTATGATATTGAAATCATGTATATAGTTCAGAGATTTTTTTTTGTAATTTACTCAAAATAAAAACCACACAAAAGTTAAGCTTAATACGGGTGGTTCCATGTTTATTTTACCTGAGCTGACCCCGAGGTCGACACTAGGAAGCGAATATTAAATGCGGTTCAAGTTCAATCCAGACAACTAAGTGTACCGGTTTTAAGGAGATAATTTTTTAGAATGTTTTTAATGCAAATATAGATGCAAAAGATAACGCAAATGCAAAAATGCAAGTGAACTCAAAACGAAATCGACCAATTCAATTTTTCATCCAAATTAACCAAATCCTACTTGATTTTTCTCGTAAACATCAGAATAATGCGAAAATATTTTTATACTTGGGAGTTAATATGCAATGATGAAAAATTGACCAAGTTTAGGAGTTTTTTGTAATTTTTTGTACAAGCGAATTTCAAAATCAATTAAACTTGGACATATGACGTGAATATTCAAAATAAACATGCTATATTTTTTGGATTTTTAAATAAAATGTGATTTTTAATCAAGTAATTTAATTTTAATTAATATCAAAACATCAATATAGTTGCAATATAAAATTCCTCTAAGTAGATATTAAGACGAGGAATCAAAAGCACTTTAATTTTTGCGAGATATTAAATATGCGTTCAACTAAAATTCAATTACAACAAAAACATTAAACAATTTATTCAGATTAAAAGACACGTGGACTTGAGTTAATTTTCAGGGGCATGTTAAAGTCCAGTTGGATCTACGACATACTAATATTTGAGATTTTTAACACACGAGTGATTTTCTATGATTTTCAGAACATAAACTGGTCAAAATATGCAAATATTCACTGCAATAATTTTAATAAATCACATGCAGATCAGAAATATACAAATAAGTACTCACAATGTAGAAAGTTAACCGCAGAATAATGTGGAACGGTTGGAACTAAAAATTGTTAGCAAAAATTATGACAAAATATCGCGGAAACAGAGGGTAAGTTAATCGTAGAATAATGTGTAACTGTTGGAATTAAAAATTGATAAAAAAAATTATGATAAAATATCACGGATACAGAGGGTGTTAAATGCAACGTAGAAATAAAGATAAATAAAAGGGAAAATGGGGCTACCCCCTAGGGGTAGCCAACATGTCTGCCCCCATCCAGTTTTTCACAAAAAATTTTAATTTTTTTGGAAAAATATCGCAATATATATTCATCTTTATATCCCTTCTATATGTCATTCGAATTTCGTCAGAAACAGATACTACTACGGCCTCCATCCAGACGTCATTTTTTTAACGGTCGCAGGATTTTTAAATCAACCATGTCTGGATGGAGGCCGTAGGAGTTTTGTTTCTAACGAAATTCGAATGGCATATATGAGGGATATAGAGATAAATATAAATGATATTTTTCAAAAAAAATTGCCCAAAAATGGAGCGGGGCAGCCACGTTGGCTTCCCCCCAGTGGGCAGCTCCATCAACACCTTAAAACGGAAAAATGGGGCTGCCCCCTAGGGGTAGCCAACATGGCTCCCTCCACCCAATTTTTCACAATTTTTTATTTTTTTTGGAAAAATATCACCATGTATATTCATCCATATATCCCTCCTATACGTCATTCGAATTTCGTCAGAAATAGATACTCCTACGGCCTCCATCCAGAAGTCATTTTTTAACGGTCGCAGAATTTTTAAATCGATCATGTCTGGATGGAGGCCGTAGGAGTCTCTGTTTCTGACGAAATTCGAATGACACATAGGAGGGGTATAGAGATAATATACATAACGATATTTTTTCAAAAAAAATAAAAAAATATCCAAAAATGGGACGGGGCAGCCCCATCAACCCCTAAAAAGGGAAAAATTGGGTTGCCCCCTAGGGGTAGCCAACATGTTGCCCCCACCCAATTTTTCACAAAATTTTTTAATTTTTTTGAAAAATATCACCATGTATATTCATTCGTATATTCCTCTTATATGTCATTCGAATTTCGTCAGAAATAGAGACTCCTATGACCTCCATTCAGACGTCATTTTTTTAACGGTCACAGAATTTTTTAAATCGACCATGTCTGGATGGAGGTCGTAGGAGTCTTTATTTCTGACGAAATTCGAATGACATATAGGAGGGATATTGGGATGAATACACATGACGATATTTTTCAAAAAAAATAAAAAATTTTGTCCAAAAATGGGGCGGGCAGCCATGCAACCGCTAAATAAAAACTAGCGCACAAAGGGTTTATGCAATTACCCAAAAGATGTGGGCATACACTTGTAAATTCTCCCAACCGTATGAGAAACACGCGTGAGACTTATATGCAGTTGTAATTCAAGCGAGGGGTGTGCATGCAAATAACCAATCACGTGAATGGTTTGGCATCGAGAAGGTCTAGCGGTTTGGAAGCTGACACGTGATGGTTCCTCCATTGGATGGCGGCAGCTTGACATTGGCAGCTGTCACAGGGTCAAAATCCCGCTATCGATTTCGACCGATCCTGTGCGGCGTTAGCTAACCCGTAGCTAATCAGCCTTCCCGAGTAGAACGGTCACGAACGCGCTCCAACTCTTCTCGATACTCCTACTTGCTAACACACCGACGCTCAGACACAAGTAGAAGCTCGACTCTATGGATCGTTCAGGAACAATCTCAAGAACTCGCTCAAGAACGTTCAAGAACGCAACCACACGATTACGAAAGCATGGGTACAAAGCTCTTCTCTTATTAGAAGGGGAACTATCTCTGGAGTGGATGGACACACTACACTCTCTTGTATACTCTGTGTTTACAAATGAGCCACCACCTCTCCTTATATACAAGACTCAAGGCAACCTAAGGGACACTCATTATTACATCTACAATAATGATACATAAAGACACAAGAGACCCTTCGAGTTCTTCGACAACCCTTCGCGTTCCTCAGCAACTCTTCGTCTGTTCGTCTCTTCGACTCCCTTATTGTCCTTTCATCTTCCTGTACGGTTGACGCCCAATCAACTACCCAGTCATCAGCACACTCGCGCTCCAACACTTGTTGATGCGCCACGCATGCCTTCTTGGACCGCCACGCATCAATACCGATACCGTGCGCCTTCGTGCGAACGCCTCTGTGATCGTACCACATTGCTCCTCAATGCTTACTGCTTCACTACGTACCATCCTTCTGCGCTCGTGTATGTACAACTACGTGCATCCACTGTCATGTCTTGCACTGCTGTCTGTACTCGTTGTGCTCGCACTGCTACAAGCTTCACGACACTCCATTACCGAGACAGTGTCCTGTGTGACGCTTCTCCTTTGTAACGTACGGTGGAGCCTCCAGACTCCTGTGGATAACCTCCTTGATATCCACGCATTTTCGGACTCCTCCTAAAGTCAAACTCCATCGATCATTCTCGAGCATCCAGCTACCGTGTCTGCACGATCATTCTTGATCACGGAATTGAGGGGTGTGACAAGCCTCCCCCACCTGAAGAATCGGTTGTCCTCAACCGAGCATCTCCTCTTCAGCTGGCGTCCCATCACGATCCTCCATCCGTTAAGCACCTCCTGATACGGCTCAATTGGAAGGGTGGTGCCGCCTTGCACTGCCTCCCTTCCTATACCTGATCTTTTCACGAACCATGTCCCTCCGTGACTTGGTCTTCATCGTGAAAAGTGGAGCTTCCTCGTCAGCTCCTATTTTCAGTGTATTCCTCCTGGATACAGCTGCTCCATCGCTGGTTTGTGACAGTTCCAGCTTCACATGTGGAGTACTCACCTCCACACTCGCTCGTTGATGATCTCCATCGCTCCCTGTAAGCGTCCCCACATCTTGAGAAATGAGCACCTCCTGCGTTCCGAGCATATTCGGTATCTTGCCTCCTGCAAGATCATTGCTGGTGTGGTTCGTCACCACTCCACCCCCATGGACATGTAACTAGTTGTCCATGATGCATCGCCCACCAGAGCTCTGCCTCGTCTTCTCGTGCACGGATGTTCTCCTATCCGTGGCTTTGGTTGTGTGCCTGATGCACACACACGTTGGTGCTCAACATGCATCTGCGCACTCTTGTGCGTCCTCGATCGAGCCTTGGCGCCTCCAAAGCTCTTTGTTATGAAGCTTCCTCCCTCCATCGAATTTGAAGCTCCAGCTCGAAGTGTTGTGAGACGTACCTTGCGCATATCACCGATTGCTCCCAAGTGTACCTCACGTTCTTCTTCCTCCTCCTCGTCCGCACGAAGAGAGTTCAGCTTCTCCTTCTTTGGGAACTCCCGCGCCCGATGCGGTCCGTCGCATATGAAGCACCCCTTGCTCGTGGGTTGCATCCTTCTCTTGGAGTACTCTCCTTCCTCCATTGGTGGAGCATAGGTAACGTCTTTACCCTTGTCCTTCGATCGCACCTTTAGCTTGCTGGTGAACTCCTTCTCTTCAGCATTGTGACTTGGTTGGGCCCATAATCAACCAACGCATCAGCCACCATGATCGCTGAATTCATGTCCTTCACTCCCCGCCTCCGCAGTTCAGCTTGCGTCCAGCTTTGCAACCCGATCGTGAAATTGAAGAGCTTGCCTCCTCAGACATCCTCTTGATGTCCAGCAATAAGGACGTGAACTGCTTCACGTATTCACGAACTGTGCATGTTTGCTTTAGGCGTCGAAGAGCCTCTCGTGCAATCCACGCAGTGTTCTTCGACAGGAACTGCGCGTTCAGTTCCACGACTAGATCATCCCAGCTGGATATCTTCGGTCTTACCACATATGCTGCACGGCTCCTCCATCATAGCTTGGTGTCGCTCGATGTGTACATCGATGCCAAACTAACCTTCTCGGCTTCCGTCATCTTGGTCGCCTCGAAGTAAACTTCCATATCCCATAGGAAGTTCTCCAAATCTTTGGCACTCCGTGTACCTGTGAAGGATTTGGGCTCAGGTACCTTGCGTCGTTGCACCTCTGTGGAGCTCCTGCTGATCGCCAACGCCTTCTTGATGAGGGTGATCTCACTGCATAAATCCTCCATCATCGTGCTGAACGTCTTCAGTTTGTCTTCCAAGGACTTGATCTTCTCCGCTGAGCGTTGTTGGGTCTCATCCCCAACATCCGATCCTTCTGAAGAACGATCCTCCAAGACGGCGATGCGATGGACAGAGTCCCAATAGTGGACTCTACTTCTGTCATCGCCTGCTCCAGTGCTGCCACACGTTGGGTAACACCCATCATCTTCGCTCCGCTGATTGAAGATGTACTTTGCTCCAACAAGTATTCTTGGTTCCCTCGATCAACTGCACTGACAGTCGCTCGTAGTTTTGCCTGCTTTTCTTGGCACCGACCAAGCTCTGATACCACTTCGTGCCAACGAATTGGTATGCCTTCAAGCTCTAATACCACTTGTCACAGGGTCAAAATCCCGCTATTGATTTCGATCGATCCTGTGCGGCGTTAGCTAACCCATAGCTAACCAGCCTTCTCAAGTAGAACGGTCACGAATGCGCTCCAACTCTTCTCGATACTCCTGCTTGCTAACGCACCGATGCTCAGACACAAGCAGAAGCTCGACTCTATGGATCGTTCAGGAACAATCTCAAGAACTTGCTCAAGAACGCTCAAGAACGCAACCACACGATCACAAAAGCACGGACACAAAGCACTTCTCTTATTAGAAGGGGAACTATCTCTGGAGTGGGTGTACACACTACACTCTCTCGTATACTCTGTGTTTACAAATGAGCCACCACCTCTCCTTATATACAAGACTCAAGGCAACCCAAGGGACACTCATTATTACATCTACAATAATGATATATAAAGACACAAGAGACCCTTCGAGTTCTTCGGCAACACTTCGCGTTCTTCAGTAACTCTTCATCTGCTCGTCTCTTCGACTCCCTTGTTGTCCTTTCGTCTTCCTGTACGGTTGACGCCCAGTCAACTGCCTAGTCATCAGCACACTCGTGCTCCAACGCTTGCTGATGCAGCTTTGCCATAATTCACCAAGTGACATCGAACACTTGGTCTTGTGCCAAAGGGAACCTGCGGCCTTTAGACCCTCGTGCGGTAAACCCTTCCTTAACGTTCTACATGCTAAGGGAAAGTCCTTCAGAACTTCGCTATCGTGGCCTCCAGACTACTCTCGTACGTGTACTACTAAGCATGCTCGATAATGCTCATACTCAGCACCTGCAATGCTTTATGCCTTCTTGGACCGCCACGCATCAATACCGATACCCTGCGCCTTCGTGTGTACGTCTCTGTGACCGTACCACATTGCTCCTCAATGCGTACTGCTTCACTACGTACCGCCCTTCTGCGCTCGCGTATGTACCACTACGTGCATCTATTGTCATGTCTTGCACTGCTGTTTGTGCTCGCTATGCTCGCACTGCTACAAGCTTCATGACACTCTGCTACCGAGCAAGTGTCATGTGTGATGCTTCTCATTTGTAATGTACGGTGGAGCCTCTAGACTCCTGTGGATAACCTCCCTGATATCCATGCATTTTCGGACTCCTCCTGAAGTCCAACTCCATCGATCATTCTCGAGCATCCAGCTACCGTGTCTGCACGATCATTCTCGATCACAGAATTTAGGGGTGTGACAGCAGCTGCTTACCTTGGCAAGTCCAGATGTATTGAGACCTGATCGAAGGTGACTGTCGCAAGGGGAGTTTCTCCTTCGCTTGTCTTCTCTCATGGGCTCCACGACTATGGAAGAGCTGCATCATAGTGACAACATACTACGGTGGTGGATCTCGATGGCCTATCATAGTCGCAGGGATGGGTTTAGGGATGAGCATGGTCGGGCTAGGTCGGACCTTGAAGGGTCTAGGTCCAAGCACACTTAAAAACTTCAGGCCTTGGGTCGGACTTAGGCCCACAATTTTTTTTTTGTTCGGCCCAAGTCCAGGTCTGACCCAATTCCTATGGGTCGAGCTTGGGCCGGTCTAAGCAATTTTTTTTGTTCGGCCCAAGTCCAGGCCCGACCCAATTCCTATGGGTCGGGCTTGGGCCGGGTTGGCCCATCTTTACCCATTATATATTATTAACTTTGAGTTTTTGTTTAAAGTCAATCTTAATTCAAGTTAGACGAGCTAAAATTGTTTAAAACATATACCATAATACTTGTGAAACAACTAAAACTCAATTCTACGGGAGATGATTTCTCATTTTATACAAGTCCGCTCAATGTTATATACCATGAACATCTCTCGATAAAGAAATTGAAAGAGTGAACCAAGCTTAGACAGTTAACAACAACAGGTGCACCAAGCACTACATGTTAAAAAAATAGGCATAATGCCCATACTGGGTAAAGGTTCAATAATATAAAATTTTCTAATGGAAAAAATAAATGCTAAAAAATTCAAGAATAACCACAAGAATCTAAGCCATAGACTAATTACAAAAATTATTTCTAAAATGAAATACAATGATCATCAACTCATATGTCCCACATCTGACTTTCTTGATTTAAAAACATTGTATGAATACATGATACATGAACAGAGTATGCATGATAGGTGAGAGTTTCCATACGTGTAGGATACAGGAAGGGTTTGGGCCCTCTTCGGACAGGGCCCTTGGGTCGGGTCGGGTTGGATCAAGCCAAGACCGAGCTCGGCCCAAAAAAATTCGGGCCTAAAAATTGAGCCCAAGCCCGACCCAATGTTCTTTTGGGCTTGGGCTGCGCCGGACTTTTTGGGATGGGCTTCGGTCTAGGTCGGGCTGGGCCAGCCCAATGCTCATCTCTAGTTGGGTTCCATCCCTTGATGATATAGAGGGTGAGGAAGGAGATTCTCCTCAGGGCCGGTCCTGGAGGTTGTTTGGAAGTGCAACGGTCTAGGGCCCATGAACTTTAAGGGGCCCATTTTCCTGCATGTTGAAAAATCCTAAAAATAGGCCCGTTAGATCTCCATCTACCTCAATATTTATATTGTCAGATTCTCAATATGGAAAAGATGTTTGCTCTTCCTATGAAATCCTCTACTCAACGACCACATTTTACCTTTTCAAGCAATTCTTAATTTAATTCATCGTCCCCTCTCTCTTCCTCAATATCTTTATTGTTATGTTCTCTCGATATCTCTCTCCCAAAAAAATTTGAATAGGAACGACACTGGTCAAGTGTAGGTGCTTGCTTTGTTCTCGTCATCTCTCTCTTCCGAAAAAATTGAAACGGAGGAACGACATTGATCAAGTGTAGTGATGACGCGCCTGACAACTGGGTTAAGTAATGTAAATAAAATGGTCGTTGTGACCCAAATCACCAAGCGCGGTCAATCGAGAAAAATTGATAAAAACCACTCAGAAAATCAAGAAATTCAATGTAAGCGGTCTTCGCTATTCTTTTTACCTGGTATAGCGATCCAGGGTCGAACACAAGGAGCACGATTGAAAAACTAAGTAGTCAAATTTCAGAGAAGCTAATTTTTAGTGGTTTTTGATTTTTTATAATTTTTTTAGAATTTTTAATATGTGAAGGAAAATAAAGAAAGTATAAACAAGCACACTTGAGCAATTTATTTAACACACCAAAAATCAAGCAAAAATTCAAGAAAAATTGTTTTTATGCTTTTTGGGTTTTTAAGTGTCTTTGGTGAATTTTTGGGGGTTTTTATGACGGGTAAATTATTTTCTAAAAATCACACAATGCAAAAAGGGGAAGGTACTGTCCAACAAGGCTTAAGACCCAAAAATAAAATATTTAAGTATCTTAAAAGGCCCTGAAGGTAATTTTCCTGTATACTAGATAGACTAAGGAAAATTTAGGCACCCTAATTATTGTTTTTGGATTTTTAATTTAATTATTATAATTTTTATGAGTTTTTGAGGGTTTTTCAATTTTTAGGGTTTTTACTCAATGGAAAATAGCCAAACTTGGCTAGAAAATCAAACAGCAAGCAAACAACAGTATCTAATTTTTTTAGAATTTTTGGTGGGGTTTTTATATTTTTTGTGGTATTTTCAAACCTAGACAGTAGCTAAAAAGTAGGTTTTTGAATTTTTTAAAAATACTCAACGAAATCAAAAATGTCCTCAAAAATCCCTAAAATTCTCACACCATGGCAGGAGCCATGTGTCAAAATCTCATGGAATTTGGAGGTAATTTGATATTTTATTCAAAAATGAAAAGGGGGCACAGTGCACAGGGACGTAAGTGCAAATACCCGAGGATATGGGGGCCCAGGTGCAAAATACCCAGCAAGTCACGCGCGTGGCGCGTGGCTGGGGCACTCAGGGGCCTCTTTGTAATAAAAACCCACTCCTGGGACCTTTTGGTAACTGGTACCAAAAAGTCCGAGGGTACGGGTGCAAAAAGCCCACTAAAATCCGCACATGTCCAATAAAAATGCTCACAGGGGCACAACTGCAAATACCATAAAATATTTCTTCATTGCATAACAACCCAGATCTACAGGATAAAAGATGTAAAAAGCCCAACTAAACACGTGACGAAGCACGTGGTCACATACACACAGGGGCATACATGCAAATAAAACTAAGCACAAGGTCCATCATGCAATTTACCCTACGTAAATAAAGTTCTAAAAATATTTACAGGACTAGGACGAAAAAGACAAACTAAGAGGGGGGCCTAAGTAATTTACCCCTTTATTCGTCGACGGCCAGATGCGCGCCATGTGGAAGATCGGACGGTTCTAGATGGTTGGCGCTTCTCTTCTTCAGCTCCTGGGCCCGATCGACGGTGCAGAGGGGGCCACGTGGAAGATTGGTCGGCTCAGGTGCGGTGAAGTCCCTCTCTCTGCTCTAACGGTCCAGATGCACTCCTCTGGATAATCAACGGCTGTAGCTCCTCGGAAGATGGACGGCTGGGATTAAAACTGGAGCTTGGGAGCCATCGGACGGTGCTGGAGGATCGTGGAAGAACACGACACCGGCGAACTTCGCCGGCCTTGTGCGTGAGCTGCAGTCCTCTTCAGCTGCTGCTAAGGATCGGAATAGGTCCGCGGTGAAGCCCCGCAGCTAGTGGTAGCCTTCGATGGCCCACCTGAGCCCTGGAGGGGCTCCGGCGAGCTCGGCGGCGGTGAGCCTTCGGCCTGAATGAGAGGGGGGCTCAGATGCCCTCCTCTTGCCCTGCAAAACACGCCAAAAGCTTCGCGGGTCGAGGGCAAAGTGCCTCGACCCAAAGAAGCGAAGTGAAAGTGGCTGGTGGGTCGGTACGAAGGAGCTCCGGCGAGCTGGGGATGGAGGAGCTCGACTCCCAACTCCGGGGCGAGCTGGGTTGAGTGACAGTGCGAAGAACGTGCGTGGAGGAGCGGCGAAGGCGTGTGGGGGTTCCGATGATCGAAATAATGCACGAGTAGGCCGGAATCAAGGGAACACGTCGGAGGATGGATTTGGGCGAAATCGGAAATTACACTAAATGGCTAAGCGAAATGGATACCTGGATGATGCGGGAGACTGGGCTGGAGCTTAGCTAGCTCCTGGTCGTCGCCTCGAAGGTCGTCACTGCCTGAGGCTCGAGCTCCGGTCGGGTGGCGGAGCACGGCGGTGCGAAGCAGCCGGATCAGTGACCGGGGCACCCTTTCCTCTCTGCAACAGGTGCAACCGCGAGCTGTCACCTCGGTGGTTGTTCTGGAGGTCACGGGAGTGAAGGTGGCGAGCCAAAGATGAGGCGCGGAGGCGGCGGAGGGAATTCTATATATAAGTGCAGGCTCGATTAGGGTTAGGCGACGACGGCTAAGGAAGGCATGGATTTCGCGGCAAAGAATCTGGCGAGGGATACGGATGATCGGCGAAGAATCCGGGCACGGGGTTTGCGTGGGCGACAGTCTGGAGATGCGTGGAAAATTCGGCAAAGGCGGGGCGGAGCGCATCTTCCAGAAAAGGAAGGAGTCCGCGGGGGAGTTGACCGGGGTCAACAATCCCCCGTGGACCAATCAGGAGCTGCCACGTAATCGATTTTTTTGTTTATTTAATTTAAGGTAGAAAAAGGCCGAATTAAGAAAAACTTAAAACATGAAATATTTTTCTTTTATTTTTTTCTATTTTTTGGTGATTTTTAATTAATTTTTGGAAATAAAAATAGGGTAGCTATATATATAGGTATATGTACACTATATAGATTTTAATTTTTGAATTTTTTATTTGTTATTTTTGTGTATTTTTATGCCCATTTTATATTTTATTTATTTACATCATGAAATGAAGAACAACATGGTATTTTTATTTTATTTTAATTATTTATATTCATAGGTTAAATAAATAGTTATATACATTTATATACATGGTATATACACTGTATTTTTGTATTTTTAATTTTGTAATTTTTATTTGATTTTTGTTTTGTTTCTTTTTATTTATTTTATTTACAAAATATGCCATAGAATATTTACAAAAAGTTTAGAAAATAAATACATTTATTTTTAGGGTTAAATAAATAAGGAATGATGATCTATACACATGGTGAAAGGGCATTTTTGAATTTTTTTTTTGATTTTTTTAAATTTTTATTTTGTTTTTTTTAATAGTCTCTAAATATACACAGAATATGTACAAGCATATTTTTGGGTGAGGAAAATATAATTTTATTTATTTACAGAAGTATATATACACATGAGCTCCTATCTCCCTCTACTTTGTCTTTTATGCGGTCAGGCCCATGCTGAGCCCTCCCTTGGGTCAAGTTGCTCAATATTTATTCTAAATATTTCCCTCTTTTTCTTTTTACTCTTTATTCTTTTATTTTTTTGCACAAAAACATGCTAATTACAGGTTTTTACACAATGCATGCTTTTGGTAATTATTTGTATTTACACATATCTACATGTATTTGCAAAGGTTTTTGTAGCTAAAATATAAGAATAAAGAGTGATGAATGGGTATTCATCACCCCCCTATGCTTAACTTTGCTAGTCCCTTAGCAAACACTTATTTGAAAAAGAAGTGAAAAAGAAAGAAAAAGAAAAAGAAAAAGAGGATGTACATGGATCAAGGTTGATTTATTAAACTTTCCTTCATTAAATTGAAATATGGAGCTCGATCAGATCTTTGGATTATTAATGTGTCGGAACCTTACTTAGACTTAAGCTTAAAACTCAACAGCCTCCAAGTTCCACCAATCTATGGGCAAGACTCCTCAATAAACCAGATCAGAACAAGTCTACATACACAAACTCTAATGACCATGAATCTTTCCGTGCGGTGTAAGTGATATGTGGCTCCCCACCTCAGAAGTAACAAAGAAACAACCTCCCTCAACCTGGTAACTCTAATGCCTCGGTCTAGCAACTCTTTCCTCGAGAAGCGGGGTATTCCCTTCTAAGTTCAAGTGCAACCGGCTCAAGAAGAGGGGGTAGAAGTATAGAGTTTTGGAAGCTTAGCCAGTGTAGCTAAGTCTCCCGCTGCAAGCTTCATGAGATGTAACATTGATACCATAAGCTTTTGCTTTATTTGACTATGTATACTCCGGTGGGGTTATTAAATTTTCAATCCGACCCACCACTTTTTTTTGGAGTTCTTTTTGCATTTTTGCATATATTTTTTTTTTCAAGAACTTCTGTACAACGTATCTACATGGTGCAGCATATAAGAAATTTTCCCCTTGAGCCAGTAGACTATCCCTCTTTTGAAGCTTTATTGCAACCCACAGCTTCTGTCTTTAGCTTTCAACACCACTAGACCAAGTTGAGGTGCACTTCCTTCACTATAAGAAGAAGAGAGGTTCCGCCTAAAAGTACTACCCTCATATGCTACCCCAAGCCAAAGGAAACTGCCTCCTCACCACCTCATCCATGGAGAGCCATGTGTAAGTGCAGGTGCAAGTCAAGCCATTGTATCTAAGAGCCATGCGTGTGTTGTTAAGTGCTCTACTTAGGCTCATCAAGATGACATATGCTCATAGCCTAGTGGACTCAAAGAATTAAGTCCTTATGGACCTGAAAAGCCTTAACCCTAAGTCCTATAAGGTTCCTCTTAAAGTTAAGTGGATTAAGATCTTATTCAAGCTCCATTTCTCAATTTAATTCCAGGCTTAGTTTAAATGTCAACTCTCATCCAAGAAAAACTCTATACATATATTTACACAAGATGCTATTTACACATATTTTACAATCATGCAAAATTTTTGAAAAATGTTTTGAAATCATGAATGAATGATGCATGAGGTGCAAGTTTTGCAGAATGATATTTACAAACATTTACACAAGATATTTGCAAACTTTTGATTTTCAAAACATTTTGGAAAAATTTTGTACTATATACATAATTTTTGATACAAAATACTTACACAAACTTTACACAAAAGATTTTTGAAATCATTTTTACAAAAATACTTTATACACTAGCTATGTATGTGCAAGGATAAAAGAGGTTTATGTACATGAAAATTTTTTTAAATTTTTGTGATTTTTAGCCATTTTATTTATTAACACACTCACACAAAGTACGAGTTATGGCTAAAGTATATATGAAATATATACACCCCCCCTATACTTAGCTCGAACGATGTCCTCAGAGTGATCAAGAGCGATGAAGATGACATAACTCGTGCTTGGTATAAGTACAGAAATGAATAAATGAATAGAATAAGAGGAACTCGGTGGTTTCCCCCTATACTTAGGATTAACTAATCCTAAGTATAGCAAGCTGTACATGAAGGGAAATCCGAGTGAAGAATATACAGAATCTGCCCCCCCTATACTTAGGGTAAAATATCCCTAAGTATAGGCAGGAAAAACAGGAGCAAAAAGAATAAAAAGAATACCCGCAGGTCCAACATCCCCCCTATACTTAGGGTAAAGTACACCCTAAGTATAGCATAATCACAGGATGAGAAAAGGGATGTGGGACTAAAGAATAGAATGATATGGACAACTGGATCTATACAGGCGGAAAGAACAGTAGATATCAGGCGTGAGATGCAAAAGATGTGAGTCAAAAGACCACATCTCACGCAAAATGAATAGCGGCAATAATAACGTCCCGCGGCCCATGATCTAGAAATGGCTTGAGGCGCTGGCCGTTCACTCGAAAGGTACTTTCAGAAGATAACTCAGATATATCAATGCTACCGTTATCGTGTACCTTTCTGACCAAGTAAGGTCCCTTCCATTTGCTCTGTAGCTTTCCTGGAAATAATCTGAGCCTCGCATCAAACAACCATACTTTCTGTCCAATCTCAAAATGCTTGTGGCTGATATGAGAATCATGCCACTCCTTCACTTTCTCCTTATAATGTAGGCTGTTTGAGAAAGCTGTATCTCTAAGCTCTTCCAAGGCGGCTAGCTCTGCCCTCCTCTGATCTCCTATACCATCTGGATCCATAAGAATATCTGTGACTGCCCAAAGTGACTTGTGCCTCAGCTCAACAGGTAGATGGCACGGCTTGCCATAAACGAGGCGAAAGGGAGATGTACCCAATGGAGTCTTGAAAGACGTCCGATATGCCCACAAGACCAAGTCCAAAAGCTGTGACCAATTCTTTCGGTCAGGGCGGACGACTTTCTGCAAAATATTCTTGATCTCCCTATTCGACACCTCAGCTAGACCATTCGTCTGTGGATGGTATGGTATGGCAACACGATGGTCTATGCTGAACTCGCTGGCAAGGGCCTTCATCTGGTCGTTGATGAAATGAGACCCCCCATCAGAAATAAGAACTCGTGGAACCCCGAACCGCATGATGATGTGCTTCTTCAAAAATCTGCAAACTGTTTTCGCATCAGCGGCTCGGGCGGGGATAGCCTCAACCCAACGACTAACGTAATCTACGGCCAACAGAATGTACTCAAATCCCTGACTCTTAGGGAATGGACCCATGAAATCGATGCCCCATGCGTCAAAAACCTCACAGAAGTGAATGGGCTGCATCGGCATCATATCACGTTGTCCACAAGTCCAAAGTCTAAGTTATTACAACAAATATTGCTCTCTCTCTCTCTCAGAAATAAAAATTCCTTCTTCTCTCTCTCTTCCTCCTGCACGGGTCCTCTAAAAAGAAGCTCCAAGTCGTCCAAGCAGTACCTCGCACAAAAATCAAAGAGAGAAGGTCAGAAAACAATAATAATATAGAGAGAGACAAAAATAGAAAAATGACTACAAAGCCGTGCTCCCCGGCAACGGCGCCATTCTGATGACGCGCCTGACAACTGGGTTAAGTAATGTAAATAAAATGGTCGTTGTGACCCAAATCACCAAGCGCGGTCAATCGAGAAAAATTGATAAAAACCACTCAGAAAATCAAGAAATTCAATGTAAGCGGTCTTCGCTATTCTTTTTACCTGGTATAGCGATCCAGGGTCGAACACAAGGAGCACGATTGAAAAACTAAGTAGTCAAATTTCAGAGAAGCTAATTTTTAGTGGTTTTTGATTTTTTATAATTTTTTTAGAATTTTTAATATGTGAAGGAAAATAAAGAAAGTATAAACAAGCACACTTGAGCAATTTATTTAACACACCAAAAATCAAGCAAAAATTCAAGAAAAATTGTTTTTATGCTTTTTGGGTTTTTAAGTGTTTTTGGTGAATTTTTGGGGTTTTTATGACGGGTAAATTATTTTCTAAAAATCACACAATGCAAAAAGGGGAAGGTACTGTCCAGCAAGGTTTAAGACCCAAAAATAAAATATTTAAGGATCTTAAAAGGCCCTGAAGGTAATTTTCCTGTATACTAGATAGACTAAGGAAAATTTAGGCACCCTAATTATTGTTTTTGGATTTTTAATTTAATTATTATAATTTTTATGAGTTTTTGAGGGTTTTTCAATTTTTAGGGTTTTTACTCAATGGAAAATAGCCAAACTTGGCTAGAAAATCAAACAGCAAGCAAACAACAGTATCTAATTTTTTTAGAATTTTTGGTGGGGTTTTTATATTTTTTGTGGTATTTTCAAACCTAGACAGTAGCTAAAAAGTAGGTTTTTGAATTTTTTAAAAATACTCAACGAAATCAAAAATGTCCTCAAAAATCCCTAAAATTCTCACACCATGGCAGGAGCCATGTGTCAAAATCTCATGGAATTTGGAGCTAATTTGATATTTTATTCAAAAATGAAAAGGGGGCACAGTGCACAGGGATGTAAGTGCAAATACCCGAGGATCTGGGGGCCCAGGTGCAAAATACCCAGCAAGTCACGCGCGTGGCGCGTGGCTGGGGCACTCAGGGGCCTCTTTGTAATAAAAACCCACTCCTGGGACCTTTTGGTAACTGGTACCAAAAAGTCCGAGGGTATGGGTGCAAAAAGCCCACTAAAATCCGCACATGTCCAATAAAAACGCTCACAGGGGCACAACTGCAAATACCATAAAATATTTCTTCATTGCATAACAACCCAGATCTACAGGATAAAAGATGTAAAAAGCCCAACTAAACACGTGACGAAGCACGTGGTCACATACACACAGGGGCATACATGCAAATAAAACTAAGCACAAGGTCCATCATGCAATTTACCCTACGTAAATAAAGTTCTAAAAATATTTACAGGACTAGGACGAAAAAGACAAACTAAGAGGGGGGGCTAAGTAATTTACCCCTTTATTCGTCGACGGCCAGATGCGTGCCATGTGGAAGATCGGACGGTTCTAGATGGCTGGCGCTTCTCTTCTTCAGCTCCTGGGCCCGATCGACGGTGCAGAGGGGGCCACGTGGAAGATCGGTCGGCTCAGGTGCGGTGAAGTCCCTCTCTCTGCTCTAACGGTCCAGATGCACTCCTCTGGATAATCAACGGTTGTAGCTCCTCGGAAGATGGACGGCTGGGATTAAAACTGGAGCTTGGGAGCCATCGGACGGTGCTGGAGGATCGTGGAAGAACACGACGCCGGCGAACTTCGCCGGCCTCGTGCGAGAGCTGCAGTCCTCTTCAGCTGCTGCTAAGGATAGGAACAGGTCCGCGGTGAAGCCCCGCAGCTAGTGGTAGCCTTCGATGGCCCACCTGAGCCCTGGAGGGGCTCCGGCGAGCTCGGCGGCGGTGAGCCTTCGGCCTGAATGAGAGGGGGGCTCAGATGCCCTCCTCTTGCCCTGCAAAACATGCCAAAAGCTTCGCGGGTCGAGGGCAAAGTGCCTCGACCCAAAGAAGCGAAGTGAAAGTGGCTGGTGGGTCGGTGCGAAGGAGCTCCGGCGAGCTGGGGATGGAGGAGCTCGACTCCCAGCTCCGGGGCGAGCTGGGTTGAGTGACAGTGCGAAGAACGTGCGTGGAGGAGCGACGAAGGCGTGTGGGGGTTCCGATGATCGAAATAATGCACGAGTAGGCCGGAATCAAGGGAACACGTCGGAGGATGGATTTGGGTGAAATCGGAAATTACACTAAATGGCTAAGCGAAATGGATACCTGGATGATGCGGGAGACTGGGCTGGAGCTTAGCTAGCTCCTGGTCGTCGCCTCGAAGGTCGTCACTGCCTGAGGCTCGAGCTCCGGTCGGGTGGCGGAGCACGGCGGCGCGAAGCAGCCGGATCAGTGACCGGGGCACCCTTTCCTCTCTGCAACAGGTGCAACCGCGAGCTGTCACCTCGGTGGTTGTTCTGGAGGTCACGGGAGTGAAGGTGGCGAGCCAAAGATGAGGCGCGGAGGCGGCGGAGGGAATTCTATATATAAGTGCAGGCTCGATTAGGGTTAGGCGACGACGGCTAAGGAAGGCATGGATTTCGCGGCAAAGAATCTGGCGAGGGATACGGATGATCGGCGAAGAATCCGGGCACGGGGTTTGCGTGGGCGACAGTCTGGAGATGTGTGGAAAATTCGGCAAAGGCGGGGCGGAGCGCATCTTCCAGAAAAGGAAGGAGTCCGCGGGGGAGTTGACCGGGGTCAACAATCCCCCGTGGACCAATCAGGAGCTGCCACGTAATCGATTTTTTTGTTTATTTAATTTAAGGTAGAAAAAGGCCGAATTAAGAAAAACTTAAAACATGAAATATTTTTCTTTTATTTTTTTTCTATTTTTTGGTGATTTTTAATTAATTTTTGGAAATAAAAATAGGGTAGCTATATATATAGGTATATGTACACTATATAGATTTTAATTTTTGAATTTTTTATTTGTTATTTTTGTGTATTTTTATGCCCATTTTATATTTTATTTATTTACATCATGAAATGAAGAACAACATGGTATTTTTATTTTATTTTAATTATTTATATTCATAGGTTAAATAAATAGTTATATACATTTATATACATGGTATATACACTGTATTTTTGTATTTTTAATTTTGTAATTTTTATTTGATTTTTGTTTTGTTTCTTTTTATTTATTTTATTTACAAAATATGCCATAGAATATTTACAAAAAGTTTAGAAAATAAATACATTTATTTTTAGGGTTAAATAAATAAGGAATGATGATCTATACACATGGTGAAAGGGCATTTTTGAATTTTTTTTTGATTTTTTTAAATTTTTATTTTGTTTTTTTTTAATAGTCTCTAAATATACACAGAATATGTACAAGCATATTTTTGGGTGAGGAAAATATAATTTTATTTATTTACAGAAGTATATATACACATGAGCTCCTATCTCCCTCTACTTTGTCTTTTATGCGGTCAGGCCCATGCTGAGCCCTCCCTTGGGTCAAGTTGCTCAATATTTATTCTAAATATTTCCCTCTTTTTCTTTTTACTCTTTAGTCTTTTATTTTTTTGCACAAAAACATGCTAATTACAGGTTTTTACACAATGCATGCTTTTGGTAATTATTTGTATTTACACATATCTACATGTATTTGCAAAGGTTTTTGTAGCTAAAATATAAGAATAAAGAGTGATGAATGGGTATTCATCATGTAGGCGCCCGTCGTGGGTAAGGGGTTTGCGGATTTGGGGAGGATGCTTCGGGTCGCTTTGCACTCTCTATGATCCGGTAATTCTTTTATTATTATTATGTTATCATATTTTTAAATCATGTATTCTTTACTTGTTTTGCAGTTTGGAATTCTTTTAAGTTTCTGGAATTGTGGCTTTCCATAGGAATTTATTGTTAACCAATAGCGGGACACGTGTGCATTGTACATCGAGGGACAAATTTCATAGCATTAGACAGATTGTTAATTGAGATTCAATGCGGCTAATTGCATGTGAATTAGTTAAGATCGTGGTATAATTGTGTGATTATCAACAATGGATGGAAGATGTGTGACTTTTTGTTTAATTCGTCTCTAATATTTTTCTGTATGCTGCTAAAATCGAGATAGATTGTAATAAGTTTAACTACTATATAACATATATTGCATTGAGGAACGAACATATATGGCTCATATTTTCGTGGTGAAATACATATAGATACAAGATAACGAAGCATATGCTATATTGAACTATATATATCCTCTCTGAAATCATAAAATAAGAGCAAGTTCAGATACCCACGTAGTTGTTGCATTTCCTTGTAGCTTGATGACTTCAGGATATTATTTTCCTTCTTCCAAAGAGATAATGAAAATAATAGCATGGATTATTGTGAGTGTTGCAATTGTACATTGAAGATTAATTGAAAGGGGAAAGTTGTTTGGAAAGTAAATCATTTGCTTAGGAATGATTTTGTCTAGTAAGGTATTTATCCAGTAGTAATAACGTGAATCTCATGGTAATATCAGGGTCGTACATGAGGGTAGTTTACGAGTGTAATGGCTCAGGGTTCCATCAACTTTAGGGGTCATGTATTCAGCCTTTAATTTAGAAAAAATATGATATGTCCTAATGAGGCCTTGTAGAATCAAATTTTTAGTGAAACAACTCACCGAAAAAGGAGCAATCGAAGTTTTCGATGAAATGATTTGTTAAAAAATGAGCTCTTATGGAGTCGATTTATTGATGAAACAACTCGTCAAAAAATGAGTCATTATAGAATCGAAATTTCAGTGAACAACTCAATGCTAAAGTCATAAAATTATATAAGGACACATTGTTCATCGAAATTTATAAAGACTCATTTTTTTCTTTTGCTCAAGGCCCATGAAATGCCAGGGATGACACTGATTCTCCTGTGCTGGTCTAATCAAGATGTTGATCGAATGCCCGGCCTATCGTTTGGTGCTTGATGAATCCACGATTCATCATCTGAATATCTTGATCTTAGCAAAATCTCCGAGTAAAATTCCAGAAAAATGTCCATAAAATCAATAAATTAACAAAATGACTATTGTAAATAAAACACACTAATTATCGTATATTAGATTGTATAAAATAATTTAACAATAAAAGGCCACAAAAATAAAGGAGTTTTTCACCTGTAATAGCCCAAAACTTCATGTATTTTTAATAATTTCATTTCAACTCCTTTTTAGCCAATTCTTTCTCCAACGTGTTCATAACAATGTATATAAAAATACAAAAAAAATTTTACCTCAAATAAATGTTCCTAGATCCCAAAGGGAAAAAGCCGTAAAGACCAACTTCCAAGCCAAATTCCCACTCTGTATGAACTCCAAATTCACCAAACTCACTTTTAGAGTTCAAGTTAGAAAATCATCTACCCAAAGGAAGTGATTTCATTAAAATCGGAGCTCATTTGCAAAAGTTGAGTTTTGGGACCTAGATGTGCAATGTATATTATGTATATATTCATTCTTTCTTCATTTTTTATTTTATCTTTACTAATTACTAAAAATACAAAAAAATCATGCTTGTATTGTAGTTTGATTGTAGTATTTTTCCGTTGTAAATATCTCTTATTAAAAAGACAAAAAAATACACATTAGAAAAGCAAACAAAAAATGTAAATGTTGTATGTATTCACTTGTAAATTCACCACTATTTTTCATTCTTTATTTTTGTTGTATTTAAAGTAACCTACTTTATATCATTATTTTATTTATTTATTTTACATTCTCTACAATAACCATCATTCAACTCTATTCTACCACCAACCTCCATTCAACCCCACCATTTTTTAAACCTCTCATTCAACTCCATTAATAATATAACCTCCCACCACTCTAATAACCTCTCATTCCATTCTCTTTATATACATCCCATCCTCCTCAATTTGCACTTGATCTATCTTTATGTGAGTAGATCCTAGTTCCCAGAGTTGAATCGGTGACAACGATGCAACCGCGGTCAAGCGACGACAGCCCTCTCTCCGGTGAGATCCGTTGGCTTTTTGGCTAACATCGCAGCCGCAACCGCGTGTTGCTTGAGCTCATCGCACGAGCGAAGACCATGCTCTCACGAGCACATCATAGGCGACCATCTCCAACGTAGGTAATTTTCGTCTCATTTTATCATCTTGTTAGTTTTGTAATTTTTTTACACATCATATTTCATCACCATCTTCATCTTCACATCACCATTTCCCCCCCCCCTTTTTTTGTGTACATATTATTTCTTATTTAAAGAAAATTAAAAAATAAAAAATTTAAAACAAAAAAAGATTACAGTAGCAAAAAAATAAATATAAAAAAAACAAAAAAAGAGAACGGAGGTGGAGCAGCAGCTCCAAGGCCGCCGCCACACCTCCCCTCCGCGCACAGCTGTGCGCGCCGCACCGCCATGCGCCCGTCCACCGCCGACCACCTTCACGTGCGGCGTAGCTGTCCACCGAACCCCTGCCGCCGCCGACGCCATCCCCATTGTTGTTTTCACCTGGGAATGAAGGAAGAAGGAAGAAGGTTCATTTTTATTATTTTATTGTACAAATTGCATATATTCCTTGTATAGTTTCGATAATTGCAAAATGGTCCATATATATTGTTGTAAATATTGTTTTCTGAATTTGCAAAGACACCCCCGTGTTTACTATTAATTTGGACACCTGTATTGCATCTTTATATTCAATGAAAAATATCTTGACGTTGAGCAACAAATTCTCTACCTCTTGGAGATTTATTTACATTTTTTGGTATTTGGGTAATTAATTAAAATTGCCTAACTGAAATTTTGTATATTTTATCTATTCTGTGCTATTAAATTCATATCGGACGCACAGTTGTTCTGAAAATTCCATAAAAATTAGGAATGATGCCTTGATATGTGATTAACTTATAATCAAATTTCATCCGAAGTGAAGATGTCTCGTGCCTGAAATAACTTATAGAATGATTTTAGTATTTGATTTTTAATTAAATCCACATACCTCATTTTTGCAAAATTTCAAGTTTCCAAGATTCTATATGAAAATATCTTTTTGGGATAATTCACACTCTGATTATTTTGACAATGTGGATTAATTAGGAATTAATTACTCATTGTCACTCTGTTTTCACTAAAAAATTCATAAAAAATTCATACTTTGTCAACAAATTCTAAAAAAATACTGTAGTACCCTTTCATCATGTTTTTATTTCACTAATTTTTTCATAATTTTTGCTTACTGTTTGTGTTAAAAATTGTGAAAATACCCATAAAAAGTGTGTATTTTTACTTATTGCATTTTAATTCCTAAAATTCCAAGAAAATGTGTCTTGCATTCAATACTGGATTAAGATTATAGGAAAAATATAATTTGGCTAAATGAGATTAATTTTGTATTAAAATTAATTTGGCTAAGTTGTGTGTTTTCTTAGTGTCTTAATTCAACCGCATCTTGTATTTGGCATCTTGTTGCATAAAAAATATAAAAAAACCCGTATTGGAAATCTAAAACTTAATTTTCAAATTATCCCCGAAGTTGTTCCTTCGCCTCCCTGAGTTCGACCCCGGACTTGCCCGGGATATAAATTAAGTCGAGACACTCTTCACGGAGATCGTTCTCTCGGTTCTGACTGATTCACTAGGTACACATACTACAACGTGACGACCGAATTAATACTTCGTATTTAGCGACTCGTCAGTGTAGCTCGGAGAAATAACGGTGTTTCATTGGTGATTGCTTGTCGACTCGATGGTCTAAGGATTTGGCTCAGATCTACCCATTCTTGGAGGGATCTGTTGTTGTTTCGATTGGGTTGCTCGGACATGCAGATGGGCGTCCAAGCTCGAGCAAATAGATGGGTTCACATGTTCTACAAGCATGAGATGGGGGTACTATTGTTGCACACCCTTCGTGAAGACCTGTGGGAATTCAAGCTCGAGATGCAGTGCTCGGCTCGTGGTGATGCGGTGATGAAGTAGCTAAAGGTCCGATGTGTGAAGAAATGGAAGGGTCGATGGGTCATCGATCATGGACGGAGGGAGAGGGGGCGGGTAGTGGCCATACCCCACCCCCAAAAGAGTGGTTCCTCTCTGAAAATAGAAAGCATATTTTATGATCCCATCACTCGTTAGTTATTCAAAAATTTATTTTTTTCCTTTCTTCCAAAAAGGAAGTTATGGCCTCTCTTCCCCAAATTTCAATCCTTTTTTTATTCCCTTTCCCAAGCCCCTCTTCATTGCACTTCCTTTTTAAAAATTTCCTTTCCAAAGTAAGAACACTACCCTTTTAATTCCAATTGTCTTTCCCCATTCGTTTTCCATAATATCATTATCCCATGTCGAAGAGTTCATCCATCTACACTTGTTTATTTTACTTGCGAATACAAGGAGATTTCACTTCGATTGTTTTTCCTACAACCTCCAAATCAGATTTCTTTTAATCGACGTGGGATCCAGATCAAATTTTCAGGTCAAGTTTTGCAAATCTTGTAGTATCGTGCTACTCAATTCACACAAATCCCAATGGTATGGTATTTTAACGACTCGAATGGTTAATCTTCTTTAAAATAAATTAAATGTTCCAATTTTCTATATGATTATTTAAATCTCCGTAGATTTTGAATGGTTAACATTATGTTGGATAATAGCTTAAATGAGTATGGTGGATGGATGATTAGCTTTATGTTGAATGAATAATTATACTCCATTCGGATAAATGTTATTATTTTATATGAACATGGTGGGCAAAAAATTAATTTTACATGGATACAGAGACATATAAATATATGTTTTTTGTCATTTACACAAATATAAATATCATATTGTGCGAATCTTGTATATGTTGTCCAGCTATTTGGAATAATGATATAGTTTCTACAAGTGATCTACCTCCTAGATATTCATGTCAAAAAGCGTGTACAAGATGATAAAAATGAAAACACTGCCAAGTTTTCTATTGTTTGTGATCATGGATAGTGATGTCAAATTTGAGAACATGCAGCAAATGAACGTGATATGATTTAACATGTACATATTAAAAATGTATCATATCAGTATTTTCTTCAAATAATCCAACATCTGATTGTGAAACTCATTAATGTCTATTCATGCTTCCCAGTTTCATAAATATCGATTATGTTTAGAATATGATATTATTGTATGATTAAGATGAAAGATGAACATCTTTGCAGTTATATGATTATTTTTCGAGAAGTAGGTAATAGAGAAAGTCAACATGGAAGATATTATTAATGATTTCTACATAATAAAAAATCATCGAGCAAAGCTTCTGTAAAATAGGTATGCTTAAGGGTTGAGGTGACTCGGGCAAGAAGATTATGACGGAAGAGGGGAAACGGGTTTGCCGGAGATGTGAGGTGTGAGAGATAGAAAAGGAAAACAAGGGGAATGTAGATGGGATGGTATTGATCAGAATGATTTGGGATTCAGATCCAATTGAAGTTGTTAACAACCACTCAAAATTCTTAAGCTCAAGTTGTCAAAGAGTAATCCCCATCACTTATAACTCACACCTACGGTTCGTGAGTTTTAGTTGTGGGACTCTGTTTTGGGAGGCAGGGTGTTACAACCTCCCCCACTTATATTTGCAACATTCTTTGTTGTGATATGTCCATCACTTATTCCTCGTGACAATTGCGGATGCACACATCGAGTAGTCTTTTTCTCTTATCTCTTTGTAGGAGTAGTTCAACCTATCGGATAGTCCTTTCCACTATCAAAAGGAAATGACTTCGAAAACATTTGTAACGTCCTTGTATGTTATCGCAAAAAACTTGCCCTCACAACTGTTGGGCTTGGACCCAATTGAACCTATTGGCAACCGCCCAAAATGCTTGAGCCCTAGTTGTGAAGTCGTACTCCCCACCACTTATAACTCACTCTTCACACTTCATGTGTTTTAGATGTGGAACTATGATTGGAGGTTGGGGTGTTAGAGGTTGGGGTTTTAGAGTAATATCAAGAAAATGAATTAGTTGTTGTTTGTATTAGATTGATGACTAATTTAATATGATTATATTAACTTAATCAAACTAAATTAAATAGTCTATTATAAATATGATCGGAAATTCCTTTGAGGATTACTCGTGAGAATTTGATTTAAAACAATTAATCAAAATTTGAACGGGATGTGGAAGATCACAAGATAGCATCTATGGTCCCCCATCAAGGTGAAGAGTTATGTCGGGTATCGCCTGAGAAGTTGTGTAGCAGGAGATCAATTCTCATGCTGATCATCGCCTCGATCCAAACCGAGTGATGACAATTTTACATGGCTTTGATCCCTGTGAGATCTACGAATATTTCCCCGCATTACGAGCTACAATTATAGCTTGCAATTCTTCTCCCAAGACCTTCTACGTAGCTGTCACCTGAAGGAGCAAGGGGGTAGGAATAACCCTCTTCCGATTAGTTGATAGCTCGAACAACACGAGTTCGCAAGGGTCCTGATGATGGGTGATTCACTGCACGAGAAATCTGATTATTTACTAGCACCCCTTTCGACCACTAGTCATCGATTGTGATCGCAATAGGAAATGCGAGCACTTTACCTCAACTAATGTTTGCATAGCTAAATATGTGACCACATTTTTTAGGCGGACGATTTGGCACATCAGTGTGCGACCACAATATGGTCGCATATTATAGTCCCATTCTGCTAAACAGAATAACATAACCAGTTCCATTTCTCATTTCCACTCTAACTATTCTTGCTCTAACTCTTTCCCTCCATCTCCTCTCGACCTCCTTCATCTCGATTATCCTCTCCTCCTCGAGAAGGGGAGATTTAATACTGAGGAAAGGAGGAAGATGGTGCCATCCACAAGACAAAAAAGTAGTATCCACATGTCAGAAGTTATATGAAAAGCTCAGCTTTAGTATATTCGATAGATATAAGGGTTGTGTGTTTCCATTCGCTACATGCGAAGAGGAAATCTCATAGCTAGAACATCAAATTTGATGAAACCATAAAGAGTTGTGATTTTATGCAGAATCATAGTGAACCTTGTGTGTACAAGAAGCTTGGTGAGAGTGTCACTATGTACATCGTGCTTTATGTAGATGACATCCTTGTCATTAGGAATGATAAAGGGATGATGGCCAATGTTAAGATTTTGTTATCCCATAGCTTCGAGATGAAAGACCTTGGAAAAATCCTCTTACATCTTAGTTCTGAATATGATCAGAAACCGAGAAAAGAGGATACTGGGATTGTCACAACATGGGTACATAAGCAAATTCTTGAACGTTTCCATATGGAGAATTCCAAGAAAGGTTTACCCCCCTTAAGATATCGTATCCACCTATATAAAGGGATGGCTCCTCAAAGTGTTGAGGAAAAGAAAGCCATGGATGGATGCCCTTATGCATCAACTGTAGGAATCATAATATACACCATGATAAAAATGAAAACACTGTCAAGTTTTCGATTGTTTGTGATCATGGATTGTGATGTCGAATTTGAGAGCATGCGGTAAATGAGCTTGATATGATTTAACATGTACATATTAAAAATGTATCATATCATTATTTTCTTCAAATAATCCAACATCTGAGTGTGAAACTCATTAATGTCTATTCATGCTTCTTAGTTTCATAAATATCGATTATATTTAGAATAAGATATTATTGTATAATTAAAATGAAAGATGAATATCTTTGCAGTTATATGATTATTTTTTGAGAAGTAGGTGATGAATCTCGTATTCATCATGCTAAAAACTCTCTATTAAAACTCCTGTCTTAATTAATCCAATAAAATCACCTTTAATTCTTTGATTTTATCTTGTACTGTATTGTGTATAATTAACCTTTAATTTATTGTATTTAATTTCCTCTAATTATTTTAGCCTCAAAAAAATTAGGTAGATAACTTGTCTATAAATCACTGACCCTTAAACAGATAAAAAATACAAAAAAAATCTCAAAATCGTAAACTTGGTGTTTTTATCCCCTTAAAAATACCCCCCAAAAACAACTTTTGTACAGATGACCTCTTTTGGCTTTTTGACCAACATGAAAGTTGTAGATCTCATCGAGACGAGCAACTTTCATGTTTTGATTTTTTTTAAATTCGGCTTCTAGCTATTTCTTTTCTATTTTTCTTTGTTTTTATTTTTAAATTGCTCTGATTGGGCCACGTGGCGCCCTCTGGGCCGCCCCGTGGCCCGCTTCATCTCCCACCACCCGACCCTCTCCTGGGCCGTTGGATTACGTCAACTCCGCCCCCATCTCCACCGTCCAGTCTCGCCTCGCTCACAGCCGTCAGATCTGACATTCAGATCTAATCTCATCCGCCCAAAAGCGCCTAATCCTCGACCATTAGATCCATGCTCATCCTACGCATATCAACGCGCCACGTCGCATCTTTACACCGGCCGTCAGATCTTCAAAACATCCAACGCCTCTCCTTGCTCCACGTCACCCAGTCACCCCTCACCATTAGATCTCACCCAAGCCTCTATCTGAGCCGCTCATCAGCGTCCAACGCCCCGCCGTTGGATCTAAACCTAAGATCTAATCGGAGCCCTTCACCTGCGCTCCTATCCCAACCGTTGGATCGCAAGATCCAACGGCTCGCCTTCATCTTCTACCTCCGTAACCCCCTCGCCTCCAGCCGTTTCATCTCGCAATCCCACATCGCCCTTCCATTTCTAGCCACCTCCCCCGTTCACCTCTCCCTCTCCTAACAGTCATCTCACATAGCCAGGTCTTCCGCCACCCTCGCGTAACCCCCTCCCTTCCTCGCCATCACTCCCACACCATTAAACCCTCGCTCCAAAACGTCCCTCCACCAATCACGGGGCTTCGGCCCAGCCCTTGGCCCTCCGGTGACAGCGGAGCGGCCCGTGTCGAGGCGTCGACGGCCGGAGCACCCCGGTGTGATCCGCGGCCTCTGGCCACGTAGCGGTTGTTATCATACACCACCGAGCCTCCTTGGAATGATCGACCAGGTCGAGGCGACGACCTCGAGCTCCTCGGAGCTCAGCCCAGATCACCACCTCCGCCCGCTGTTGAGCCGGAAATTCGAGGTTGGAGATTAATTGTAAAAATAATAGGTTGTTGTTTTCCCCAAAATCCCGCGTCAACAAAAGATTTATTTTTTTTTTATTTTTGCTACTTATTAACCTGTATAGCGGACAGGGTCGAACTCAGGGAGGCTACAATTCCCGAGGGTTATTCAATTAATCAGAAACTAATTAAAAGAAAACAGGAATCTCAAAGGACAACTATCCTTGGTTTTTGTGATTTTTTGTTAATATTTTTATTTTTTTTTATTTTTTTCTATTTCTAAATTTTTTTATTTTCTGATTTTCAAATTTTTAGTGATTTTGATTTTGCAAATTTTTTTTTATTTTCAAAAATAACACGATGCAATATTTACAAGATTAAAAACACGCACACCAACTCTTTTTGTAAATTTTCAATTAGTCAAAAATGTTCAGAAAAATTCAAAGAAAATATTTTTGGGTTTTAAAAGTTTTGAAATGTTTTTAGGAATTTTTGTGGACTTTTCAGATGTTTTTGTATTTTTCTAAAAATCAAACAGTGAGAAAATAAGAAACTGTGCACAGCCTGGAGTAATTTGCAATTTAAAAATCTTTTAAATGCCCAAAACTCCTGGAAATTATTTTTAAGGCAAACTAGAAACAAATATCTACAAACAGGAACTGAAATCACAATTTTTGGATTTTTGTAGAATTTTTTATGATTTTTATAAGATTTTTGATGTTTTTCAATTTTTTGGGTTTTATAAATGATAAATACGTGAAAATTGGTCAGAAATTAAAAGACAATGAAAGAAAACTACTCTAATTTTTTTAGAATTTTTGGAGCTATTTTAGAATTTTTATGAATTTTCAAAGTTCAAGAAGACAAAAAGGCACTGTTTTTTATTTTTTAATAATAATAAATGAAAACCAAATGCAATGAAAAATTTATGCTAAGAAAAGAATCACATTAAGAGCATAGCACAATTTTTTCAAAATTTTTGGATCACGAGAAACATTTATTTAATCATAAAGATCAAGAAGTTCAGTTGTTCTGCAGTTCAGGGATCCAAACGTAAATACTCAATGTTCACGCAGCAAATAGAGGACAAAAATAATCAGGAGAAAAGATGTGCAAATTTACCAATATATCATGTGCTGGGCATGCGCTTCAGGAGCTCTGGAGGGATGTTCTTGTAAATATGAGATCTTTGGGGGCTGCTCTGCAAATTTTTCCTTTTTTTTAATCAAAACCCTAAAGAGGGTTTCGTTCTTTGCAAGGCAAAAGGGGGCAAGAGGGAACCCGCCGCCCGCCTTCTTCTTCCCCACGCGGGTCGGCGGCGACGCGACAAGCTGGTCGGCTGGCGCGGGCAGCGCTCACGGCTGGCGGCGCTACAGGAGGCGGAGAGGGTGTCGATCAAGGTGGTGCGGCGTCGGAGGGCGGCGTGCAGCGCCGAAGGTGGAGTCGCGCGGTGGGACTGCTCGAGGAGGATGCTGCTGCGCAGTCTGGCGACGCGTGGATGGAGGGAGGGGGGCGCCGGCTGTTGATGGCGGCGCCGCCTTCGGCGAAGGATGCTTCAGGAGGAGGGCGGCGCCGTTCGACGCTGGAGGAGGCCGCGCGCAGAAGGAGCTGCGGCGTCGCGCGCAGCCTTGCGCACAACGGCGGGTCTTTCAGAGGCGGAGGAGGCGCGGGCCGCGGTTGGGCGGCCGGTGGCTGGGCTGGAACACTGCTCGGGGGAGGTGCGCGCACAGGCGCGGGGCTCGCGGAGGAGGAGGCCGGTCCTGGGCGGCGCTGCCGCCTGCAACTGCGGCTGAAGGAGCGGGGCTTGGCCGCCCACTTGCGGCGATGGAGCGAGGTGCGGGCGGCGGGGGTTGATGGCCCTGCCGCCTGCGGTTGATTTTTTTTTTTTGATTTTTTTATTTTTTATTTTGTTGTAAACAGTGAATAAAAGAACAGAAAACTTTTTTTATTGTTATTTTGTATATCCGAGAAACAGGAAATACAGTGAAATTTTTTTTGTTTTTTTTAATGTTCCTGCAAAACAACCGTTAGAGATAAAGGAGAAAAGATTTATTTATCTACAAAATCGGGAAGTGCATGGGGATTCGGCGAACGGTGAGGGATTCGAATCCGATTCTCCGACCACCGTGCGTGGTCGGAGTTGATAGATTATGAGAGATAGAAATCGAACGCGTGGGGATCGAGAAAGTGAGATGAAAAATCGAGTCGGTGGCGGATCAAATCGAGATGAATTTTTTTTTTAAGATCTAGAGAAATAAAGAATTGCTAATGAGATAAAAAAATGCGATGAACTAAACTACGATTAAACTAAGATAAAAACAAGAAAAATGTGGATCTCACCTTAGGAGCGGAAAATGGACCGTGATCGCCTCGACAAGGCCGACTCGCTGTCACCGGACGGCTCGGAGGCTAGGCAACTTCCTCGACGAAATTTCTCTCGGAGATCGGGCTCCTCTCTCTAAAGATTGATCAGGTTGGAATGAGGGAGATGGAGCCATATAAATAGAAAAGAGATGAATTTTGAATTTTGAAGAAGATAAGAGAGATTTTTGAATTTTTTGGTGGGAGAGATAACATGAGAGATAAAATAGAAGGATAAAATTATTTACAAAATTATCTAATTTTTTTGAATTTTCGTCACTTTATTTATTGGAATTTGAAAATGTTATTTTTTTATTTTTTTATGATGGTTGGTTAAAAATTGCAACTATATACATATACTATATACATATATGACATTATATACAAGGATAAATGGGGAAATTAGCCTCTTTTTTTTGTTTTAAGAATTTTATTAATTTTTTTTTATTTTTATTTTATTTTTTTTATTTTTATTTTTGTTTTAAGTAATTAGTAAAAATATTTACAAATATATATACAAATACAATATACACAAAATACAAGGGAAAATTGCACAAACCACCCCAGAAAACCAACTTTTCAACCGTAACTCCAAAAATTATAAAATCACAGTCATTTTGAAGATAATTTAATTTAGATTTCAATGGAAGTGATATTTGTTCAATTTGAGATCATATGGAGCCGGAATTGATCTTTCAATTAGTGCTTAGTGGCTTTTTCCAAGTGTGGCTACTTTTATTCTGTACATGATTTAATTGTGCAATCAGTTTTATTAATTAGGACCCATTTTTATTTACAACTTTGATCGTGAATGTTATTTGATTTGGGGTCAATTAAGGTACAAATAAATTAGTGTTAGTTTTATACAGATATACACAAAATAAGTGAGAAACACATTTTTTTTAGATTTTCTGGTTGAGGACCCTATCTCCCCCTACTTTATTCCTGGTCGATCAGGTCAAGTCTTGACCTTCTCTCGGGGTTCGGATCAGCCTGTATACAGTCTTCCTTTTTTTTATTTTCTTTTCTTTATTTTTCCTTTCTTTCTTTATTTATTTATTTTAGGTTAAAATTAGTAAGAAATGCACAATATTTACACACAAATGCAAGTTAGTAAGAATATGGAGTTAGCGTTATATGCAGGTGTTTTATTAGGGATTTTAAGCTAAAATAAATGAATAAAGATGACGAATCGCAGATTCATCATCCCCCTATGCTTTACCTTTGCTAGTCCCTTAGCAAACACTTATTTGAAAGAATAAGTGAAGAAGAAAAAGAAAGGGAAAATAAAAAAAGTAGGACAATATTGAGTATTAAACTTATCTTCATAAAATTGTAGTTTGGAGCTCTGTCGGACCTTTGGATTATTTGTGTGTCGGAACTTCTGTGAGACTTAGAATTTTAAAACCAACAGCCTTCAAGTTCTACACATCATTGTCACAGTTTTGGCCCAGAAGTCATCTTAGATCGATCCTCTTCCCAAAGCATACCCTATGAACATTGAATAATCGACTCATGTGTGTGAAAAATTTTAGCTCTTCCCATCCAGAATGCCGGACTACCATGCAAATCTCCTCTCCAATAACTCGTCCTCGGGGAGTCAGGTATTTCCTTCTAAGGTCTGTCGTGCTGTGTTCACAATCGAATTGGGGGAGAAGTTAGAAGAATGAGAAAAGAACTGGAGGGTGGTTTGGTGTAGTCACCTCTCCTTGTGAAGCTGGCCAGTGTAGCTGAGTCTCCACCAAGATCTGCAGGTTTTCTTGAAGCTTGGACCTTTTTGGTCAGATTTTTATTTGGTAGTAGCTTCTTTGTATTTGGAGTTTTGGTGGTTCTGCTTGGATCTTGTTGTGCCCCTACGGATATAGCATCTTTTTATTCCGTACATTTTTTGGGGTCTTAGAAAAAATTGTGCCCAGCCGTCCATCCCTTTTCCGAAGCTTTATTTCAACCCGTTACTCCGGTCTTTAGATTTCCACGCTACCAGAAAAGAAACTCATACAGTCTTCCAACATCCCGTCTGAGTTGAGCTAAGTGCATAGTGCAGGAGTACAAATTAATTCGCTATTCCAGAGTTGTACCCAGAATGAAGAGACCAGGTTAGACACTAAGAGTCAAATGCTGCACATTGTCATGTGGAACTCAAAGAATTAAGTCAAAGACCTGAAGCTTCTAAAATCCTATTTCTCGGTGAAGTTCCTCTTAGAATTAGGTGGATTAAGGTCCAACTAAGCTCCATTCTTCAATTTTATTCCAGACATAGTTTAAATATCAATACTATCCAGAAAAATGCACATGCAAATGCAGACTATGAACAATGCAGAGAGTTTTTTTTTAAGGAATGATGCACATGTGAAAAGAACTATTTTTTTATACAATTTTCTAATTTTGAACTTTTTATGGATTTTTGGAGAAAAATGCAGGTGTGAAAAAAAATTTTTTATGCAAATTTTTATGATTTTTGGTTTTGTAGTTTTTTTTAAGGAGAAAAGGTTAGTAATATATACAAGTATATACAAGAGACTTTTTTTATGTTTTTTTTGTTTTATTGTTTTTTTTCTCTCTCTCTCTCTCTTCCCATTTTTTTTTGTTTTGTTTGTTTGTTTTTTTTGTGTTTTTTTGTTTTTGTTTTTTTTTTGTTTTTTGTTTTTTGTTTTTTTTGTTTTTGTTTTGTTTTGTGATTTTTTTGTTTGTTTGTTTTTTTTGTTTTTTTTTATTATTTTTGTTGTTGTTTTTTTGTGTTTTTTTTTGTTTTTTTTGTTGTTTTTTTATGTGATTTTATAAAATATACACATAACCCTCCAAATAAATATATTTAAAAGTACGAGTTATGTCTAAAGTATATATACAATATATACGACACCCCCCTATACTTAGCTCGAACTATGTCCTCATAGTGATCAGAGAGCGACAAAGGAAGACATAACTCGTGCTAAGCAAAGAGAGGTGAAAAGACTCCTATGCTACAACGACTTAAAGAAAAGATAAAATGAAGAGAAGTTGGTGATCCCCCCTATACTTAGGATCAAGTAATCCTAAGTATAGTGGAATGTACAAAGGGGAAAATCGATGAAGAGAATGTACAGACTCACAGAGACACGATATGAACAACATCACCCCCCCTATACTTAGGGTAGAGTATCCCTAAGTATAGGCAACAACAACAAGGGTGATAAACAGGACGAATATGAACAACACAAATCCTTCACCCCCCTATACTTAGGATAAAGCACATCCTAAGTATAGCATATATACACACACACACACAGAAAAGGGGTGAATGATAAAACGGGAGAAGACGGAGTGAAACGAAAGGATATACAAGAGGAGTGGATTTACAAAGGTTAAGAAGGTCGAAAGCGAACCTTCTTGCGGGACCGCTGAGGTATGGATTTGACAAGATGTAGGTCGATATTGGGATTATCATTAGATATGAACTGAGTAGAATCGACCAAGAATGTATACTCAACGGTTTCAGATTGTGCAGGCCTAAACCGGTTATTGGAAGTAGTGTGACCATGTCCTGCTTGGGAAGTCTCGCAAACATCAAAGTAGAATGGCTCGAAATCATTATCAGAAAAAGTAGGATCAATTTCAGCCTGGCGAGCCTCTACCGGATCATCATCTTTATCAAAAGGCCCAAATTCCTTTATAAAAGCAATCAAATCAAATTTGGCCTGATCGGTCTCTTCTTTATCAGGGTGAGTAGGAACGGACTTATCAGTGAAAGTAGTCAAATCGTGTCCGACCTGTCTAGTCTCAGAGTCTGCCTTCCGCTCTAGAGTGTCTATCATGTAAATCCCGCGGATGTCGTCAATGCATCGCCACATACCAGAAGAGGGAACTCCAAGGTCTATGCTTTCCGAGTCCTCCTCCTTGAAGAGGAATTCCCGGGTCTCAGTATCATCCATCATATAGCAAAAATCTCTGGTATTATCATCATAATCAAAATCCTTGGGGTTGTCTAACACGGGTGGGCTCTCATGGGATGCGGGTTTCTGGATGGTAGTGGGTGTAGTGATTAACACATCGCTCCCTACATCAGAACGGAAGCGAATCTCTCCTGAACCATAGTCAATAACGGCTCCCGCAGTGGCAAGGAAAGGCCGTCCCAGGATGATTGGAGGGTGCTCCACAGGGGTGGAGGTCTCCATGGGCATTACAATAAAATCCGAAGTAAAATCCATGCCCTGAATGATAATGACAGCATTTTCTAAAATACCCTTCGGCCTCTTGATAGATCCATCAGCAAATTGAACTATCATCCTGGTTTTCTTGAGAGGCCCAAGATGAAGAGACTGTACCATAGAGAAGGGTATTATGTTGATTGATGAACCGCCGTCAAGGAGAGCGTTATCACAAAAGTAGTCAGATATGGAGCATCTCACAAGAGGTGTAGCCGTGTTCCCTTTCTTAAAATACGGACGGTGAGAGATGGCGTAGGCAGTGGCCATGGTCAAGATGTGATGCTCAGATCTTCTCCTTCGCTTTCTTTTCTTGTGTTGAGGAGTAGATAAATCTGTCATGGCCTGTTGAAGTGGGGTTTTAATGATCTCATGAAGGGTGGCCACCACTTCGGGTTTAGTCAACATTTTTTTGAATTTTTGGACCTCATCCATACAAGGGAGGAGGTCGGAATCAGCATTTACATGAGGATTGCCAAGAGCAGTCTGTACAGTGGCATCCTCGGGATCTAGGTTGGGACATGATTGTGTGGGTGAATGATCGGGCATTTGGGTTCTTTTCTCACAAAATGAATCAATAATATGTCTCCCAGAATCTTTTTGTATTTTCAAAATTTTCGCATCTTTTTGTATTTTAGATGATTTCAAGCTCTCATGATTATCCTCGAGTGAATCAACATCCTCAAATATTGGAGCAGCGTTCTGTCTCTCATTTATGTTAATAAAATTGGAAATCTTCGAATTCATATGCTCCACCATTTGATTCAATGTGTTAAGTGTGGAAATCATGAAAGGTGACTCCAAAATTCCAGGATCGGGTGGGTTGAATGAGGGTGGGTGAAAATCAAAGTCCTCCGTCTCCTAAAATAATGGGTTAGGCGGATATGCACAAACATCAGGAGGAAGATCCTCCTGGAAAAGGGAAGGTGGATCGTCTGGAGAGTACAAGGTATCTGCGAAGATCGGATTAGAATAACTCCAGTCAACCATCTTCGAAACAAATGATGGGAGAGCACGAGGTTCAAGCCAAAAGATATGGAGAAAAAGGCGCAAATGCACAGAAAAGATCTGGTATGCACACAAACAATCAAACACAATACAAACCCCCAATTCACCAACTCAACGCAATGTGAAGACCGTGAAGGTTCGATCTCTTAATCTTGTATGTTTTAGAGTTAGTGATAATCACAAAGTTGTACAAACACTTAGGCTGAATTATGGGATTTGGGCACTAACCTTAGTGTGTACGCGAACAAGTTAAAACGAATACAATGAGGGGGTTACTCTCCCCAAAACAATGATTTTTCCTTGTATTTTTTTTAGGGTCGAGTTTTCTTTAGCAGTTCCGGTTTTAGGCAGTTGTCACTTGGTTAAGATATTTTCAAAGAATCGCCTACCGAGTGTCCAATTTCCTTTTTAATTTATGTGAGTGAAAACAAGGGAGGAGATCGGAAATGCCAATGCGCGATTAAAAACGATGATGCATGCAGGGGTTAGAGTCTTAGAGATGCGTACCTTGTCGCCAGCACTCTACATGCAAGTGATCCGCGCAGAATTTAAATACAGAAAATAAACTAACCTATATGCAATGCAAGTGAACCGTCCTAGATGATAACTTCTATTAACGGGCAAGAACAAGTTAATTTGACTAAGTCCAAATTACGATCTACTCTATAGGCACAGAAATTCTTGTTTAGGGTGTTTGGACCTGATTAATTACCTGGCTCAAGCAAATTAATTAAAGAAATCAATAGGTGGCTTTCGAAATCCGCGGAAAACAAAGAAAATAAAGGCGATGAAAACAAAACCGGTGAGGTCCCCCAAGTGCACCGGCACTTGGCGAAACAGACCCCGCAACAAATGAATATCCGTTTACAAAGTTCAAATGATAAACAAAAACTCTCTTCTCTCTCTCTCTCTCTTTTTCTATTTTTTTCGGCTCTTTCAATTCTTCCTCTCCTCTTCTCACGCTATCCTGCGGCTTGATGAAGAATCAAGCCGCCTCCACGTCGCTTGGGTGCTTCGGCTCTCCTAGGATCGCCTCCTTCGCTCCGCGGGCCCTCGCAAGAAAAAGAAAAGAGAATGTGTAAGAAACACAATTTTCAAATATGAGAAAATGATGAAATGAATGCAGTGGATATAAACAATGAAGTAATGTGGTAAACAGATAAACAGATATTTACAACCAAGAATAGCAGGTCAAAAGAGAAACCTAACTATCCTCGCCGTGCCTCCCCGGCAACGGCGCCATTTTGTTGAGCGCGAAATTCTAGGACGGAGATTAATTGTAAAAATAATAGGTCGTTGTTTTTCCCCAAAATCCCGCGTCAACAAAAGATTTATTTTTTTTTATTTTTGCTACTTATTAACCTGTATAGCGGACAGGGTCGAACTCAGGGAGGCTACAATTCCCGAGGGTTATTCAATTAATCAGAAACTAATTAAAAGAAAACAGGAATCTCAAAGGACAACTATCCTTGGTTTTTGTGATTTTTTGTTAATATTTTTATTTTTTTTATTTTTTTCTATTTCTAAATTTTTTTATTTTCTGATTTTCAAATTTTTAGTGATTTTGATTTTGCAAAAAATTTTTTATTTTCAAAAATAACACGATGCAATATTTACAAGATTAAAAACACGCACACCAACTCTTTTTGTAATTTTTCAATTAGTAAAAAATGTTTAGAAAAATTCAAAGAAAATATTTGTGGGTTTTAAAAGTTTTGAAATGTTTTTAGGAATTTTTGTGGACTTTTCAGATGTTTTTGTATTTTTCTAAAAATCAAACAGTGAGAAAATAAGAAACTGTGCACAGCCTGGAGTAATTTGCAATTTAAAAATCTTTTAAATGCCCAAAACTCCTGGAAATTATTTTTAAGGCAAACTAGAAACAAATATCTACAAACAGGAACTGAAATCACAATTTTTGGATTTTTGTAGATTTTTTTATGATTTTTATAAGATTTTTGATGTTTTTCAATTTTTTTGGGTTTTATAAATGATAAATACGTGAAAATTGGTCAGAAATTAAAAGACAATGAAAGAAAACTACTCTAATTTTTTTAGAATTTTTGGAGCTATTTTATATTTTTATGAATTTTCAAAGTTCAAGAAGACAAAAAGGCACTGTTTTTGATTTTTTAATAATAATAAATGAAAACCAAATGCAATGAAAAATTTATGCTAAGAAAAGAATCACATTAAGAGCATAGCACAATTTTTCAAAATTTTTGGATCACGAGAAGCATTTATTTAATCATAAAGATCAAGAAGTTCAGTTGTTCTGCAGTTCAGGGATCCAAACGTAAATACTCAATGTTCACGCAGCAAATAGAGGACAAAAATAATCAGGAGAAAAGATGTGCAAATTTACCAATATATCATGTGCTGGGCATGCGCTTCAGGAGCTCTGGAGGGATGTTCTTGTAAATATGAGATCTTTGGGGGCTGCTCTGCAAATTTTTCCTTTTTTTTAATCAAAACCCTAAAGAGGGTTTCGTTCTTTGCAAGGCAAAAGGGGGCAAGAGGGAACCCGCCGCCCGCCTTCTTCTTCCCCACGCGGGTCGGCGGCGGCGCGACAAGCTGGTCGGCTGGCGCGGGCAGCGCTCACGGCTGGCGGCGCTACAGGAGGCGGAGAGGGTGTCGATCAAGGTGGTGCGGCGTCGGAGGGCGGCGTGCAACGCCGAAGGTGGAGTCGCGCGGTGGGACTGCTCGAGGAGGATGCTGCTGCGTAGTCTGGCGACGCGTGGATGGAGGGAGGGGGGCGCCGGCTGTTGATGGCGGTGCCGCCTTCGGCGGAGGATGCTTCAGGAGGAGGGCGGCGCCGTTCCACGCTGGAGGAGGCCGCGCGCAGAAGGAGCTGCGGCGTCGCGCGCAGCCTTGCGCACAACGGCGGGTCTTTCAGAGGCGGAGGAGGCGCGGGCCGCGGTTGGGCGGCCGGTGGCTGGGCTGGAACACTGCTCGGGGGAGGTGCGCGCACAGGCGCGGGGCTCGCGGAGGAGGAGGCCGGTCCTGGGCGGCGCTGCCGCCTGCAACTGCGGCTGAAGGAGCGGGGCTTGGCCGCCCACTTGCGGCGATGGAGCGAGGTGCGGGCGGCGGGGGTTGATGGCCCTGCCGCCTGCGGTTGATTTTTTTTTTGATTTTTTTATTTTTTATTTTGTTGTAAACAGTGAATAAAAGAACAGAAAACTTTTTTTTATTGTTATTTTGTAAATCCGAGAAACAGGAAATACAGTGAAATTTTTTTTTGTTTTTTTTAATGTTCCTGCAAAACAACCGTTAGAGATAAAGGAGAAAAGATTTATTTATCTACAAAATCGGGAAGTGCATGGGGATTTGGCGAACGGTGAGGGATTCGAATCCGATTCTCCGACCACCGTGCGTGGTCGGAGTTGATAGATTATGAGAGATAGAAATCGAACGCGTGGGGATCGAGAAAGTGAGATGAAAAATCGAGTCGGTGGCGGATCAAATCGAGATGAATTTTTTTTTAAGATCTAGAGAAATAAAGAATTGCCAATGAGATAAAAAAATGCGATGAACTAAACTACGATTAAACTAAGATAAAAACAAGAAAAATGTGGATCTCACCTTAGGAGCGGAAAATGGACCGTGATCGCCTCGACAAGGCCGACTCGCTGTCACCGGACGGCTCGGAGGCTAGGCAACTTCCTCGACGAAATTTCTCTCGGAGATCGGGCTCCTCTCTCTAAAGATTGATCAGGTTGGAATGAGGGAGATGGAGCCATGTAAATAGAAAAGAGATGAATTTTGAATTTTGAAGAAGATAAGAGAGATTTTTGAATTTTTTTGGTGGGAGAGATAACATGAGAGATAAAATAGAAGGATAAAATTATTTACAAAATTATCTAATTTTTTTGAATTTTTCGTCACTTTATTTAAGGAATTTGAAAATGTTATTTTTTTATTTTTTTATGATGGTTGGTTAAAAATTGCAACTATATACATATACTATATACATATATGACATTATATACAAGGATAAATGGGGAAATTAGCCTCTTTTTTTTGTTTTAAGAATTTTATTAATTTTTTATTTTTATTTTATTTTTTTTATTTTTATTTTTGTTTTAAGTAATTAGTAAAAATATTTACAAATATATATACAAATACAATATACACAAAATACAAGGGAAATTTGCACAAACCACCCTGATAACAGGCGGATCTCCCACGAGGGTCACCATAAAAAAAATAGAAGTGTTGTCGCCGAGGCGACCACTCATGGAAGACCGGTGTTAATCAGCAATTAACCCACAATCCAAAGAATACAACAATCAAGCTCAAAATAAATGTGAATTAATTTTTATTTACTCTACCAAAAAATGTATAGTGACAAATATGTAGAGGTCGAACCACAGAGAGCAACACAAAATGCAATAGCCTACGCGTCAATCCCAGTCATCCTTGTGTGGGTTTTTATTATTATTATTATTATATATATAATACTTAAGCATTATGTATATAGATATATATATATATATTTATATAATATAAATTTATTATATATATATATATATATACATAGAGGTTAAGCATATAGCTTATAATACATGTAATATATATGTATATATATAGGTGTATCTAAATATAATATAATATATACATATATATATATCCCTTTTTTTATCATATTAAGATTAAAGAGACTACATATTACTAGATATATATATAAATTTTTTTTTTGGATATATAGATATAGGTATATATACATAAAAGGGGTGTTATAATTTTCACAAAAATACTAAAAAAAGTCAAAAATTCAGGAAAAGGATCTTTTTGGGATTTTCATGGCTTTTTACTGTTTTTATAGTTTTTGGGTATTTTTTCAAATATTTTTAGCATTTTAAAATAGCTACATGTTAGCAAACAGTGAACTAGGTACTGGTCGTCACAAAAAAAATAGAGATTAAAAATAGCGAACAGCCTCAAAAATGTTCCCCTTTAATTTTCTAATAACAATAATAAAATATAGCATAAGTAGGGCCTGAGTTTATATTTTTCTGATTTTTCTTTGATTTTTTATATTTTTTTGAAGTTTTAGGGTATTTTCGAATTTTTAAGGTTTTCTTTTTGAGATTTTTAGGGATTTTTGGTCTGACACTAATATAGGACAAAATACACCACATATAATTTTTTTGGAATTTTTCAGGGCATTTTCATAATTTTTTGGGATTTTATGAGTTAGACAGGGACTTAAAGACAAGTTTTTGATTTTTAATAAATGCAAAAAGGCAACACAATGCAAAACTAAAAATATGGCGTTCAAGCATGACCAAACAGGAGCTTAAGTCTATTTTCTCAAGATTTTTAGATCAAGTATGAAGCACAAAATAAATAGACAAAGCCTTCAAAAATTAAATGGCCTGGCAGGGGTATTTTTGCAAATAAAATAGTTGGCAGGGGCATACATGCAAAAATTACAACAAAAATACACTTTAACTTTTATTTCCAGGACCATTCCATAAATACAAGAACCCGGCAGGGGTTAGATGCAAAATGTCACGCGCCTCACGTGGTTGCCGCACGTGAGGCACGGAGGGACCAAAATGCAAATATGTAAACATCAGGGGGGTTCACTGCAATTTTTACGACTTATTTACAACGTAATACTTTATTTTTGGGCGTAAACTCTAAATACAAAAAGTAAGGGGTAGGGTATGAAATTTACCCCTAAAGAAGGCCTTGCATCCTGCGGCGCTGGGAGCGCCACTTATACCACGTGGCAATCATCTGACGGCGGACTTCGATTCGGCGATGAAGGGCTGGGATTAGAACGTCCCGGCTGATCTGACGGTGGGCGTGCTTCTTCATCGAACGGTTGGCGTGCAATCTGGGCCAGCCCTCTCGATCCAACGGTGCAGAAGGCACCTGGAAGAACTGGGAAGGAACTCGCCCTCGGCGAGCTTCGATCGGGTAGCTCGGGCTCCTCCGGGCACCTCCCGCGCATCTGGAGCGTTCTGATCGTAGCTGGGAGGCTTTCGCGTCGTCTGACGGTGGTCTCATGGCTCCTGGGGGCCTGAGTCGGTGGAGCGAGGTCGGAGAAGAAAGGGGCCCCCAGGAACCTCTTCCTGGTCAAAGCAAGCCCAGAAGGGCTCGATTCCTCGTGGTACCTGCACAGAAAGAACCGCGGGCGAGAGGGCTATCTCCTCGACCCGGGGTTATGAAGCTGCGGTGCCAGATGGAGGTGGGCGGAAGGGCTCCGGCGAACGGCGGAGTTGGAACCCGGATTCGCCAAGACCAAGGGTCTTGGGTTGATCTGATGGGTGTGAGAGATGGAGAAGGCGACGAGGAACGAGATGGGATGATCGGGGCGGTCGGATACAGTGAGGTTTACAATGAAGAAGTCGCCGGAGCGGAGCTCCGGCGAACTTCGATTTTTGATTTTTACGCTAATGTGATCAACTAGCAACTAAGCCAACTACTGAAATGAAATGCTAACATTGAAAACTAACTAAGAACGCATTAAAAGGATAGCTCTTATACCTGGGGGCCTCCAGGGAGCAGGGCGGACGCCGGAGCTCCGCCGCGTCAAAATTCTCCTCCCTCCGGCCGAGTCTCGATGCTGGGCTACTCCCCCTGTCACGAGGAACAATCCAGGCACAAGATCTAGGCATTAGGTTGGAATGAAAGTGGCCAAATTCGAGGAAGGAAGCGGAGCTTTTTATTTATAAACATTGGCGAGTAGCCTTATTGACCGGCGATTATTTCATGATCTAGAGAGCATTTGGTTGATCTGTGATTTCGGCGGGCATCATGGAAGATTAGGGAACAAATCTTGTGAAGGAAGCGTTGTCGATTGATGGATGGTGTGCCCGGGAAAAAGGGAGGAAATCGGGGGAGTGGACTGTTCAGAGCTGCCAGGCGTGGGATGGGACAGTTGACCAGGGGGTCAACGTTGGCCGGCGTCTCATTGGGCCACGTAAGCCGCTACGAGACAAAATAGCAGGTCTGAAGGAAGATTGATTTATTTGACATCCGAAATGATTTTATTAATTTTTGCTTATAAAATAAAAAATGTGTATTATTTCATGGAGTATTTATTCCTGATTTTTATTGAATTTTTCGAGGTGTTTTGTTGTAGTTTTATTTTAGTAATGTGTATATGTATGTATTTACATGTATTTTTGGATATTTTATTTTTAATTTATTTCTTTTCTTTTATTATTTTCTTGGCTCATTTTATAAATTTATAACTTATTTTTGTGAGTATAAAGGTATTTTTGTTTGATTTTTATAAGTTTATTTGTATTTTTAAATAAATAGGTCTATGTATTTGTAAGTATATATATAGGTACTTCACCTATATATTATACACATTGTATTTATTTAATTAATTTTATGTGTTTTTATTAAGGATTTGTATTTTTAATAGGACACATATACTATATACATTATTACAAAAATATAAGAGATTTGAATAATTAAAGAATGTTTTCCCCTTTTGTTTGTGTGCATACTCCATATAGGTATCTTGCCCATATATATTACATAGTTTTATTTTATTTTCCAAATTATTTTTGGTTTTATTCTAATGTCAATTTATACAGGAATTATATACATTATCTACAAAATTCTAAAAATATGAGTTTATAAAAATAATGAATATTGAATAAAATGAATATTTTAATCAGGTATTATGTACAAGAAGGGCCAAAAACCTAACTGCCACAGATGGACTCCAAAAATTATGAAACCAATTTTATAAAATAGTTTATGAAATGCTATATACAATTAAAGGTGAGTTTGGGTGATTTGGAGTGTTTATTTGCAAGATGTGGGTCTGTGAAATTGAGATGTTGGCTTTTTATTGTGTGTATAAAATGTACACTGGGTATTATTTTTACACAAACTCAATTTTGTATTTTTATTTACATTATCATCTACAACTTTTATGAACAAAGTTTCTTCATTTGATGAATAAATAGTTATGCATAAAATAGGTGTCAAAAATGCATAAAGGGATGAATAAATAAATGGGGTATTTATTGTATATCAGCCCTTATCTCCCCCTACTTTATTCCTTGTCGACCAATGCCATGCTGGCCTTGGTCTCGGGGTTAGGGTCATAAAATATTTACAAAATTTTATTCCTTTTTCTTTTCTTCTCTTTATTCTATAATTTTGGCATTAAAAACCTTATTTAATGTACAATTAATACAATGAGTAATGAATGCTATTATGTACAAATTAATGCTGTTTACATGCATTTGCCGGGGTTTTTGAGGCCAAAATGATAGAATAAAGGTGATGAAATGGAGATTCATCACCCCCCTATACTTGCCTTTGCTAGTCCCTGGCAAACACTTATGCAATAAGCGCAAAATGAATAAAGAAAAGAAAAAGGAAAATGCAAGAAAGATAGAGTGAATTGGGGTGCTTTCAGTGCAATGCATGTCCTTACAAAATCTGAATTTGGAGCTCCTGTCAGACCTTGGGTGTGAAGGTGTGTGGAACCTAGTCGGGAACCAGCTCTAAAGTACCACAGCCTTCGGTAATCACAGAACTCGGTTCAACCCACCTCAATAGCCGGGTCAGAACTAGTCTACATCATACGCAAACTCTTATAACTATGAAGCTGACTTGTACGGTGTAAGTGTGAGTGGCTCTCCCCAACTGAAATGATAAAGGAACTGACTTCTCCAGAATGACAACCCAATGATTCCCCTATCCAACAGCTCTTTCCTCGAGGAGCAGGGTATTTCCTTCTAAGTTCAAGTGGCAACCAGCTCAAGAGGAGGGGGTGAAGAGAAGAATGGACGGTAGCCAGTGTAGCTACCTATCCTGGGATGCAAGACCAGTGTAGTCAAGTCATCCAGCTGCAGGTTTACATGTTTGTCTTTGGAGCTCAAGCTTGCTTATTGGCTTTGTACATACTTTGCAGGCGTTTTATTTTTGTACAGGCCTGCTCATCATCATCATCATTCATTTTTTTTTTCAACATACTATTCACAGCAACATTTACATAAGGAGTTTTTCCTCTTGAGCCAGTAGACTATCCCTCTTTTGAAGCTTTATCGCAACCCACAATCTCCTGTCTTTAGACCTCATTGCTTATTGAATCTGGTTGGGGTGCACTTCCCTCCCTAGACGAGGACGAATGTTTCCACCCGTGTGCGTCTCAGACTGGCAAATCCAACCCCCTCACCACTCCAACTGGGTTGAGCCAAGTGAAAGGTGCAGGTGTCCAAGTTAGATCACGGTCGGCAAGAGTCATACGTGTGTCTCGAAAAGTTCTAGTTAGTCCACTGAGGTGACTTGAACCCAGCCCTGATTTCTCAAAGAATTAAGTCTGAATAGACCTGAAGTACCTTAAACCTAGTTCCCATAAGGTTCCAGTGCAATTTGGTGCGGTAAGGTCTAACCGAGCTCTAATTTGAGATTTTCTTAGACTA